>CAIGQQ010000001.1:5884949-5896388 GCA_903798035.1 Danio albolineatus | reverse complement strand
ATATATATATATATATATATATATATATATATATATATATACATACATGCATATGTATGTATATATAGTTAAAGACATGAAGAACTCAACCGAGGCTTCACGTTTAAAGAAGCTCTAATGAGATTCATGCATGTTTCTAGTTCTGTTAAAGATAAAAGATATTTCTGGTTTAATAATTTTTTCTTTTCTATTTCTCTAATTATTAATTTACACAAACTCAAACTGTTCTTTGAAGACTAAATATTGTATCGCTTAGGGTAATAATATATCACACACTGTTTCTGAGCTTATACAGTCTCTCTCTCCAGTGAATTAGTTTACTCTTCAGTTAATTGAGTGTGTTTCTTTTTACATTTTAGTTGTGCATTTTTTGCCTTAAAGTCACTGAGAGGCGGTGTTGGGGATTGTTTGATAGCATAGCCTATTTATTATTTGATAATAACCTATATATTAGTTGAGGTAACACTTTATTTTCATGGTCCGTTTGAGTATTGGTAGACTGTCTGCTTAATATCTGTTGATACTGACATTCAACAGATATACTGTATAACTGACTATAAGAAACTTTGCAAGTACATTTCAACTTACACTAACCCTACCCCTAACCTCAACATGTCTACTTGTAATCTAATGAGAATGATTTAGCATGTAGATGCTATGTAACTTGGCGCCACGGTGGCGTAGTGAGTAGCACATTCGCCTCACAGCAAGAAGGTCGCTGGCATTTCTGTGTGGAGTTTGCATGTTCTCCCCGTGGTTGCGTGGGTTTCCTCCGAGTGCTCCGGTTTCCCCCACAGTCCAAAGATATGCGGTACAGGTGAATTGGGTAAGCTAAATTGTCCATAGTGTATGTGTGTGAATGAGAATGTGTGGATGTGTTTCCCAGGGATGGGTTGTGGCTGGAAGGGCATCCGCTGCGTAAAACAAATGCTGGATAAGTTGGCGGTTCATTCCGCTGTGGCGACCCCGGATTAATAAAGGGACTAAGCCGAAAAGAAAATGAATAAATGCTATGTAACTTAAATTCAACAAACAGACCGTCAAAATAAAGTGTGACCTTCGTTGATTATATAGCCTGTTAGGATGTACAGGGGTGCAGATGTACAAAACCAGTGACGAGGGATAAATTCAGTGCAAGGAGTTTATTTAAGTGCAGAAATAATACAAATTGTTGGTTCCCAAATGTGGATCTTTTTTTTTTCTACAAAATTCTATGGCTATTCTGGCTATGGCAACACATATAACTCACAAATATCTACAAAATATGTTCCAGCGACCTTCTTACTGTGAGGTGACAGCACTACCTACTGCGCCACCGTGTCGCACTAAAATAGTTTTGTACTTAAATATATTTAAAAATGTAATTTATTCCAAATTCAAAGCAGAATTTTTAAGCATCATTACAGTTTTCCGTGTCATGTAATCCTACAGTTTTGTTCTGTCGGCATCGCGCTGCTTCATTCACAGCGCCTCCGTTTAGTTTGCGATGGCGCTGGCATGAAGCATGCGCGCTGCATATGTGTGAGCGCACGGTAGGATGTTTTCATTTTATCGTGTGCGTGTGTCTTGCGTTCAGTCCTCTGTGTTTAGCACATGGTGTGTGTTTACATACATCGCGTGCTTGTGTTGTCATGTGAGCACGCAGTTGATGAGTTCTCTCATTCGCTGCGTGTTCTAGTCTTTATGTGAGTGCGTGGCTTGTGTTGTCATGCACTCTCCTGTCTATTGTCTAGCCCCACCCTCCTTGTTAACCCATTATTAGTCTATTATGTTCACCTGTTTGTTAATCATGTCTGCTTTAAATTCTCCTCATGTCTGCTGTCCTGTGCCAGTTCGTCGTCGATTATCCTCCTGTCAAGTCGTGTCCAGCCCTGTCCAGCCCTGCTCTATCCCTGCCAGCCCAGTCAAGTTTGTTTTTTGATTGTTTATTTGTTTTGTTGATGTTTTCCCCCTCGGGGTAGTTTGTTTTTCCTTTTTACTTTTATTTTTTATTATTAATAAATACCCATTTTATTGCACTTGAGTCCTCGCTCTCCTTTTCCCCAACCCAAACCGTGACAGATAAAGTCTTTTATAATATTCATTTCATTATACTCAATACAGTTTGTTTAGAATTAAAAGCAATAATACATACCGAGCACAAGATTTATGATGCAGTTCAGTTTCCAGGGTGTTTGAAGAAAAGAAAGATATACATTATAATATGAATTTTAAACTTATTTAGCACAATATATACATATATGTAGCCTATATTTAACAAGGTTCAACATTTCACAATACATTTAGCCTGCATGTTTGTTTGTCCTTCATAAATAACACCTGATCTTTTATCTATGGATTATTAAAATATGTTTTGGATTTAAAGGGTTTCAATAATACACTTAGCAATCATCACTATAGCGCGTGCATAGACTCGGGCGGGTGCGTGCATAGACTCGGGCGGGCACGAGCGCTGCACTACCTTGCAGTTTTAATGCAGACTAGCCGGCGTGTACACTACTTTACAAAGTTTAGCCCGAGTTAAACTCGGCTAAACTCACACACGAACAAGCTGAGAGTACTAGTTTGTTCAAGGTTGAAGATAAAAACCGCACGAAAGCGGAAATCGGCTCATATCAAGTTAAAAGAGCGTGCACGCGCTTCACGCTCCCTCTCGGAGCCCGCCTTTAGATAACGCACCTGTTTTATTGTTATTGATGTTTTAATTAATACTGACAAACAAATAAAGCAAAATTGTAACTTATTTCGAACAAAAAGCAGAGCAAAGTCAGCTTAACACAGATTCCTGAACCGAAGGCTGTCGGTCGAGGCTATCAGTAACTTAGAAGCACATTTATCCATATTAACGTACCCCCATATTCAGTCTGTGTCACCATATAAGACAAGGGAAGAGAAACATAACCTCGTAATACAAAATATTTCATTATTATAGTTTTAAAAGAGTAATAACGTACCTGAATGATGGAGCTGCAATAGTGGAGTTCTCCTTTTCAAAAGTTAACCGTCACTCTCCAGGCTCTTCAACACCAGTCCACCAATGAATGACGTCACCAGAGGGCTTTTTCATGATTATTAGTTTAAAACAACTTATTAAACCATAACAACACACTGTACAGTCTGAATAAACTGGTTATTTTATTTATTTCACAAAATAATTCGTCAAAATGTTAAATATTAAGCATTTATAAAATATTAGTTATATGGTAATGTACGAACCTGCATGAAACAAAAATCCCATCATACATTGATTAGGTTTTTGACCATAGCAGTCATTTTATTAGGTTTTGACTCGAAAAGCTTTGTCTCTCTGTGTTATAGCTTATTATTATTTATAATCTATACTATATAATTATGTCATAAATCTCACATTATAGAACCATTTTAATCAAAAAGGTTCTTTGCGCTCAAAGGGTTCTAAATAGAACCATTTTTTGGGTAAAAGATTCTACTGGCCAAGTATAGAACCCTAGGGTTCTATATAGAACCTCAAGGAACCTTTTTTTTTAGAGTGTAGAGTACAAAAACCTTGTAATAAACTGCCAGTGCATGTTATATTATTTTACTGACTTATTTCTTTATAACATATTATACATTATATTATTTCAAACTGCTAAAATATCAATAAAAGTCACTTTGTTAAACTGAAAAGTTGAATTTTCAACATTAAAAGATCAACATCCCATAATGCAATTCACAACTGTAAATAAACAGAAAACACTTGTGAACCACAAAATACAGAGACTGTTATTTAACAGATATTTTTTACAGCATGTAAAGGTGTGGAGCAGATGCATCACGCTGTCCTGAGAGACTCTTAATTTGCCATCAGAACACAAGACAATGAATGCAAACAAGTCAACAAAATTAACCAGCGTTTGACCTGCACATCGGTGACACTCGCACAAACATGTAGACTTTCATATAATGTGTTTAAGCATCTATAAACAAACGTTTTTCTTCGCAGGGCCTCTGGATCCAACCCAGCATCTTCCGACTGATAATAATGGCTGCATTCAGAAATAAAAGAGCTCAATTAGCCATTCAGCAACTCTTGCCCTCTTTTGTGCCCATTACACTTGCAAATAATCCTATTATCACAAAGACACGCCATAATAAAGAACGGCCTCTTGAATATCAATAACACACAGCAAATAAACAACACATTATTATTTTAATGAAGATCTGTCAATTGTGATAAACTCAGAGAGCTCAGTTCCTAAATTGCATGAAATTAATCTTGGGAGGCAAAGTCGTAATTAGGCACAAACAATGTGGGGAAAAAAGCGACAAACAAAAGAAATCAAAAGAAGTAAGCTTGATTTCATTTGATGACCTGTCGAGGAACTATGACATTTTGTAATGTGCATGCAGCGCTTTCATCTCCCACAATAACATATAAGAACGTGATTAATTTGGACTAATTGCATTAATTTTGACAGCTGAATTAATTGACTGCCCTTTAATATGTTGAATTAATTTGTTGACCCATATTGTTTACATAAATTAAAGGTTAAATTGTTGTTGTACTGGAAACGTTAGATTTGTAGGATCAAAATGTATTAATATGGTGAGTTGATGCATTCATTCATTCATTCATTTCTTTTAGCTTAGTCCCTTTTAATAAGGTATCAGGGGTCACGGCAGTGGAATACACTGCCAATTATTCCAGCATATGTTTTACACAGTGGATACCCTTCCAGCTACAACCCAGAATTGGTAAACACCCATACACTCTCACATTCACACACACACACACACACACACTCATAATAATAATAATTCTTACATTTATATAGCGCTTTTCTAGACACTTTACACAATTGGGGGATTCTCCTCATCCACCACCAGTGTGCAGCATCCACCATGTTGCGCCAGACCGCACACCACACACCAGCTGATTGGTGGAGAGGAGACAGAGTGATGAAGCCAATTATGATATGGGGATGGTTAGGAGGCCACAGAGGCCCTACTCTTTTTTTGAACGTTTAACGTCTCATCCGAAAGACGGCGCTCACTGAGCAGTATAGAGTCCTCTTTAGGACCCACACAGACCGCAGGTTGAGCTCCCCTGTTGGGCTCACTAACACCACTTCTGGCAGCAACCTAGCTTTTCCATGTGGTCTCCCATCCAGATACTGACCGGGCGCAGCCCTGCTTATCTTCAGTGGGTGACCATATGAGAGTTGCAGAGAGCTTAGCTGCCAGCATACACGAATGCCATTTTAGTTCATTGAGTTCACCTACTGCTTGTTTTTGGACTGTGGTGGAAACCAGAGCACCCAGAGGAAACCCACACCAACATGGGGAGAACATGTCAACTCCGCACAGAAATGTCAACTAACCCAGTCGAGACTCGAACCAGCGTCCTTCTTGGAAAGTTTAAGCTTGGTGAACTCTGACCTGCGAATTTGCATCACATGACTGCGTGAGACCAATCGAGGATCAAAACATGGCCTCTCTGGACAGATTTTTTTTTATAAGTAGCAATCGCTTGCTTTTTAAAAGTCTGATCATCTTGTTTAATCCCGCTCCTTTTCGCAGCGACGTATGAAACAATTTCGCAAGCTCAAACTCTAGTATGACTGCGGCATCACACACCAACCCTCACCAGATTATTGATCACCCGCACCTGCACCCACAATCACCAGTGCACTATAAAGTCTCACCTCTTCCAGTCACTCACTGGCTGCAATGGAATTCAGATGGTTCTCCTCTGCAGCTCTCCTTATCTCTTCTGTGGATCTCCTTATTCTCCTGTGGATGCAAATAAACCTGCTTACGGGAAGTGGCTGAACTTGTAATGGTATTTTGTCTGAGATCTGAAACTTATCACTTTGAACTGTGTGAGATTGCTCACCACTTACACACAGCAAAACTCTCTGCGTAAAATTTACTCAATTCGGAGTGTATTTGGTCCCTCTCTAAATTGAGTAAAAGTTACTCAGCAGCAGAGTTAATGAGACAATGAAAGGATTTATTAAGGATGATTGAGCACTGATGACGAACACCTGATGTTAATAAGCATAAACAGAAGAGAAACACAAAACTATACCTGACTTCAATCAGCAGCAGCAGATTCACTTATCACTAAAATTGGTGGTGTGTTTTATTGTTGTTGTAAAAAAATACTTAATCAGTTCATTCTCATTAATATAACTATATGGAATTTTGTAGAGTGTGGCAGAAATGAGGCCAAAAAGGTTGGTAATAAGTAAAGCTGCTGTTTGTTGAGTTGCTGAATGATCCTCTGCTGAGATTTTGAGAGATTCAATTTGTTTTATTTTAGTTTATTTCATCTAAGGCTGTTACTGAAGGTAAATGTAGTTTTGTGTTTCTCTTCTGTTTATGCTTATTAACATCAGGTGTGCGTCATTAGTGCTCAATCATCACCTAATTATTCCTTTCATTGTCTCGTTAACTTTAACTCTGCGGCTGAGTAACTTTTACTTAATTTAGAGAGGGACCAAATACACTCTAAACTGAGTCAATTTTACTCGGAGGATTTTGCTGTGCAGTACCTGTTCAATCTCTAAGCTATTGTAGCATTGCACAGTAAATACCCTTAAAGAGTTACACCTCTTTTTCTTCCTTGTGACTAGGACAATAATTCAAAATTAACTTTAATTTAAGTAACGCTTATATATAAATAAAATAAAACACTAACAAATTATTGGAAATGGAATAACATAAATGTATAGGGGCAATTAACAAAAAGATAAATGAGACGCAACAATGTTAAACAATAAATAAATAAATAAATAAACAAAAGTGAACAGTTGTTTTATACTATATTGCACCAAATTTGACTCTCATAAATAAACCTCATTATTCTTCAATGAAGTCAATCAGACACAGTTAACTAATGAAAAATATTGGTAAACGTATGCATACACTACGAATCTAAAGCTATTCTGCCACAACTGCCAATGGTGTGATAAAAAATTATATATATTACACACCATTTTCATCCTGAAACTGGCAAAAACACACAAAGGCACAACAAATGTCGTAAACACAACTAGCTGGTTTCACTCACTTGCCAATGTTGATCTGAAGTCCTCTGTCGAGTGATAATTTGAGGCTCTGCACACACACATCAGTCCACAAACACTGGATGAAGCAGCAGCGTGTACAGTAGAGTCATGCAGGATCAGACAGCTGGGTCTCCTCTGTGGCACATGTCACACCTGCTCCCCGAACCGAGCGTCCGGCATCTGGACAGGTCAGCGCTCGCGGACACTGACAGCACTGCTAACAAGCTCAGAGCCACAACAGTCCCCAAGCCTGAAATCACGACAAGACTCTGTCCAGCCACACGACTCTTTACAGTCTGCTTCATCTGATGGATGGTCTGAAGTCAAGGAGTCTACAATACCTGCTGAAAGCTTCCCGCTGACGCTCATATTGGCATGATGTAGGAACCCGTGATAGATGATATTTAAAATCTGTCATCGATGTTTGGACTTTTGACCTGTAATATATACAGTATGATATACGTGTACAGTACATATAGTGCACAGCATGAATAAGTACACCTCTAAATGAGTACACCTTTTACCATTTCTCAGTGAAAATTCATAAATTTTTCTTCAGCTTAGTTCCTTATTTATCAGAGGTCGCCACAGTGGAATGAACCGCCAACTAATCCAGCATATGTTTTACGCAGCGGATGCCCTTTCAGCCACAACCCAGTACTTGGACATTTTCAGTAAATATAGATATTATTGTGCTGCATTTACACAGTTTAATTAAACAATTACATTCCTTAACATAAGAGTTTGGTCAACTAACATTGTTAGAAATAGAAGATTCATTCATTCATTTTCTTGTCGGCTTAGTCTCTTTATTAATCCAGGGTTGCCACAGCGGAATGAACCGCCAACTTATCCAGCATGTTTTTTACGCAGCAGATGCCCTTCCAGCTGCAAACCACCTCATTCACACTAAAAAATAAGTAAAAAAAGAATAATTATTTTTTTTTAAATCAACTAAATTTGCTATTTTTATTTCTCTTGATTTTTTTTCTCCACAGACAATTTAGCCTACCCAATTCACCTATACCACATGTCTTTGGACTTGTGGGGGAAACCGGAGCACCCGGAGGAAACCCACGCAACCACGGGGAAAACATGCAAACTCCACACAGAAATGCCAACTGATCCAGCCAAGGCTTGAACCAGCGACCTTCTTGCTGTGAGGCGAACGTGCTACTCACTACGCCACCGTGGCGCCCCTAGGAATAGAAGATAATACATTTAAATAAAAAATTAGGTAAAAAATTTTTAAAAAGTCAACTAAATTTGCTATTTTTATTTCTCTTGATTTTTTTTCTCCACTTTATTAAATCAAAATCATCAACTTATTAATTTGGGAATACTCATTTTTGCAATGTGACCTTACATTATTTTGTTACATTAGTTCCTGTTTTGGCTTTGGTACTGGTAATCTAATGAATATTGGCATACCGTATTTATTATTTATAAAAAATATTAATTTAAAAGAGAGATTTGTGAGGGGTGTAGTCATTTATGCTGGGCACTATATACTATATACTATATACTATCAATAATCAATACAGTATATAACATATTGCATCATATACATTTGGCTATGTGCACACAGACTTTAAATTTTCAGCCAGGCGGCTTACGGTGAGCTGTCTTTTTAACTGTCATGTTTAAGATCTGATTTCTTTAAATATCTGTGATCTTCACTGCCTGTTAGATATACAATATGAAGTGGCTCCCAGATCGGACAAGAAGCACTGCATTAAATTTAATTTCCCTCCACCATGTCTTTAAAATTTGACAGTTTTTTTTACCTCAGTATTTTCAATGGAATTTCTGCATTAGCCTATTGCTGCTGACGGCGCTAGCGGTTACAATGGTATTTCATCTTTTTTACATTTGAACCACTAAATGAATATGCTTAGTCTATTTAACTGAATGTATTGTAATTACATCACAACATCAATGATGTAAAAACAACCTTGTGAAATTGAAAATAGTCACATTAATTTTACGTTAAGTGGCTGTAAACAATTTATTTGGGCTGAATTTAAACAAACAAATTAAGTTGAACATTATGAAATTTAAATTGTTTGTTTAAATTCAACACAAATACATTGTTTGCAACAGTTTTGCAGACATTTTTTTCAGTGTGTGCATAGAGCCCATCTAACATAATCTTACATATTTAAGACACTACATGAAACAAAACAGACTTTTCAAGCAAGCATCAGTAAGTGGTTTAGTTGTGTAAAATACATATTTTAAAGATTGTTTTCTCAAAATTAAGCCATAAATCTCCACTTTAGCAGTATTTACATACAGCAAACGGCATTTTAATTCATATCTATTTTGTTCATTTTTTAATTTTATTTGACAAACAGATAAAGTCATATATAATTTGCCTGATTACACACACACTAAAATATTTTACCATAAAATATAAAGAAACTTTAATCTGACTTCATGTTCAAATGTTGGTACCTGAGATGTAGGCAAATTTGAGCACATTTAATAAAAAAAGCATTGATTTACAAAGTGACTTAAAATTGAGGAGGCATTCGGCAATTCCATAAGTAGAGGCAATACATACAAGAAATTTTAATTATACAAAGAAACTGTTTGTGCTCAGAGAATTTAATACAATGAGTGTTGGGGGCTTGGGTGGGGGGTGAGATTGGCTATAGAGAGAAGAATTCAACAAGATTACATTTAAACAACATTTTAGAAAACCTGTAAAATGTTAGTAATTTTTGGGGAAGTATGCAGCGTGAGTGGTCAATCTTGAGTAGTCAATCACGTCCACTTCACAAAGCGATTAAAAAATTAACGAAGAGATTAAATATGTTGAGGCTTTTAAATGTTATAAAATTAACTGTTTGTGTCTTCAGATTTAGTAATTGTTGAATCTCACACTTGTCGTCTCATAATTGCAGTAATTACGATATGAATTGAATACAGAATAATTGCTCTTGAGCCACAGGAAAATTATATCATGACAACAGTGATTGGCTGATGAACCACAAGAGCTAACAAAGTCATGAGATAGACATAGAGAGAGAGAGAGAGAGATTAATTAACCATTTCTGGCAAAACAAAACAAAATAAAATAAAATAAAATAAAATAAAATAAAATAAAATAAAATAAAATAAAATAAAATAAAATAAAATAAAATAAAATAAAATAAAATAAGATAAAGCAAAACAAAACAAAACAAAACAAAACAAAACAAAATAAAATAAAACGATTAAATTAAAAGATTAAAATACAAAATACAAAATAAAATAAAAAAGTCAAAATAAAATAAAAAGCACAAAATAAATAAAGAAATACAAAATAAAATTTAAAAGAGTTTAAAAATTTAAAAAACTTAAAATAAAATAAAAATATATATAAAATACAAAATAAAATAAAACACAAAATAAAATAATTACAAAAAGTAAGTAAAAATAATATAAAATAAAACGTTTACATATTATTCCGGCTAATGTCAGAAACAGCTGTACTGCTTTATATAATTGGAAAGCACAACATATTTCCTTTAACATTTTTTTTATGAAATAAAGGTGTTTTGTAGGATTATAGGTTTCTTTACTAAGACCTAATAAATTGAACGTGTCCTTACTGAATTATGAAATCAATTTCTGTTATATATTTCTGTCTAAGATATATAAATAACCTTTATGCATTGAAAATGTGCTATAGATGACACCAGATCATCATGGAGCCACTAATAGATTTCAATAAAGAACCTTTTGTAAAGACTTTTAGATAGTCAGCAATGAATAATACATGCTGTCTTCAATCAGCTGGTGTAATTATGGCATTTAGCCAAAATGGTCTAAATAGGTCAAACCACAAACCGTTAGTGTATGTGTGTACAGTGCTGGAATTTGACCTCAGTTGTCATTGGTAACAGCAGTAAAAGTAGGCTAGGAAAAATGAAGGAAAACAAGTCAGAAGGCTGCATTCCACCAACTTTTCATCTTCTCACAAGCAAAGAAAAACAAGACCCACACACTTTCAGAAAGTGACACTTGTGCTGCGTGCCATCCTGAATTGTAATAAGGCAAGCGGGGCACTGACACGTCTCTGTGGACTCACATGCTGCCTCCGGGAGGGTGCCTCGTGTCCTCTCAAGGATGTGAAAAAAAGTACACAGAAAGTTAAAAAGTAGAAGTAACCCAGCAACATTTTAAACTACAGAGTCAAATTCTGATCCTACCATCTGAACGTTGTAGCAGAAACTGGGACTCATCGTTTAACTCTGTTGACAGGAGAGTCACCAGTCTGCTCTTCCTACGATTGCTAATAGAAGGGATACAGTTGGTGCTGGAAGTTAACAATCATTTATGCTATTTATTAAATAATTCAATAAATTGTTGTGTATTAATGTCTACCTCAACCCAAACTCTAAACCCAACTCACAGA
>CAIGQQ010000001.1:5871911-5884939 GCA_903798035.1 Danio albolineatus | reverse complement strand
ATTATTTATTAAATAATTTATTAAATTGTAGTGTATTAATGTCTACCCCAGAGGTGGGCAAACTTTTTAGAACACAGGGCCACATCAAGTTTTGCAAACCAAGCGAAGGACCACATGTCAAATCCTTCAAAAATTACTTTTATTTATAGTGGCAATATACATGGAACATGTAATATCAGACAAAAACATGTCACATTAACACAAAACTGATTTTTTAATGTTATTATTGAGTCAAAGACTCTTAAAAAGCGCAGTTTCATAAATGTCTTTTGCTGGGCTTTTAAGTTTGTGGCAAGTTTTGTAGGCTTGTTTGCCTTTTCTGCAGGTGACTGGTTGACAGCATAATTTGAATGTTTGCTTGAAAAATGTTGACTTAGGTTGTAGTCTTTAAAAACAGCAATGCTTTCTTGGCATATTAGACAACGCTTTCTGTCCGATATTGGTGAAGAAGTATTTTGTTGCCCATTCTTCCTTAAACACATGACATTCAGAGTCCATTTTTCTTTTTTCTTTGCCTGACTCATTTTCAATCAATAACATTATCAAGTGCATTTTAATATGTGAGAGCGTGTTCTAATTCTACAAGTTGCGCTAACTGCATCATTAATTTACTAATTCTGAAACCAAACCGTTACTCAGACGCAGCATTTTAAAAACTCCCTCGCAGGCCGGATGAAAGTGTTCAGCAAGTGTTCAGTATACCCCCACCCTAACTCTAACCCCAACCCTCAGAAATTTAAAAAGAGTAATTATACCAAGTACTATTCATATTATTTATTAAATTATTCATTAAATTGTAGCGTATTACCGTCTACCCTCACCCTAACTCTAAACCCAACCCTCAGAAATGTAAAATGTGTAATTATACCAAGTATTGCTCCATTATTTATTAAATTAGGCATTAAATTGTATTGTATTAACACGAATACCACTAAACCTACCCCAACTCTAAACCCAACCCTCACAGTAATGTAAAAAATATGAATTATTGTTATCCAGTATTACAAATATTCTTATATTGGTCTGAGTATCAACAGCTGTATTTTATTTAGACTTTTACCTCCTCCTCCTTCTCTATTCTTCTTGCAAGGAGATGAACAAGATAATGACCTATACAATACACATTGATGAATACGGATCTGCTTAAAGGTGACCTATTATGTCTATTTTTACAAAATGTATATTAAGTCTCAAATGTACCTGTTTGTGAAGTTTCAGCGCAAAATACCACACAAATAATGTTTTATAATGGTTTTTAACGGCCCCTTTTTCGATCTTTGATCCAAATTGTGCTGTTTTGTTGAATGTTGCTTTAAATGTAAATTATATTGTGCTCCCTGCCCTCTTTTCAAAAGGGGTGGAGCTATAAAAGGCTATCTGTCAGCATAGCAGCAGATTCAAAACTCAAAGAGCAGATGGCTGCTTCTCACTCAGGGCTGTTTATGCTAATGAGGAAGCAATGGGGGAGGAGCAAATGGGCGGGGCTTTCATGCTCTAATGACATGTGCAAAGGGAGAATGTGTTGCTATAAAAAATTGAATTAATTAACATGGTCAAAACTTCATTTTGATTGTGCTTTTGCTGAATTTAAGTTACATTGCAACTAATTCTCATTAGATTTTAAGTAGACTGTTAGGTTGGGGTTAGGGTTGGGGTTGGGTGGGGGTAAGGGGAGGGGTTCAGTTTGTTAAATGTCTGTTAAATGTCAGTATCAAAAGATATAAAGTAGAGAATCTACTAATACTCAAATGGACCATCGAAATAAAGTGTTACCATTAACATTTACCATTAGTAACTGGATATATTCACACACTGTTGCCACACAACTGTGTTTAAACCCCTTATAAATGTGATTTTTGCGCAGTAGGTCCCCTTCAAGCAAAGCTTTTAATAACCAAGCAAAAAGGTTTTGTTTTTTTGGTGTTTCAAATTAACAAGCTGTCCTGTAAACTTGCATTAGATGGACAAAACACCTGAATAAAGTCAAATAAAAAAATTATATTTATTAAAAGGGGAAAAAATGCCAAACTTTTAGTACTTTTTGAGTTGAAATAAAATGATAAGGTGTAAAAAGTACCATTTACTCTTTAAAAGTGCAATCAAGTAGAAGTAGAAGTAGTCAGTTAAATACAAATCCCCTAAAATAAGCATGTAAATTCAGTAATCAAATCACTTCATGATATACCATAATTTTCCACCAGTGTAGTTTAGTGGTATAATAGATGATGGGTTTAATTCAAATGAGTTATTCTGTCATAATTCCTGCAAAGTTCATAAATGTTGTGTAAAACCAAAAACTTGAAAAAAGAACGATGCAATAGCACCATAAATGATTTTCCTGTCTACTTTTTCTCTACACCTCATTATGCTTTTCATGAATTATGGAATTAACTTCCATTAAACTGTGAACAATCAGTGAAATGTTTTACCAAATTTGGCACGAGGTGCCATAATTCTCCTTAGTTCATAAATTTCATATTGAAAGGCAGCTTATTAGACTTAACAAATGACTTTCAGCACACCATGAATAACCCGAGAACTCAAAATGAATCTTTCCAATATTACAGATGTATAATAAATATTACTGAACTGTATAGAATAAGAAAATGATCTGGAGGAACAAACCTTTGAGCTTTGGCCACACACTAAAACTGCCACACTGCCACACTGTTGCGTTCAAATTAAGTAAATTAAATATGTGCATTTTAAGTTACATTTAAGTTAAGTCTACTTAAAGGTTTATTCACTTTTAGTTGTCAACTTGTGTTTTAGTTTTTGTGATCAATTGTTTTTATTATTGCAGTATTTGTTCAGTAAAGAGAGAATACAGCATATGACTATATCGTAAAACAACCTGAATCCCCACCCCCCACACAGGTAGACTTATTCTATAATAACAGAAATTAAAACATTGCTGTAAAAACCAAGAATAAAGTTTAACCAAATAAAGAGTAAAAGTTAAAAAAGGGTAACTCATTTCTTAAGGCAACTAATTCATCATTCATTCATTTATTTTCCAGTGCTAACCACTGAGCCACTGTGTCACCCACAATCAGTATCAGTAGTAGAAAGTAGTTTAAACAACTAGTGGTAACACTTTATTTCGATGGTCCATTTGAGTATCAGTAGACTGTCTACTTAATATCTGTTGATACTGACATTCAACAGACATTTAACTGACTATAGGAAACTTTGCAAGTACATGTCAACTTACTCTAACCCTACCCCCAACCTAACAGTCTACTTATAATCTAATGAGAATTAGTTACAATGTGACTTAAAGTCAACAAACGGACCATCAAAATAAAGTGTGAGTTTACTTACTAGTTTAAGCAAGTAGTAAGTCATATTTTTAAGCTAATTAATATACATCAACCTGTGAGATCTCTTCGCTTTAGTGATCAACTTTATTTGCAAGTTCCATGATCATTGAAATGTCAAGGTGAAAGAGCTTTTTCAGTAGCAGCTCCAAGACTTTGGAACGATCTTCCACTCTCCTTAAGAACATCTCCAACTTTTGAGTTACTGAAAACACACTAACTTGCTTTAGCTTTTAATCAGTTGGTGCAAATTTATGCACTTTGGTTCGTTATATGGGGCGCCACGATGGCGCCCCATACAAGGAACCAAAGTGTATAAATTTGGGTGGGGTTGGGATGGGTTGCGGATGGAAGGGCATCCGCTGCGTAAAACAAATGCTGGATAAGTTGGCGGTTCATTCTGCTGTGGCGACCCCGAATTAATAAAGGGACTAAGCCGAAAAGAAAATCAACGAATAAATGGTTCCTTGTATGTTTGCATGTATTATGTGTTTTTCAAGAGTTCACACTTAGATATTGGTTGATGATAATAATAGCAGGTTTGGCATACTGTCCCAGGAGAGAACCCTGAGCTTGGAGATAATTGAGCCCAGGGCTCCTGCCTGGTCAATGAGAATATGAGAGGGTACGTGATCAGTTCTCGAGAGCTCCCCCTGATAAAGGAGGAAAGAAGGAGATGGGTTGGATGGGGGGATTCTTCAAAAAAACGAAGATGCGGGAGTAATGCTAAGCGGGCTATTTATAGTGAGTTTGGAATTATCTGATTGGCTTACTAATGATTACAGATGAGTCCAGCTGTGATCAGTCATATTGAGTGCTCCTCTCGAAATTAGTTTGTGAAACTTCACCTATGTACAGCACTTTGGTACCGATTGTGTTTGGTTGAAAGTGCTCATGAGCTGAGTTGAGAGTAGAGCATGGGTGTCCAAACTTGGTCCTGGAGGGCCGGTGTCCTCCAAAGATATTTCTAAAGCCTAGTAAGAGATCGATCAGCTAGCCCAGGTGTGTCTGATTGGGATTGTAACTAAACTTTGCAGGACACCGACCCTCCAGGACCGAGCTTGGACATCCCTGGAGTAGAGTTTAAGTACTCTTTTTAAAAATATATTTAGTAACTAAACTAGTAATGGGCGTTATAAATGATATGCAATATAAACGATACAAAATTGGCTTACGATAGAGATTCTAATTCTATTGCATTGCTAATTCTATTCTATTCTATCACGATAATGCAATAGCCAAGAACAAAATGTTTAAAACCAAATGCGTTACCTTAGGCTGCAGGTTTGAAATATGTTTTTATTTAAAGTATCTGCAATACACACATTTTTTTTGACTAATTAATACCGGAAGTATTTTCTGTACAGTGTAAGTTCCTTAACTAAAACGACATCAGTTTTTTTTTATTCTCTGCAACTTGGTGTTTAGAAACCAACGACTTAAAAAAAGTCTTTCTTTCTAAAAGGCACGACATTTAGTTTATTTATCTGCAACATTCTGTTGTTTAATTACAGTTTTGCTTTTGAACAAAAAATGTTCTCAAAACTACATGCAACGTTTCTTTATTTCTTAAAAAGTTTGGCTTTCCTAAGGGTCTATGTAACCTGTTCTGAAATGGTTCTATTATAATTTATATAACGCAATATATATCGTTATAGCAAGAGGCTGCAATGTATATCGCAATATGGATTTTAGGCCATATCGCCCATCCCTATACTAAAAACTTTGCAGGGCAGAAACGCTTGTGATATTATTTTACCAAACCCAAATTAACTTTTCACACAGTTTTCACCATCTACATCATTGGACATTTTGTAATCTGACTTTATTATTTCAAGTTATTAGTCTCAGTTATTTTAAACAGAAGTTCCTCAAACCTGAAGCTCAACCCATAGTATGAAATGCAGCAGGCATGTGTAGATTAGTACAACTTGTCATTTTAGAGAGGTTGACATTCCTTTCATTATATGGCAAAGCGCAGTGGGTCTAATCCCATGGCCATTCACATGTTCCTTCAAATGAAGTGTGACCCTGTACTGTAACACATCAGCAACACCGTCGAGACATTTCCAGAACCGTGTGGCGGCTCACTTCATGATCCGGACCGAAATGAGCCAACAGTCAACCGTGGATAAGCGTGGAGGGGCGAAAAAGGCCTGTAGTGCAGCATATCTATCCAATTTCAAGGTCATGTGCTTGTAACCACCAAATACCATTTCCGAATTGGATTTGTGAGTTTGGTAAACTGCACGGGACATACAGCCTAAAGGGAGTCACAGAATGTTTTTATTTTTTTGTTTTGTACTTTTTCTAATCTCTCTCTTTCTCTCTTCTCAATTTCATATGCACCAGTTTTCACACAGGCAGCATGGAGACTGGGACCTCACCCAATATGGACTGGGAACAGAAGATTTAATATAATCATACAGTGCATATCAAAAGGCCAAGACTGTCATGGTGATGCCACTTCCTATTTGCATTTGCAAAGAGGGACTATATACAGAAAATGATAACAAAATACTGCCACTGAGCTCCGTTGTATGTGGGTCAAAGGGAAGATGTTGCATTATGGAGTTTGCAATCAATTAAATTTACAAAAGTGACTTTGTATTAAAGCACGCATATTAAATGCAATGACAACATCCACCATTTGCAGCAGTTTCAGGGTGTTCCAGGGTGCCACGGTGGCGTAATGGGTAGCACGTTTGCCTCACACAAGGTCACTGGTTCGAGCCTCGGCTGGGTCAGCTGGCATTTCTGTGTGGAGTTTGCATGTTCTTCCCATGGTCTTGTGTTTTTTCTCCGGGTGCTCCGGTTTCCCCCACAAGTCCAAAGACATGTGGGAGGTGAATTGGGTAGGCTAAATGGTCTGTAGTGTATGTGTGTTAATGAGTGTGTATGGACATTTCCCAGAGATGGGTTGCAGCTGGAAGGGCATCCGCTACGTAAAACATATGCTGGATAAGTTGGCGGTTCATTTTGCTGTGACGACCCCAGATTGGTGAAGGGACTAAGCCGAAAAAGAAAATGAATGAATGAATGAATGGACATGTTCCATCATCATTTGGTATAACAGAAAGTAAGTATTAAACATGTCATGTTTTTTCCTGGGAAAAAATATTTCTAAAGGAGCTGTTGACACAGAATTTAACTAGATTTTGGTATAAACAAAAAAAATACAAACATATACACACAAAATAAAACAAAAACAAAAACAAAAATCTAAAAAATGAGTTGTGTAATAATGTAAAGACACAAGGAGAAAGTACTGAAGTACTGAAATGTTTTTAATATTGTATATAAAATGTTGTTTTTTTAATGATGGCAGATTAAAGACGCCTCTCATATGGAGAATGAAGTCACATGCATTGCTCAGGTGTGAGTTTTTTTTACAGACTTAAACAGTTTTAAAATCTTGATAGTTCTGCAGGTTTTGTTTATCAGATCTAAGCTTTATTTTGTATTTTCTATTGGATTCAGGTCAGGTGATTGGCAGGGCCATTCCAAAGCTTCATTTTCTGTCTCTTAAAGCATTTGAGAGTTTCCTTGGCTGTGTTTTGGATCATTGTCTTGGTGAAATGACCCCCCTGGACTTATCTTCATCATCCTGCTATTTTAGATGTTGGACCGAAGCAGCTAATATTAATTTACAATAACGTACTGTAGGGCAGAGGGTTGCTGAAAAACTACTAAGAAATTTCTGCTGCTGTCTGGGCTTTCACTGCTCTTTTACACCTCCCTTTCTTCATGTGTTCAATACTTTTTCACTGTGTCATTTCACTTTATAACACGTACTGTAACTTCATTTGTAAACTAATTAGATTTGTTTGCATTGCATGTATGGATTTCTTTGGTTGCTATCAACATCCAGTGAAAATTTCAAGTCAACAGCATCTTTGTTTTCTAAGAAAAATGGCGACAGGTTTAATATTTATTTTCTCCCCTGTAAATATGAAACATTCTGACTTGCACTTTATATATTGTCCCTCATGTGAAATGGTTAATTATTACTCTTTATTTATTTTCCTGAAGAAAGTTGTTTTTATATTAGGCTTGAATGTCAGCAGTTATTACATTTTTAAAAATAACATTTTTTAAGGTCAATATTTTTAGCAACCATACCACGTTTTATTATGTCAATATAAATTTCTAGCGGCTTTTAAATAGATGTTTGGACAATGGGGCATTCAAAACAGCTAAATACCCAATACTGGTCAATTGTAAAATAGGAATTTAAGGTCAATTAAAAATATATATTGCATTGCTACAGCTAAAAGTCTTTCCAAAATGGATTAGTTCCAAAGAAATAATCTGGAGGCATTTGTTTGCATATGGCATTTGGTCTGATCTTTTTCTTTCTAACGTGATGACATTCACACATTTTAAGTGTGACATAGATGCTTTTTATTTCATCTATTTTGTTTTTATATTTTAAATTGTGCAAGCTTATTTTAAGCATATCAGATCAAACAATCAGAATAAAAGCTTTTATATATGCATACACACACCTATCCATAGACCCTCCCTCATGATAGAAGTGTCTGAACAAAAGAGACTAGCTGTGTTTCCATCCAAAGATGCGAATTAAGTATATGCGCAAAACAACAATCTCGCATAAAAGACGTGCAAATAAAGCAGCGTTTCAATCCGATGAGTCAAGAAGAACAATATCGTCACTTCCTGTTTAACTTCCTGATAAAACGAAATTTACCGCAGGAGATACTATGTGACTCTTTTCCTTATTTAATAAATGACTTGCTCCTCGAAGACAATCCTGACATGCAATGAACGTGTGGTGGGGTTTGGAGGAGTGAGACGTGGAGCACAGACGCTTTTGATTCTGGAGGGAATTCATAATATAATAACACCAATACTAAAATGGTTAAGGTGTTTTAGAATGACTAAAACAACATTTCAGATGAAAATTTCTGATATGACTTTACTGGTAGTTTTAAAAAAGTGCTGTTCACACAGGCAAAGATGTTCCGGAAATTTTGCGGAAAAGAGCATTTACATATTTATTCCAAAATACTGGTAAATTCTGACATCATTAACCAGAAATGAGCTCTAAATGGTTGCACTTGTATTTGTAAACATAGGAGGAGTCAGGCTTTTGTTGATGGTTTCAGTTTTATTTAAAGCTTTAGCATTCATGAAGCTGATTTTTGTCCCAGAGACATTCAAATGCAGAAGCGCAAACCGCAGCTAAATGTTTACACATCTGGCTAAAAATCCTGTGGATAGTTGTGAACAAATTTGATAAAAATATATTGAGGAACATTGTCGAATGTTAAGATGTACATGATATGTGTGTGTGTGTTGATGATCACCAGCTGCTTCACGTGCACACATACCAAGCAACTGAAACGGAGCTTAAAGGTAACCAACCGGTTTATCATAAGCATTCTATCAATGATTTGCTACACAGTTGGCATTAAGAAGGAACATACAGTAGAAACGTTATCTGATTATCATCTAGCAGCTAAATGTGTCTGGAAAAATATTCAAAGGCTTTTATTTTTCATAAACAGCATGGATGTGAATGCGTCTGAATGTTCTGATTGGCTGGAGTAGACATCCCACACGAAAATTTCCTTCTGTGTTCACACAGAGCAGCATTCCGGCAAATTACCGATAGGTTTACAACTTCTCTTTTCAAAAAAGGGCCTGTTCACACATGATCTCTTCCCTGAAAATTCACGGTAATTTTTCCGGAAAGGTCTGTATGTCTGAAAAGGGCTAATGTGTTCAGCCTGCTGGTTTGTCCATTCACACACATTTTTTTCAACACATGACCTTTTATAACAAAATCGCATGAACCTTTTTAATGCGCATACTTAAATTTGTTCAGTAAAAGTGTTTCCAGAGTAGTTTTTGCGCATCTTTTCTTATCGAATAATAAGTTTATCCTACTCAGTTATGCGTGTACGTTTTTTGTAATGCGCATTTTCAAAATGTATGCGTATCATGGTGGTTATGCGCATCATGGTGGATATCTAAAATGTGCTTGTGATCACTTGCTTGTGATCATTAGCCAATTGGTTAATACCAGGTGTAAACAGAGCCTTAAAAAACAGAGGCTCTTCTAAATATCTACACCTAAATCTACAGGCTCATAGCCAGGGTGGGTTCAGGTGGTTCGAAAGACCCACACCTCACTGACAAAGGTCTAGAATTTGTCCCATACAGTACATGAGCTCATTTGTCCTATTTTGACTGCTATTCCATCATAAATTGTGAAAATATCACATCGAAGAAGGCTTTAAGACAAAGTGGAATCCTTTCTTGGCTGTCATGACTTCAGGTTATCAGTTCTGGCCAATGCAAACCATTATTTTTCATTATTCAATTCAATTCACCTTTATTTCTATAGCGCTTTTACAATGTAGATTGTCAAAGCAGCTTCACATAGAAGGTTACAGTAAATTGAAACAGTGTTAGTCCAAAATCTGTGCAAGAAAACATAACCCCTCCAAAAGTTGTCATCTTTAGCTACTGACCTACTGTATTGTTGTTAAATAGAGAAAACATTTTATAAGTAACTTTTATTCTAAATTTTGGACCTTATTTATGAAACAAAAACGTGTAAAGCCCCAAAGGTGACCCATATTAAAGTTCATTTTAATACTAATCAGGCTATTGTTATCAATAGATTTCAATAAAACTTTTTTTTACAAGGGAATAATCTAAAAGAAAATGTAAATTATTGTTTACTTATTTGTTTATTTTTTTATTCAAATGGCCAAATTCTATCTGAGGAAAGTTGAATGTGCTGGCAAGATTGTGATTTGCCTAAATAAATGAACATAAGCTACAGTTTTTAAAAATAAAATAAAATAACTAAGGTCACACTTTGGCGCCACGGTGGCGTAGTGAGTAGCACGTTCGCCTCACAGCAAGAAGGTCACTGGTTCGATCCCCGGCTGGGCCAGTTGGCATTTCTGTGTGGAGTTTGCATGTTCTCCCCGTGGTTGCGTGGGTTTCCTCCGGGTGCTCCGGTTTCCCCCACAAGTCCAAAGATATGCGGTACAGGTGAATTGGGTAGGCTAAATTGTCCGTGTGTGAATGAGATTGTATGGATGTGTTTCCCAGAGATGGGTTGTGGCTGGAAGGGCATCCGCTGTGTAAAACAAATGCTGGATAAGTTGGCGGTTGATTCCGCTGTGGCGACCCCGGATTAATAAAGGGACTAAGCCGAAAAGAAAATGAATGAATGAATGAATGAAATGAATAAGGTCACACTTTATTTTGATTGTCCGTTTGTTGAATTTAAGTTACAGTACAAATAGGTCTACTTTTTGAGAAAAAAGAACCACCCCTTCTGCCAGGCTGGCTATGGTCCTGATCTATAGACAACTACGTTTATGACTTACTATTAGTATCCTTTTTACTGCATAAAAGCTGAGGCTGTGATTGTCTCCCTCCCTCTCTCTCTCTCTCTCTCTCTCTCTCTCATTCACAGAATAGGGGAATGATTCTGTGAGAAGGGGGTTATAGAAGTACACACACATAAAATGACACACTCACACACACACACGCGCACGCACGCACGCACGCGCGCACGCACGCACGCACGCGCGCACGCGCGCACGCACGCACACACACACACACACACACACACACACACACACACACACACACACCTTACCAGGTTGCTCTATTCTGCTGTGATGTTCTCAAAATGATTTCCTAGCAGATATGATTTCAGTAGCTGAAGTGAATGGAGGCGGAGCGGGCAGGGGAGGGTCTCAGGTGCACTACAGGAAATGAAAAATGAAAAAATGAAAAGAAGAAGAAGAGGGAAAAAAATGAAAGGAATGTTTGTCAGGGGGTGCCGTCTGGCGTGCCTCGTGGAAAATTAATAATGTATTTTTGCAAATTTGCAATGTTATTTTGCCAGATCAGGGGAGCATGTTGAAAAGGCAGTCGGTGTGCGGTGGAGGACAGAATGCTGATAAACCTCAACTGAGATCAATGCTGGGATGCATGCGATATGTCTTAATAATGAGGCCAGTGCCATCCTCTAACAACATGTATGTGAGCACGTGCTTGGGCAATTGAAAAATATCTCCAGAAATGAAAACTGAATAATTTAATCCACTTCTTTGAATGTGAAGGGAATAACAGTCAAGGTAAAGGCAAAAATACAGGTGGAAAATGATTGAAGTCTGCATGAACTAGAAGCAGCGACATTTTTTTTTTTTCATATTGTAACACAGAGAAACAGAGTATTAAATGAGAAAACAGTGGGTGTGGCTTGTTTTTCTACTGCAAGCTGGGTGTAGTAAAGTAAGCATTTCATTCAGAACGATTGTGAAAACTGTTTTCAGAGATTTACTACAACCTACAAGACTCCTCCTCCTCACCATTTCTGTTTGTTTTCATTACACTGACAGTTGGAGGAGCGTGGTTAAGTATATTTATATATATATATATATATATATATATATATATATATATATATATATTATACATAAATAATTTGAAGAAAAATCTGAAAAACTTTGAAAATAACTATAATGACGCAGTCTCCACGCTGCAATAATAATGAGAAAACCAAAGTTTTTAACTGTGGGGAGATATCTTTATGACATTGTGACATTAGTGATTTATTATTAGTATTAGCATTTTATCATTGTGACATTAGTATGTTGCACTCTGCAACAAGCTAACGCTAACGTTAACTAGATAGGTAATATTTCAATCGCTAATATAGCAGACACATGAAAAATACATTTGTAATCAGCATTTTTACCGCAAATAATTTATGAATGAGTCTGTATCAACAACATTAAAGATAATCACTTTATTTACAGTAAATAAAGTAGCCTCCTTACTGGCGATTATCTTGAACTGAGTCGCAGACACACACCTGACTTGTGTTTGTGTGCGCATAGTCGGATAGATGAACCGGGAAAGCAGGCAGTGGACCAAACCACTGTGAGGAAGGGGAGGGGGAACTCAACAGTTTCTAAACACATTTTAAATGTGAAATGCATTTTTTTTTTTTACATATACAATTATTTTAGGTATGGATACATATATTTTTCACAATACAGAGTGCAATTTTTTTTTAACTTTTTTTGGGGGGGATGGGGGGACAACCCTCGGATGGGAGGGGACATGTCCACGGGATTTACGCCCCTGTATATATAATCAATTCAAGCCTTTTTTTTTTCTTTACAATAAAACGCATTTATATGAGTTAATGTGCACATTTAGGTGCATTAAACTTGAAATGTCTTGTTGTTTCAACAATACAAAATTAGCTTTTTAGTTTACACAATTGTTGTAAATCCAACTTTGGGCATCATTTGGTGATTCTATGATACTGGTGCAAAATCAATATAATAAATGACCTTTTATACACGTTCCTAAGAATTTGGTTTTGGCTAATTTTGATTTCAGTTGATTTCAGTCTTTGGTTCCGTGCATGCAATTTATGGCACTGGAAACCTAGTACTGTCACATCACTGTAATTGGCTTTAATAATATCTACCTCTCACATGCACACATGCATTTCCTTGCCTAAAAATGACCAAATAGTTTGTTTGTTTGTGCAAGCAGCTTTTTACTACGTATGGTTACAATTTAGTTACATTTAGCCCTTAGATGTGTAAAAATAGCAGCCTCATGTTGTGTGTCATTGTGAAATGAACTAGGCCAACACGAAATCTATGCACGCAAATATCCATATATTTATCAAAT
>CAIGQQ010000001.1:5846417-5871511 GCA_903798035.1 Danio albolineatus | reverse complement strand
ATATATATATTAATATGTATATTTTTTTTTTTTTTTAAATTTTATATATATTTTTTTTTACAAAATTTGGCACAGAAATAGAACAAAATTCAGCAGATTCTGTCTGACCTACATAATAAAAATATCATATGGAATTTTGCTTTAACAGTGTGTGGATATATAGATATATATTGCCATTTTGGATATATTTTTTTGCAAAACATTCTGTATTTTAGGATAAATCAATTCATGCCTTATTTTTCTACAATAAAACACATTTCTGTGAATAAAGCCTGCACAATTCAAAGCACTCTGCTATAAACCTCGAGCCATCATGCATGAAATGAATGCATAAAACAAGATAGAGTATGAAATCACTTAAAAGGCACAAATCAAGATGTTTTGACTGAGAGAAAACAACACCTACATATTTGTTAAACAGAGAGAGGCAGTAAGAGCGGCTTATTGCTGCCCATTACTTAAGTCTGTGATTTAAATCTTGCTCAATGTCATGCAGCAGTGGTTTGGCTGACAGCAAGGCTACTTCTCATTGCTTTAGTAATATCCTGTAGTCTTTTCCCTTAAAGACAAGTGCAACACTCAAAAGCCCAGATCAATTTCATGGCTGGATTCATCTCAGACGTTTACCACACATATCTAGCCTGGTGCACTAATCACACCCGCAGACCAGGCATCTGCCGCTGCCAAACAAACAAAAAAAAATCCCTTTCTTAATCAATATTTCTTGTCTTGTTTTTCAGCAAAAGCATATAAACCTCTTTGAAACAAGATATATTTATTCAGAAAAATATGACTCAATGTCAGAGAATGTTCGTGAAAGTTTATTTTTCTTACCCCCAGAGGCAGTTCTTGGATTTCAGTCTTCAGGGGCCTCAGTCTCCCCAAATGAGCGTGAGATGATGGGGCTCGAAGGAATATTTTTCGCCTGGAGGAAGAAACATTACATGTTCAGATCTTCAAATCTGACACCGCTATACTGTAAATAAACAAATGATAAAAAAGTATATTAGGCTGTTAAAAATCATTTAAAAGTTTGGTGTACTTTTTTTTTTTACTCAAAATAGAGAAGATGACATGTGAGAAAATACTAAAAACATTTGACAAGTGTCAAGTAAATTGTACAAGCCTCTTTCACACAGTGATACCAGTAAATATCCGGAAAATTTCCAGAACGACTTTATCGATAAATTGCGCTGTTCACACAGGCAAGGTCGTTCTTTAATTTTGCGGAAAAGACCATTCATACATCCATTCCAAAATACAGGTAAATTATGACATTATTAACCAAAAAATGGCCTCTAAACATCTGTGCTTGTGTTTGTTAACATAGAAGGGGTCTGGCTTTTGTTGATGATTTCACTTTTATTTAAAGCTTAAGCATTCATGCAGCTGCTTTTTTCCAGAGACATTCAAAGGCAGAATCGCTAACCGCAGCTAAATGTTTACACATTTTACTTCATTACAAATTCTGTGAATGGATAAGTATTGTAAACAACACACGCATCAAGCAACTGAAGCAGATCTGGAAGGTAAACAGTTTATAATAAGCATTTTATCGATAATCTTTTACACAGCAGCCTTAAAAAATGAACATAGACACATTGTCTGACTAGCATCTAGCAGCTAAATGTGTCTGGAAAAATATTCATAAACAGCGCAGATGTGAATGTGTCTGAATGTTCTGATCGGCTGGAGTAAACATCTCACGTCAAATTACTAATAATGTTACAACTTCACTTTCTGGAAAATGGCAGAAACGAATTTACCGGTATTTTCAAAACGGGCCTGTTAACACATGATCTCTCTCTGGAAAATTGCCATTAATTTTGCGGAAAGGTCTGTAGGTGTGAAAGGGGCTATAGATATTACAAACTTCAGATAAAAAAACTGTGAATTTTAATCATAAATGAATGAAGGAATGGATAAATTCCATGACAAATAATATCAACATATCTTTAAACTGTATGTTTTGTTAGTTTATGTAAAATAAAACTATATAAAACGTATTTTACATCTCTATTATTAAGGGTAGAATAATTTTATGCTTCTGCATTGTTATAAACTTAAAATATACATTAAGTTTTCTTCCAGATTATAAATACAACCCCAAATCAAAAAAAGTTGTGACATTATTTAAAATGTATATAATACAGAAAGTAGTGATTTCCAAATTGACTTTGACTTATATTACATTGCAGACAATACGAACAAAATATTTCATGTTTTGTCCTTATTAACTTAATTTCATTTGTAAATATATATCCTTTCCTGTCAATTAGAGCTGCAACACATTCCAAAAAAAGTTGGAAGACTTGGGTGCTAGCCTAAGCTGAACAACAGTGATCTCAAATCCCTCAGACGGCACTGCATCAAGAATAGTCATTCATCTATACTCGATATCACCATTATGGGCTCAGGTCTATTTTGGAAAACCTTTGTCAAGTACCACAATAAGTAGTTACATCCACATATGCCAGCTAAAACTGTACTGTGCCAAAAGGAAGCCCTATGTTAGCAGTGTCCAGAAGCGCCATCAACTTCTCTGGGCTCAGAGGCATCTGGGACGGACCATAACACAGTGGAAATGTGTATGGTCAGGTAAATCAGTATTTCAGATATTCTTTGGGAGAAATTGACACCGTGTGCTCTGGACCGAAGAAAAGGATCATCCACACTGTTACTATAGGAAAAAGTCCAAAAGCCAAGGTCTGTCATGGTAACAGGTTGTGTCAGTTAACTTGCACTTCTGTGATGGCACCATTAATGCTTCAACAAGACAATGCAAAACCACATTTTGCACACATTACACAGTCCTGGCTGTGGAAAAAGAGGATACAGGTACTTGACTGGCCTGCCTGCAGTCCCGACCTGTCTCCACTAGAGAAAGTGTGGCACATACTGAAGTGCAAAATGCGACAATGAAGATCTGGTACTGTTGACCACCTTAAGACTTCTTTGCAGGAAGAATGGGACAAAATTACACCTGAAACATTTTATTACTTGGTGTCCTTCGGTTGGCTTTTCATTTGGTTTTTCCTAGAAAAAAATAAGACAAATGTAACAATAACTCTGATTAAGGAAATTAAATTGCTTGTCCCAAGATTGCAATAAAGCTCCACAACCTTTTTCTAGGAACGTCAGTATCACGATACCATTTGCGTCTATAATATCATCCAAATCAAACAGCTCTGCCGTTTGTGAGCATCCTTTGATCACCTTCTGAAATAAAGAGCCTTTGAAGACCTTCTCTCCATTCTTCATGTACACTCTAAAAAAAAAAGGTGCTAAATAGCACCAAAACTGGTTCTTTGGTCGTAATGAGGGGGGAACCTTTTTTTGTGCTATACAGCACCTTAAAAAATAGGTGCTATATAGTACTTTTGTCAAATGGTGCTATATAGCACCTATATTTTAAGGTGCTCATAATGTTACTTTACCCTTTCCGTAAATAAAACCGGCATAAAAGTTATGAGAATTAGCTATAAGAACAAGTGCTTACCAGTAGTAGTGGTGCTATATAGCACTTTAACTCCCCAAAGAACCACTGAAAAACCTTTATGTTGCTTTAAAGGTTCATTACACAGTAAAAGTGCTATATAGCACCCTGACCACCTTAAAGAACCACTGAAGAACCACTGAAGAACCTTCATGGTGCTTTAAAAGTTCTTTACACAGTAAAAGTGCTAAATAGCACCTCAAATATCGTAAAGAACTACTGAAGAACCACTGAAGAACCTTTTTTTTTAGAGTGTAGTCAGAGAATAAAGAGCAGGCATTTTGGGAACGATAAGAAAAAGAGCCTGGTGGTGAAGGTCTGACACCCGCTCTTCGAGGCCTCATAAAGCGTGACATCTGTTACCTGTGGGCTCATATGGAGCTCCCAGCATATAGATATACCATCAAAAGAGAGAACAGAGCCCACATAAATGAGCTTGTCGGGCTTCCCCATTGACTTCAGCGCAATATATTTGATTCTCTGTTCCTGTCAAGTGAACTGATCAACATGACATGTTATTTTGTCAAAAGAAATTCATTAAAAGAAGCAGAAAAAGCACACAAATACACCCTAGCCACAGAGAATGAGAGGCTTTGGAGCAAAAGGCCATGAATACTCGCAGATACACTTGCCAGGTCTCTGAAAAACACCTCATTAGTGGCTGATTCATTGATTCGGACTAACCTCTCAGAGCTGCGAAGGCGTCAGTGTGCTGGAATCAAGAAAATTCTGTCACATTTGCAACTTGTATATTAGACATGTCAGGTATGTGTCGGCGCCAGCTACACTATGGGGAGTTTATCTTGCAAATATGATCATAATGGAGCTGTCATATGAGCAAATGTCATTTACTGGACGTCTCTGGGTCAGGTTTGACGTTGCTGTTTTTGGTTGAGATTGATTTGAGACTTTTTAAAGGAGAAGACCTGCTTAAGGTCATCATAGCAAGAGTTAATGAAGGTCATGTGATGATTGGTGTGCAAGATAACAGGTTTTCAGATGGTTGTACTTACGGGTGCACGATATATCGTTACAGTATCAATAACACAATGTGCGCATTCACAATAGGCACATCTCAGGATCTACAATGTTGAGTTTTGATTATAGTTGACCAGGAGAAACAGTTCTTGACACATGATAATTATGAAGTTAATTAAAATAGAGTGAAAGTTTTTCATTAGCACATGTTTTTAAGCCCTGACAACGTTCAAAGTGTTCAGGCATAAGACATTTTACCATTTGTAACTTTAATAATGAATATTTTATTAAATTGTTTATACAGATAACCCTTTTACAGTGTTATATTACATTTTATTATTCAAATTCTGTATCTGAATGCTATTTGACAATCTAAATGAATAAAGTCTTTCTAGCAGTTTTCAAGTCATCTGACAAAATTATGTATATATATCATATCATCTGGTGATTGTGTGTGTGTGTGTGTGTGTGTTTATTTTTATTACATTACATTACATTGCAATATATATATATATATATATATATATATATATATATATATATAGAGCGCAATACTTATTGCAGACAAACAAAATATTGTAATGTTAGATTTTTCCAATATCATCAGAATCAGAATCAGAATCAGTTTTATTGCCAAGTGTGCTTCACACACACAAGGAATTTGCTTTAGCTACAGAATCATGCAGCCCTAGATGTATTGTCTTGACACATGAAAATTAAATTACTGTTATTAAATATTAAACTGCTGTGCATTAAAAAAAGGCATATTTCACTCAAGTAATGATGTTTGTTCAAGCTACTCAATAAAAATTAGCTGAAAAAACAATTCTTTTTCCTTTTTTTTTCTTTTTTTTTGGAACAACCTAATTGTTTTACGTTCAATCCACTTAAGTTTGTAAAAACTAATAAATTCACTTAATTCATTTATGTTGTCCCAAAGCACATTGATTGTTCAGTTGTTTACTGTGTTGGGAGGTTTAATGCCCACACACTTTTTCAGCAGTACTGAAGGTTTTCCCCCAAACAAAACAAAAAAATCATTGCCGAAAGCTGAAAAAAATAATTCCTTTAGTGGGCTAAAAAGTTAGATTGTCTTTAGCAGTATAAATATCTGGCAAAAAGTTGAATCAAAATTAAGGTAAAAATAACATTCATCAGCTCTGTTTAAATGATCATAGCCCAAAAATGCCAATTTCGAAAAAATCTACAATCTTAAACTTGATTTTTTTTTTAATCTAAATTTGGGTTAAACCAACCTATATACAGTAGAAGCTTGAATCAATATACCCAAAAACACCAGAAGCAGTTTTTTTTTATATCAACAGAAACTCCACAAGTTAAAAGTTTAAATGACATCATTGAACTTGAAAGCAGAAGTTTTTCCCTTATGCATTATTGAAAACTTTAACAGATGCGTTGCCAAAAACAAATCTTGTGGTGTCGTTTTCATGAAGCTTTATTTATTATTCATTGTATTTTGCTATTTTCATTTATTCTTTTTAAACCTACCAGTTCCCTCCCACCAACATCCAATAGCATGTTCACAGCTTATTTCATCATATGTGCATCATCTATAGGTGCAAAGATGGTCTGTGCGATGGGGAAAAATCAGTAACCCTGACAGCTTTGTTTTATGTAGGTACAAAGACAGAAAAGCTGCACTGTTTTCTTTCATTTCTTACTCTGTCAATAAATCCATGTCATTTTACACAGTTTGTCACGCAAACATGGCCCCTTTTGATTAAAATAACAGCGCTTGTGACCTTGGTAGAGTTTTTCCCCTTCGCTTTATGTTGTGTCTTCAAGGTTTATGGAGAAAATTAATTGAACTGCAGAGTTCTCTTGTTGGATCCCAAAGCAGTGCATCACCAAGGCTAATGACTGCACACAATGAGTCTCATTTGGTGTTTACCAGCTGGCTGGTTAAAGCTACTCAATTAAGTCAACTGTGATACTAATGCTAACTGAGCTTACTCACCCTGCTGGTTGGAGATTAGAGGGTCTGAAAAATTATATAATGACAACATTTAATATGGGTTACGCGGTGGCTTAGCGGTTAGCACTCTCACCTCACAGCATGAAAGTCGCTGGTTCGAGTCCCAGCTGGGCCAGTTGGCATTTCTGTGCGAGTTTGCATGTTTTCCCCATGTTGGTGTGGGTTTCGTCCGAGTGCTCTGGTTTCCCCCACAGTCCAAGGGCATGTGCTATAGGAACATGAATAAACAAAATTGGCCAAAGTGTGTGTGAATGAGTGTGTATGGATGTTTCCCAGTACTGGGTTGCATCTGGAAGAGCATCCGCTGTGTAAAACATATGCTGAATAAGTTGGCGGTTCATTTCTCTGTGGCGACCCCTGATAAATAAAGCAACTAAGCTGAAGGAAAATGAATGAATGAACATTTAACATCACTTTTAGTTTAAATGCCAATATACAGTATTATTGTGTTGATGTACTTCCCACTGAAACTGAATATTGTTTTTGTATATCTTTGCCTAGTAGCAAACTAATGGTAAGAAGGCCGTGGTTAAGAATATTGTGTCTGAAGCTGTCAAACTGACATCAACAGAGAAGAACCACCAATGCTATACTTTGATCGAAGATTATACCAAAACATACCTTTTTTTCAGTGGATTAATTTGGCACAGTCTAATTGTTTACTTAAAGATTAACAATGCTAGCAAAGTAAACATGGTACATTTTGATTTCACACGCATTTGAACATGTCTTCAGGTACATCTTTGTTACAGGTTAAACTTGACTAATAGGATATACGCAGAAGGACTTTTAATTTTCAGTAACCTGGGTCAAGCGCTTCCGGTGAACTCCAAGATATCCCAAGTCTCCCAGAAATTATGGGAGTCCCCTGTATATTGATAGTGGCTCCCTGATGCTCGCAAATTAAATAAAATCAATATAATCTAACCCAAAATAATCTAGACCAAGTGAGCAAGAGCATGCATGCAAGATATTAATGTCTGCATCATATTTATATTGCATACCAGAATGTGTGCACATGACGGAGTGAACAAGAGAGTGAGATGAGACCGTACGTGTGGGTGTGCCTGCTCTGGTGCGTGCTAGACAGAGCATCCCGAGACTTCCCTCTCCCAAGACACTTCCTCCAGCTCTTTTGGGCGCGATTCCGAGGTGTTCCCAGGTCTTCCGAGAGACATAGTCCCTCTAGCGTGTCCTGGTTCTTCCCCAAGGCCTCCTCCCGGTGGGACATACCTGGAACACCTTGCTAGAAATGGATTCCCAAGCCACCTCAGCTGACTTCTCTCGATGTGAACTTCTCCCGGGTGACAGAGCTCCTTACCCTATCTATAAGGGTGCGCCCCACCACCCTGCGAAGGAAACTCATTTCGGCATGGTGTATCCGAGATCTTGTCCTTTCGGTCATGACCAAAATCTCATGACTATAGGTGAGAGTAGGAATGTAGATTGAGCGGTAAATCGAGTGCTTTGCCTTTCAGCTCAGCTCCTTCTTTACCACAACGGACCAGTACATCGACCGCATTACTGCTGCCGCTGCACCAATCTGCCTGTCAATCTCACGTTCCATCCTCCCTCACTCATGAACAAAACCCGAAGATACTTGAACTCCTCCACCTGGGGTAAAAACTTTCCTCCAAACTGGAAATGACAAACCACCCTTTTCCAGTGGAGCACCATGGCCTCGGACTTGGAGGTGCTGATTCTCATCCCAGCGGCATCACAAACTGCCTCAGTGCTTGCTGAATGGCCATGTTCGATGAAGCCAATGTTACATTTTATGTTCAATCCATTTAAATTTGTAAAAACAATTAAGTTAATTTAATCGATTTGTGTCAGGACAACATTAAGGTATTGTGTGGAACCCAGTATTTTTTAGTAGTGCAATTAGGATGGTAAGACTGTTTACTCTACTTTTATATCTCCGCATAACCCATCATGCAAAATTAAAACATCTTGGTATCTAAGCGAGATATTTAGGTCAATTCCTTTTTTCTTTGCACCTCATACAAATGCAGATATGATTTGGTGAATGAAGTCATCTGCTAAGTTACACAGGAACATGTCAGACCCGATATAAATCTTTTTTTTTTTGAGGCACTAGTGAAAATCTAAGAAAATGGGAGAGGGAGGGAGGGAGGGAGGGAGGGAGGGAGAGAGAGAGAGAGAGAGAGAGAGAGAGAGAGAGAGAGAGAGAGAGCAGAGAGTAGCAGCAAGGTGAAGAAGCAGAGAAAAGTCCTCCATACACTCCCTAAGGAGAGGTGTCAGTGCATGCAGAGAGAGGAAGAGGCTGAAAATGACACAAATTAGTCTGGAGACAGCATGTGTGTCCCTAGTCATGGAAACCATTTCGCCCTTCATGTGTGTGTCACTAGAAAGAGAAACTGGGAGAATCAACCTCCGTGATCGAACTGCAGACATGTGGAGACCAAGAGGATGATCTCTGCTAACAACATGTGTATATACAATAGCAGTATGACTTATTTGATTGTTACTACTGATACAGAACAGGGCCAACTCTATGTGTATTTAAAGGTGCTGTATTTACGTTTTGAGTCTTCTAAACCATGAAAAAAATACTATTTTATGTTAGAAGGTGTTGAAGAAACATGCTAAGTGAAGATACTAGTTCATAAACATACTAGTTAGTCAATTATCCTCCTTGTTTGGGTCTTTGTAACTCCGCCCACTACCAGTTTACCTAATTATATTTCAGTTCTATGCATTAGCTTTGTGGAAAAGAGCATATTTCCTTTCAATCATGCTTCCTCCGTGTATGTTGGCGCAGCCGAGAATGCGACCTCCGAAAGAAAGTAGCAGAATCTGAAATGAGATCCCAATTTAAAGATCTATAATCCACATAAAGGTGGTTTTTAATTAGCAAATAATTCAAATATTACAAACACAAACATTAGCTGAGCAGCTTACAGTGTAAAGCCCGGGACACACTAATCACAACTGTGTAGTCACTTTGCGTCGGCTTACTACTGAACCAAATAGCTGTGCATGGCTATACTAAACATATACTATACTACTGGCATGCTCTAAATCTATTGGTGTTGTCAATCTGTGTGTGCGTCATTAAGGCCAGGTAAAAAAACAAACAAAAAACAACAACAACAACAAAACTCTAATATTTTGAATTTGGACTGTAATGTTCAACCACTCAGTGTCAATCCTACATACTGCACCTTTAAAAACTATGATGTTGGCTAAATAAGGTAAATAAAGGCTAAATATTTATTGAAATCACTTATATTCTAATTATTTATATTTTTGGGAGAATACTTTAATCTGATTTCCCAGAGATGGGTTGTGGCTGGAAGGGCATCCGCTGCGTAAAACAAATGCTGGATAAGTTGGCGGTTCAATCCGCTGTGGCGACCCCGGATTAATAAAGGGACTAAGCCGAAAAGAAAATGAATGAATGAATGAATGAACTTTAATCTGATTGTAGACTAGTAATATACTAAATACCCACAAAAATAGACTATGGATGTACGTGATTCCACCACATTTTTGAATAGCACAGTATGATGTTGAACCAGCTCATAGTATTTGTGTTTATTTAACATGAATAATTTAAGTTCAACAACAAACATTAATTTATTAATTAAGTTAATTTATAATTAAGTTAAATAGAAATAGTTAAGTGAAGTTTAATTAATTTTTTTTTTTTATAGGATCACGTGCTTATGATTGCTTGCAGCTGGTCCCGCATTAGACGATTCCTAAGCCACTATAAATACCCTAAGTTCCATATCACAGTCATCTTCCCCCCTTCCACACCTACTCCTCCTCCTTTCCAAGATGGGTGGCACAGTGGCCCAGTGGTTGGCACTGTTGCCTCACAGCAAGAACGTCACTGGTTCTAGTCTTTACCAAGCCAGCCGACGTTTCTGTGCGGAGTTTACACGTTCTCCCCGTGCTCACGTGGGTTTCCCTCTGGTTCCCCGGTTTCCTCCCACCGTCCAAAAACATGCAACTTAAGTAAATTGACTAATCCAAATCGGCACCATAGACATGCGCCCAGTAAGTAAGTAGTCTAAGTAATTTCTTAAGAGCAATCCCTATCTGATCATAAGCTACTACTGCAGAGGAGTTCTCGAGATCTACCTGAGCTCAAACTCCACTCTCGCCTTGCAAAGGGGATGGAGCCCCGGGCTCGAGGATCTTATGAGTTCAGGGCTCTCTCCTGGGACAGCATGCCAGACAAGCTTTATAATCAATCATCAACAAAGTGTGAACTCTTGAAATCATGTTTAATTGACATCATCTGTTCATTTCAAATGAACACAAATATTTTAAGCTGTTTTGACAGCATCCCGTGAAAACACTAGAGAAGATCGTGTGGTGAGAAGATAATGTGGTGGAATCATGTGGAACCACTGTCCACAAATAAATCATATTCAACTAAAGTGCTATTTATTTTTTTCATGCAGGATTTTTACCACAAAAACACATGCAAGGAACTACTTCGGCTACACGAGCAGTTTCAGGACAAAAACATGTTAAATGTTTTCAAATACAACATATGAACAATGCTTTTTAAGTCTGGTAACCATAGTATAAGTGGAATAATTGACTCCGGTCAGACGTATTATTAGAAAATTAAGCATTGCTTGTTGAACAAAAGGAAATTAATCAATTGTTATCTGCTCCTAACAACTTGATGCTCCCCATCAGATTCATTCACAATTTACTTCATCCATATGCACACTCTTAAATGAGATACAGATTCAGAGTTCCATAATCCACATGAGGTGGTTTTTAATAAGCAAATAATTCAAATATTACGAACGCAAGCGTCGGCATACTACTGAACCAAATACCTGTGCAATAATGAGAAGAAAGCCAACTGAAATGTGAGCCTTAACACTTGTTGGTGTTGTCAATCTGGCAACCCGTGTGGTTGTCATGTAAGTTCCATGTCGGTGAGTGATTTCAGTTATTTCAGATCTACAATAGTCAACAAATCAAAGAACAACAAATAAAGACATGTAAGGAACTACTTCAACTACACAAGCAGTTTCAGGACAAAAAACCTGGCAAATGTCTTCACATACAACGTCTGAACAATGTTTTTTTAGTGTGGTAACCATAGTATAAGTGGAATAATTGACTCCGGTCAGAGGCATTATTGGAAAATTAAGCATTGCTTGTGAAACAAGGAAATTAATTGTAATTTGCTTCTAACATCTTGATGCTCCCCATCAGATTCATTCACAATTCACTTCATCCATATATACCGACTTAGATTTGATGTCAGTAATGAGGATTTGCCGCAGTTTTGACAGAATCAGGTGGTGCCGGATAAAAGTCAACATTTTCTTTTTATCAGAAACACAGACATTACACTGTACTGTTCCAGTTTAACTCGATTATGTGCGAGATACAAACACCCAGCTGTGTTTTCTGTGCTTAATTGCGATATTATTTGACACAAATTGCCCTAAATACAGACAAGGAACAGGAAAAGTTAAATAGCTTAGAGAGTGATACAAATCAAAGAAGTAATGCTTCCTAACAAGATAAGAGAGCACTCGCACTGTAGATAAAACAAATTTACATTTGATAAATGAGATTTTCAGTGTGTGTGTACAACTTTAAGCTGCTTAATTAGTTTCACTTAACTTGAAGCCCTGCTTAAGCATTTCAGTACACATCCGCCACCCAATTCGAACTGTTGTTCTGAAATAAGTGTGTTTGTGTCTGAAGTACGCCAACCTGATCTCCCCAAGTAGGACATGTTCCTGGATTAACATCTATGTTGATCCTGGAACAACATTCCAATCAGCCAATCAGAATTAAGGGATATGTTTAAGTTTAGGCTTACGGTTAAGTTTATGCACTTACATGATCGTTATCCAACTGATTTTGAGAATAATTTACTGTTATGGTTGGGTTTAGGGGTAGGGAATAGGTATGGATTGCATTTTCAAACACAAATGATGTTCCAGGATCAACATAGATGTTAATCCAGGATCGCATCGTACTTGAAATCTTGATCTCCATCTGAAGTATTGTTTTCTTACAGTTTGTCTCATGGCCCATTTTACTAAAGTTTGATCCAAGGTAAGTCAAGGCCCAGTGCAGTGTTAAACAAACTAATGGTTTAGCTTTCCTCTCAGGATCAGCCCTCTGTTTTCAGGCTAGAGCTCTTGGCCTCTTCCCTAATTTTGTCAATATCCCAGCTCCACAGGAGCCTCTTTTTGGCCGGCAGTGTGGGAGGCTGGAGACACGGCCAGCGGATGTGGATGATGGTAGTGGGGGTGTGCAGAGCTCAAAGGCTTGACAACATCTTCTGAGACTTCACCCACAAAAAGAGCTGAATCAGAGAGCCAAATATGGCTGTTTCGACTGCTGTTTAGTGTATGGACAAAGAGAAGCACAGATATGATAAACAACACTGCCAGCAAGTAAAAACTAGGCTTTATGCATGTATGCAGTTGAAGTAAAAATTATTAGCATTCCTGTGATTTGATTTTCTTTTTTAAATATTTAGCAAGTTTTCACAGTATTTTTAATAATATTTCTTTCTTCTGGAGAAAGTCTTATTTGTCTTATTTTGGCTAGAATAAAAGCAGTTTTGGTAACACTTTATTTCGATGGTCCATTTGAGTATTAGTAGACTGTCACATGTACACAAGTACATGTCAACTTACACTAACCCTACCCCTAACCCCAACCTAACAGTCTACTTATAATCTAATGAGAGTTAGTTGCAATGTAACTTAAATTCAACAAACGGATCATCAAAATAAAGTGTGAACGCAGTTTTAATTTGACATTTTTCTGTTTGTTTTTTTGTTTAATATTTCAATATTGTTCAATATTATTAGTTCTCTTAGGCTATATATTTTTTGATTGTCTACAGAGCAAACAATCATTATATAAGGACTTGCCAAATTAACCTAGTTAAGCCTTTAAATTACACTTTAAGCTGAATACTAGTTCTTGAAAAACTTAAAATATTATGTGCTTTTATCATAGCAAAGATAAAATAAATCAGTCATTTTAATCCAATTAAAACTTGATTGTTTAGAAATGTGGTAAAATAAAATACTGAGGGGCTAATAATTTGACAACTAATGACTTGACTTCAACAATATGTGTGTATGTGTGTCATGCAGTCCATCCACATATCCGTCAATCACAAGGTATCATTTCTAAAAGGTCCACACCTAAAATTATAGTTTATATTGAACATTGGGCAGTTTTCCAACAGTTACTACCCATAATTAATAGTGAGAGCAGTAAATGATAATTTATTATCATTCATTCATTTTCTTTTCAGCTTAGTCCCTTTATTAATCAGGGGTCACTACAGTGGAATGAACTACCAACTTATCCAGCATATGTTTTACGCAGCAGATGCCCTTCCAGCAACTCTTCACTGGGAAACATCCATACACTACAGACAATTTAGCTAACCCAAATCACCTATACCACATGTCTTTGGACAGAGGGGGAAATCCGAGCACACGGAGGAAACACACGCAAACACGGGGAGAACATGCAAACTCCAAACAGAAATGCCAACTGACCCAGCCGAGGCTAGAACCAGCGACCATCTTGCTGTGAGGCTATCCACTGTGTCACCGTGACGTCATTATTATTATTATTATTATTATTATTATTATTATTATTATTATTATTATTATTAGGTGAACAATAAAGAACAAAAATCCAGGGAGAAAAAAATAATATTGTTCCACTAAAAGTATATTTTACTGTTTACCTCCGAAGGACAGTAAGAGCTTCTGAAATGAGACAAAGATTTAAAGTTATAAAAAATCAACATGAGGTGGTTTTTAATTAGAAAATAGCACAAATATTTCTAACGTAAACATTACACGAGCTGCTTACAGTGTGAGGAATCATCAGGCACACTCACTGTTTGTGCTGTCAATCTGGCAACCTGCATGTGCATCGAGTTGGAAGGTGTTGGGTGGAAAAAATCCTCAATATATTCAACTTTTTGAACTTGAACTGCAATACCTAATTCAACCTATAGGTGTCAATCCATGTGCAACCTTTAAAGTCAACACCATCATTTCACAATAATTTTATATATTTATTTATTTATTTATTTATATATAATACAGATATCACAAAAATCTGTAAATAAGAAATGGAAACCAGAGGCCATACCATAAAGCTAGTTGGCCAGCAAGTTTCAGTTAGCATAAGGGTAGCTTAGCTTAGCTGCTTCATAATATCATGGCAAGAAAGAGTAATTAAAGTCAAACTGCCTTTATGTTACCTACTTTAAAACCCAATATTGGTGTAAACTAATCTGAAATGTAACCTTGTAACCCACTATGTAATATATAGTATTTAGGTAACTATTCAACTACAAAGCTACTCCAGCATTATAGTGCAGGCCTCAGGCTTCAACTATTCTGGCTTTTTACACACTGTTAGCCATCAAGGATGATGGAGAGAAGAAGCTGGTGATGGAGATGGACTCTTGTCTCCTAAAACATTCAAACTACCAGTATTTTGTCAAGAAAAGTGGGAAAATGATGGAATGCCATGGAGTCGATCAAAGATTTCACTCTCCCAGACAAGCTCAAGGGCTGTCACCGCAGAATGATATGAATAAATGGAAAGAGATGGAAAACATATTAAAGAAAGGAATGACAAGCCAGTGTGAATGGGAAGAGCAGCGCGCTACAGAAAAAGCAGATGATACAGAGAGAGATGCTGCTGAGAAAATGTTACTGCACGCTTTACTGCGGCATACTGAGATCACAGAGCGTATGTACCCAAAAAAAAGGGTCACAGTGAGAGTACAGAACGGAATAAATGTATGAAGAGCTGGAGGAAAAGAGGGGAGAGCGCAGTGGAGAGGATGACAGGTGAGTCAAAGATGACGCACTCTAGGAAACGGGGCGAGATGAGACGTGGATGTGGGAGATGAAAGGTTGCAGGAATCAGGCGCTTCTCCTGCTGCTTCACGTCTTTTATGATGCCTGTCAACAGCACAGGAAAGCAAGACAATGAATCACGTCAAAATGAATCACGTCAAAGTAAAGCACTTAAATGTTTGCGCTTGTCACCTGAAATGTTAGATCATTTTGATATAGTTTTGTTTTGCTTTTCTTTATTCCCACCCTAAACAGCAGGATGATTAATGAAAACCATAGAGGGGATGAAACTGCCAAAACAAAACAACAGGAAAAAGTTCAGCATTAGACTTGTGTTACTAGATATGTTGTCACCCAAATATTCAAATTAGACTTATGCGCAGAACTAGAATATCATGAATATAGCTATGTTTTCATCCAATTAGTTAATTAGAACAAAATCGTCACTTTCTGATAAACTGGAGCCAGATATGGAAAAATGGAATTTGCTGTGATAGGCAGTGTTGGACAAGCTACATTAAAAATTTAGTGAGCTAAGCTATTAGCTACTCACGGTTCATGGATCTGTGTGTTCCTGTCTTTGTGTGTATGTGTGTGCGTATGGGTGTACTTGTGTTGATGTGAGTGTGTTTGTTTGGCTGTCTGTTTTCTTACCCCGTCAGCTGTGTGGTCACGTGGAGGGAATCATCCAATTGGCTGATTAGCGACTGCAGCTGTTTGGTGTTATCTCCGCTATCCAGCATCCATGTCTCCAATTTGTCAGTCCGTTGTTCAACGTGTGTTTGTGTCTCTCAGACTTCCTACGTGTTGGTGGTGAGTTGCTGTGGATCCCTTCCGTTGTGAAATTTCTCTCCTATGGCTATGATCTGCTTCCTGAACTGTGTCTCATGTGATCAACTATGAGTTTCGTTTGTGACTGCTACTTCCTGGTTTACTGTGTGAAGTTTTCATCAGCTGTTTAGCTGCATCGTTTCCACGAGATGATACTCCTGTATTCTCCACCGCCTCATTCACGAACTCTGTTATTTGATCCTTGTTTGATTCCAGTCTGACATTAAACATTTCATATTTTACTCTCGCAATTGGGTCTCCCTGTTGTTTCATGACACTCTACTTAAAATTTAGCTTAACTACACTAAAAGATACCCTCTGGGAAATGTAGCTAGTCAAGCTAAAAGCTACTTGGTAAAAGTAGCTTAGCTTCTTCTAAACTAATTTTAGACGAAATACTGTAATAACAAATGTCGAGGTGACACGGTGGCGCAGTAGGTAGTACTGTCGCCTCACAGCAAGAAGGTCGCTGGTTCGAGCCTCGGCTGGGTCAGTTGGCATTTCTGTGTGGAGTTTGCATGTTCTCCCCGTGTTTGCATGGGTTTCCTCCGGGTGCTCCGGTTTCCCCCACAGTCCAAAGATATGCTGTACAGGTGAATTGGGTAAGCTAAATTGCCTGTAGTATATGTGTGTGAATGAGTGTGTATGGATGTTTCCCAGAGATGGGTTGCAGCTGGAAGGGCATCCGCTGCGTAAAACAAATGCTGGATAAATTGGCGGTTCATTCCGCTGTGGCGACCCCTGATTAATAAAGGGACTAAGCCGAAACGAAAATGAATGAATGAATGAATAACAAACTCCACTAATAAACATGATTGTTTCAATACGTTGAATTAATGAGAACAGATGGATTCTACAAATGCTTACACGATCACATCTGTCAAATCATGTCTGTCTTTTCCCTATGGTGGACAATAATGGAGTTTTTACGTCTAGAAAAGGACTGTTTGGTCTCAAGTTATTGTAAGCTAATCCTCTTCTTTGTTGCTCAAACAAACAGCAGTGTTTCAAAAACCTTCACACAGCCACTTTATTACATTTTGAAGAGACAAACCTGTCCAAACACTTACAAATGTATTTTGAACACAGAAAAAAACATATTATGAAGGCTTTTTATCCTTCATGCTCAAATAAAACAAAATACTCTAAAATAAAATGTAATTTGATCTCTGGTATCCTTAAACTACACGTTTAAAATGAAGCAATCGCTGTTCAAATCTGATTTTTTTCAGATTCACACCACATTGAATAACTGTCAAAAATAATAAAGTAACAGGCAGCAGTCAGAGGCATGGACCTTGAGTTTGAGGTTATCTGCAAATTTGTGCATGAGACGCAGAAAGAGAGACAGAGAGAAATCCAAAAGTGTGTCTGAATATTGATGCGAGGTTTTGACAGTTGACTAAGCCTGGAGAGACAAAGGGAAAAGAGACGAAAGACAATATTTACAGTCAAAGATTCCAAAGTAGCGCTGACAGTTTGGGGACAATACTTAATAATCAGAATGTGGTATCTACAGTATGGATTGTTTGATTAAAAAATAAAGACATTAAAAATAGATTAGTAGTAGTAGTGATCATTGATAAAAAATAATAACATGAAAATGTTTCTTGAGCAGCTAATCATATTAGAATGGTTTTTGAAGCATAATTTTGCTTAAATATTACAGAATATAATGATATTTTGATCAAATGAATGCAGCACATGGAGAGCAGAAGAGTCGTCCTAAAAATAAATGATTTCAAAGCATAGCATTTGAACAGCTATGTGTGTGATCACATCTTGGTTAATTTCAAATTTAAAGATGTAATTCACCCAAAAATGACATTAGCTCTCCATTTACTCTCCCTCATCTGGTTTATTTAAAAACAAAATACTAGATGATGGTAGAGAAAAGAAAGATACTAAGGAAGTCAATGAGTACCAGCTACAAGCATTCTTCAAAATATCTTCTTTTGGGTTCGACAGAAAAAAGAAGATCAACAAGTGAAGGGTTTACTATTACTATCGATTTACTGATCTATTGCTTCAGTTTACATTTACTATTGACATTGAAATTCATATTATATTAAAATATGATATTGTTATCCCTTCTAGCTACCATTATCTAATTATATATATATATATATATATATATATATATGTTCTTGCGATTTGCAGAGCCTGCATGGTTGCTGATTTGTGGGTGGGTCATCTCACTTGAGACCCACTATGTAGTGCCTATAAAGAGTCGAACATTTGACATGAGAAGGGAGCTCGATTAGCCGGACCTCCCTGCCTGGTGTTCTGATTATTTTAGTTTGTTTTGGATCATGAGCTCAGTTCACTACCATGCACACGCTTCTCACTGCTGACTTCCATTTATACTGAGTTTGATTGCTTTAAATGCTTTTGTTAATTATGCCTTCTAGTTAATAAATCATTTCTCTTTTTGATTTTTTTATGTTACAGTGAGTAGCACGATCGCCTCACAGCAAGAAGGTTGCTGGTTTGAGCCTCGGCTGGGTCAGATGGCATTTCTGTGGAGTTTGCGTGTTCGCGTGGGTTTCCTCCAGGTTCTCCGGCTTCCCCCACAAGTCCAAAGACATGTGGTACAGGTGGGTGGGTAGGTGGGTAGGTGGGTAGGTGGGTAGGTAGGTAGGTAGGTAGGTAGGTTGATAGATAGATAGATAGATAGATAGATAGATAGATAGATAGATAGATGCTCTTCACATTGATGAGAAAGTCAGAAATGTGAAAAGAGTTATTATTTTATTTTATTTTAAATTATTTTATTATTATTATTATTATTATTATTATTATTATTATTATTATTATTATTTGGATTCACAAACTATTTCTAGTACTCACAAACTCTGTGCACTAAAAAAAATATTGGATTTCCTAAATAAAGGCAAGTGGTTGCAAACAATTTATATGGGCTTAAACAAACAAATTAAGTTAAGCATTACTAATTTTTTGTTTGTTTGTTTAAATTCAGCCCAAATTAATTGTTTGCAACCACTTACCTTAAAAAAAGGTTTTTTTTTTCAGTGTACAGTGTGTGTCAATATCTTGGTGAACTTTTAAAATGTGTTTAATTTTATTACAATATAACAATTAAAAAAAATATATATATAAAGTGTGGATTTTTTTATTTTAATTGTATCAAAAGTTTGAGGATGAGAGAGAGAAAGAGAACTAAAGCAGGTTTTGACAGTTAATTCAGTCTGGAGAGACAAAAACCGAAAACTCCAAACCCAACAGACGATAGAAACCAATTGCCATTAAAGCATCCGTTTTGATTTCTTTTGATTCCCTTCCTAATTCCACCATCCTGTTCTCATTAAGCTCATCCTCAGCTATCTTGTTCTTTCCTTCATCACTTTGATTGGTGGTATCCGTTTGATCACATACTCACCGTTAATTATATTGGAGTGTTCAGATGATGCTCTTGTTTTTAAAGAAGCTTCACCACCGACCGTCCCCAAAGGCAGCTGTTATGAGCGTGGAAAACACTTGCCGATTGGCCTCATGTAAGCAGATAATTGACACCATCGTCTCTGGGATGAAAAGCCTCCGATGTTCATGTCCTGCTATACGGCTGTCATTTACTGAGCGTTTCACCTATTCACCCAGACAGAGACAAAGCAATTAGAGGACTGCCTCTGTTTTAACAGCCTTTATAGTTGACAGCTGCAATCTATCATTATGTATCTCACCTGCCACTAGTGATATGCTATCATTATGCTTACAGTTCTGCTAATATTTATAGAAAATCATTCTTAATATGGAGTAAAACATCATATAGATTTTTTTAGTGTACGCATTTATTCAGTCATACATTCACTAATTTTTCTTTAGTTTAGTCTCTATTTCAGAGGTCGCCACAGCGGAATGAACCACCAACTATTCTGGCATATGTTTTACACAGCGGATGCCCTTCCAGCTGCAACCCAGTACTGGTAAACACCCATACAGTCTCACATTCTTATTCTCTCACACACACACACACTACGGACAATTTAGTTTATTCAATTCACCTATACCCCATGTCTTTGGACTGTGGGGGAAACCGGAGCACCAGGAGGAAACCCACACAAACACAAGAACATGCAAAACTCCACACAGAAATGCCAACTGGTCCAGCCAGGAATCAAACTGTCGACCTTCTTGCTGTGGGGTGACAGTGCTAACCACCTTGCCGTATCAATAATGATGTTACAAATCAAAGAAATGTAACAAATCCACATTAATTAATAGCACAGCTGCAAAATATATATATAAAATATTTAAATAAAAATTTAATATTAATCATATAATATAAAATTATTAATAAATAAATATTATTATTATTATTATTAAATATCATTAAAATTATTTATCAAAATTAATTATACTAAAATTGAGTGTTAAACCAGCTTTTAGAAGGATTTCTTAAGGATGTTGTGATGCTGAGACAGAAAAAATAATGTGAGAACTCTACATAAAGCATAAATTTCAGCAAATAAATTACATTTTGAAAAAAATATTAATATAAAAACATTTCTAGATTAATAAAAGTATTTTTCACATGTTCCGCTTTTCCTGTAGTTTTAAACATCTGATTATTATAATTATTTATTTTAAATTATTTAATTATTTATTTATTTATTTGCTTTCATTTGTTTATTTTTTTTTTACTATTCAAAACATCAGATCTTTGAAATTTATTTGTTTATTTTTTTTAAATTACTCATTTAATCATTATTATTTATTTAATCATTAATGTAATCATTTGCTTTTGTTTGTTTATTTATTTATTTATTTATCTAAGAAATAAATTGTGTAAAAATCTAAATAATAAATTATCCATAAATGTATCTTTAATTTTCTCTAGGACATGTATAAACATGTATAAATATTAATTAACTATTGTGTTTGTATAATTAATTATTAAATAATTATAACACATTTTTATACATTTGTAATAATAAAAAAAAAATTCTCTTACTTTTCATGTGCTTTCCAGGACAAAAAAAGGGTAAAACTTTACAATAACAGTACATGAATAACAATGTATTAATATGTAAACTAAACGTTACTTTATTATGAACTAATGGTGAGTTAAGGCGTGCGCTAATCATGAACTAACTTTAACTACAACATGAGTCACAAGAGTTCATGTGTGAATAACGGTTATTTTAATTAGTTGTTAGTACGTTGTTAATTAATGTATTAATTATAAGCTAAGTGTAACCAACATGAACTCACCATATGTTAATGTATAATAATGCCATGACTTAATTTGGAGGGGTACATAAACATTAACTCGTCCTTAACTATCAATGAACTCCTGTGTTTAAACTGTTCATGTTGATGTTGACATAACACTTTTCTGCATCTATTTACACAGATTTCAATAAAAGACAGTTTATTTTAATGTGTTCATACTTTCCTGAAAACATATTTTAAGTTGCGATTTACCACCACTAGCATGCTATTGGGCCTGTGATCACTATGCTCTGGGCCCCCGAGGCATGTGGCCCCCTCTGCAGTATGCGTCCCTTATTTTTTTGTATTAAAAGTGGTAACCCTATACAGCACCGACACATGAGAGTCTATAAAAATCTTCAGTAACATCAAAAAAAAGTCGCTAGATTTGTCGCTAGCCGCTTTTTTGAAAATTTGTCACTAAGGGGGACTGAAAAGTCGCTAAATATATCGACAAAGTCGCTAAGTTGGCAGGAATAACTGGAAGTAACACTACTAGCTTAATCAACTACTAATTAGCTGTTTATTGATAGTAAGGTAGAAGTTGGGTTTAGGTTGTGGGTAGGATTAGGGATGTAGAACAAGATCATACTTTAAAACTACTAATGAACAGTTAATTTCTTAATAATAGACACTTAATATGCTTTCTTTGTTTTGGGACCTAAACTAAAGTGTTACCAACATTTCCTCCAAAATTTCAAGTGTGTTTATATTACTTATGTCCTCAAAGGCACTAAAGATATTCATGATCATGATCTCCTCTCAGTGACAACAACAAAAAAGGTTAGGCAAGTCTCTGAACCCAAATGCGACACCTTAAAAATAACTGACTTTATAAAACGAGTCCATGGGCAGTGAAGCAGTTGCTCTTTAATCTATAAGTGATATTAGCGGTGAATGTGGTATAAGTGTGAGGGTTTTCTCTTTCTGGTTCAGCCGTCTGATCACATCTCCAGCGGTTCACACAAGTGGATCAATATCCAGCAATGTAACATCTGAGAGCATTGATTTACTGCTTGCTTTACTCCACTGCTTTCACTGTTCTGATCATCTCCAGCAGCAGGAGCAGAGTCTTCATCAATACAGCTCTGAAACCCACACGCACACACATGCACACACACATACACATACCGCTGCAACAGACTGCTGTCATTCTAGACTAAATATGAGTCTTAGAGCCCAATGAAATCCCTTTGCTTCTAACAAAATTCGGTTTAATATTTTATCTAAAAGGTTTTTTTTATTATTATTATTTTTTTACACTTTTCTTTTCTTTCTTTTACTTTTATACTTTTTTTGTTTCTTGTTCTTCTACTCTTTTAAATTTCAGGACTTTTTAATTCACCATTTTTCAATTAGAACTACATTTAAACAGTAAAAAATATAAACAAAAAATATTTAATGTGACCATTTTTAAATATCAAACATGATTATTAAGTTGAATAAAAAATACAATTAAATGTATTATTATTCATTCATTCATTCATTTTCTTTTCAGCTTAGTCCCTTTATTAATCCGGGGTCGCCACAGCGGAATGAACCGCCAACTTATCCAGCATTTGTTTTACGCAGCGAATGCCCTTCCAGCCACAACCCATCTCTGGGAAACACATCCGTACATTCTCATTCACACACATACACTATGGACAATTTAGCTTACCCAATTCACCTGTACCGCATGTCTTTGGACTGTGGGGGAAACCGGAGCACCCGGAGGAAACCCACGCAACCACGGGGAGAACATGCAAACTCCACACAGAAATGCCAACTGGCCCAGCCGGGGATCGAACCAGCGACCTTCTTGCTGTGAGGCGAACGTGCTACTCACTACGCCACCGTGGCGCCGTGTATTATTATTATTATTATTATTATTATTATTATTATTATTATCACTACAACTACTATGCAATAATAAAAATAATAATAATAATAATTTATTCATTCATTCATGCAGTTTCCTTCGGCATAGTCCATTAGGGGCCACCACAGTGGAACAAAACGCCAACTTATCCAGCATACGTTTTATACATGCCCTTCCAGCCGCAACCCATTCCTGGGAAACACCCATACACACTCATTTACACACACTCATTCAGTATGACCAGTTTTAGGTTATTTAATTCAACTATACCGCATGTCTTTGGACTGTGAGGGAAACCGGAGCGACATGGGGAGAACATGCAAACTCCACACAGAAATGCCAACTGACCCAGCTGAGACTCAAACTAGCGACCTTCTTGCTGTGAGGCAACAGTGCTAACCACTGAGCCACTGTGACCTTTGATCTGGCCCTCCATCCTGTCTGAGATGAGAGGGAAAATGAATGGAAGGGTTGGGGGAATGCCCTTTAATAGAGACTGTCATTTCTAATTTAGCGTAATCTTTTTTTTTTGTTTTGTTTTATTGTTGAGCTTACTATAAAGCCAGCTTGAATTAAATGTTTACATATTGCGATATTGCAAAAGAATCAGATTTATTTAAATGTCCATTGGGTTACAAATGGAATTGTTTTCATTGTAAAATGTTAATTATAAAATGTAAAAAAATTATGTATAATGCATATTCAGCCTAATACGGTTAAAGCAATGCTTTCAATTTATTTTTAAATATTATAAAAAAAAAAGGAAATTACAGCAACTTTGTTATACAGTTTGATATATTTACCTATATTAACCATATTTGATATATTTGATTATTTATATATTTACTGAGGTCCCCTGCCCTCAGTTGTTTATTTTTTGGGGGGGGGGGTTTGGGGCACCCCTTTGTGAACCCGTTTTAGGTGTTTAACAAGATACTGTAGCAATTCCTTGTTTCCAAACAGACAAAACATGCTATCTAAAATACAAAACATTATGCAGTTGAAGGCCTCTTTAAGTAACTATTTTTATGAATTGGCTACAGAACAAACCACTGTTGTCCTATGACTTGACTAATTATCCTACCTTAACTAGTTAACCTTAATTAAATTAAATTAAATTAAATTAAATTAAATTAAATTAAATTAAATTAAATTAAATTAAATTAAATTGAATTGAATTGAATTGAATTGAATCATTTTCTTTTCGGCTTAGTCCCTTTATTAATAAAGGGTCACCACAGCGGAATGAAGCGCCAACTTAACCAGCATATGTTTTATACAGCGGATACCCTTCCAGCTGCAACCAGTCACAAGGAAACATCCATACACACTCATTCAGACACATACGGACAATTTTTGCTGACCCAGTTCACCTACAGTGCATGTCTTTGAACTTGTGTGGGAAACCGGAGCACCCAGAAGAAACCCACGTGAACACGGGGAGAACATGCAAACTCCACACAGAAACGCCAAATGACCCAGCCGAGGCTCAAATCAGCGACCTTCTTGCTGTGTGGTGACAGCGCTACCCACTGCGCCACAGTGCTGCCTAATTTAATTTAATTTAATTTAATTTAATTTAATTTAATTTAATTCATTCATTTTCTTTTCGGCTTAGTCCCTTTATTAATCCGGGGTCGCCACAGCGGAATGAACCGCCAACTTATCCGGCATTTGTTTTACGCAGCGGATGCCCTTCCAGCCACAACCCACCTCTGGGAAACACATCCATACATACACATTCACACACATACACTATGGACAATTTAGCTTACCCAATTCACCTGTACCGCATGTCTTTGGACTGTGGGGGAAACCGGAGCACCCGGA
>CAIGQQ010000001.1:5832478-5846407 GCA_903798035.1 Danio albolineatus | reverse complement strand
ACCCGGAGGAAACCCACGCAACCACGGGGAGAACATGCAAACTCCACACAGAAATGCCAACTGGCCCAGCCGGGGATCGAACCAGCGACCTTCTTGCTGTGAGGCGAACGTGCTAACCACTCGGCCACCGTGGCGCCTTAATTTTATTTTATTTTAATACTAGTATAATGTAAAATAACTAGCAAAATATTATATACTGTATATTGTCTTAAAGGCACATTACACAACACATACATAATTGTGACGAAAACCTCAAGCTTCAAAACCTTCCAAAAAACCTCTAAATACTGTATTTAATATCCCCTTTGTACGTTTTTCCTCCTGCAATTGTTTCTCCTCTTTGGGATGAAGAAGATTATCAGAACCTCATCCCATTCTTGAGAGGCCATAATGACATATGGATTTAGATTAAGATAAAGATTTCATCAAAGGCCTTTTAGTATCCAAAGACTTCAGCTCCATCTTAATAACCATTGACCTGCCGTCTAATTCTACAGCCACAGAGATTGAAAAAAGTCATTTCCAGCACAGCAGCACATCATCAAAATACACAGTCTGCATCATGTGTATGTGGAAAGATCTCTCTGGACTACTGCAAATCAATGAGGCTTTCACGTCTAGATATCATTGCAATTCATTGGACAAAGAACAGATCGAGATACTGGATGCTTAGGGAGATCAAGCAGTTGGGTTGTCAATGCAGAGGAAGAAGCGTGTATTTTGTTCAGTGGATGAGAGGAATATTTGTGTTCTAGTCTATGACTTTTTGGATTCTACTTTAAATTGCTCCTATTTTAACCCTTTAACGAGATATAAGATAAGTCTTTGGTGTCTCCAGAATGTGTCTGTAAATTTTCAGCTCAAAATGGTCATCAGATTATATATTATACATTGCTAAAAATTTCCATTTTGGGGTAAGAGGAAAATGCAGTTGTTTTTGTAGCCTGTGCATTTAAATGCAAATTAGTTGGTTTTCTGCGCCTAATGTTCCGTCAGTCATGTCTGCTTTTCATGCATCACGTCAGATAAACAGCAGTCAGTGACAAGAGATGGACACACAATTGTCGCACACAATTACCAAAGTTTTACAAATTTAGCAGTACACACACACACACACACACATATTTAACTTTGCAGTGTTTTTGCACGTCAACTTGTGGCAAATGTGACAGGATACAAGTTAATTTACACTGCTATATGGAAATGTACTATGCTACTGTACAAAATTAACAAAATTGTACCCAGATTTAACGTCCACAAAGTGAAGTTTTTTTTATAAACAAATTTCAAGAGGATCACTTGCTTATGATTGACACGGCTGGCCCCGAGTCAAGCTAATGCACGATGCACCAATCAGAGGATTCCCAACTCAGTATAAATACCCAAAGTATCTTACCTTAGTCATCTTCATCTTGAAGTACTACTCTTTTTTTCTGATCACATTGGTTATACTGTTATACAAGTTATATTGTTAAATTTAATTATGCAATTGGACTGGTTAATAGGAGGATCATCACTAATTGGTCAAAGAATGGATGTCTCAATTTGATGTCATACAAAAATATTTCACTGGTTCGAACCCCAGCCAGGTCAGTTGGCATTTCTCTGTGGAGTATGCATGTTCTCCCCGTGTTCACTTGGATTTCCTCTTGGTGCTCTGGTTTCCCCCGCAAGTTCGATGACATGCGTGAATTGGAAAAGCTAAATTATCCGTAGTGTATGTGTGTACGTTCTGGTCCTCCTGGTTTGGGGTTCCTCCAGGTGCAATTAAATATCAACTTCGATCTAAACAGCCCTGGGAGTAAGTAAAGTGTCTACTTGTCAAATCAAATTTCTATCCTAATCCAGCATAAATAATAAAAACAATAAAAAGCAAAACCATACTTTGACTATACTTATATTTAAAAAATCATGTAAAAGAATAAGTAACTGTTATTTTTTTCATATTTTAATTATTCATTCATTCATTCATTTTCTTTTCGGCTTAGTCCCTTTATTAATCCGGGGTCGCCACAGCGGAATGAACCCAACTTATCCAGCATTTGTTTTACGCAGCGGATGCCCTTCCAGCCACAACCCATCTCTGGGAAACACATCCATACATTCTCATCCACACACATACACTACGGACAATTTAGCTTACCCAATTCACCTGTACTGCATGTCTTTGGACTGTGGGGGAAATCGGAGCACCCGGAGGAAACCCACGCAACCACGGGGAGAACATGCAAACTCCACACAGAAATGCCAACTGGCCCAGCCGGGGATCGAACCAGCAACCTTCTTGCTGTGAGGCGAACGTGCTAACCACTAGGCCACCGTGGAGCCCATATTTTAATTATAATTTTTTTTTAATCAAAAATGGTTAAAGTCAGGTAGCTTAAATGATATTGAAAGTATGAAACTTTTTTTATACAGTGATCCTTATATAGTTTGTTTTTTTAATCAAATGATTATTTGTCATTTTTTTGTACATAAACATTTTCTAGTATTTTTTGAGGTGTAATCGTATTTTACAATATTACTATTTTTACTGTATTTGTAACAAATTAATAAAGCCTTGGTGAGCATAATCATGGGTTTCATCAATATACAAAACTGAACAGTATACTGTATGTGTGTTATTTTTGACTACATTTGCTTATAAATCCTACCGTGAATTACTATAAATTCATATAATGTACTATATATATGACATAATCAACATTAGATGTCGAGAGAAAAGTCTATTTATCCGGCTCAGCACCATGTGTAATATTTACTGTAGTTTGACAACATCCTTTCAGTTGCACAGCATATATTTTTCCAGTTCAAGCCTGAGCTTTAAACTACTGTTGAGATCACACGTAGTAAGGCTTTTTATATTTTCAGGCTCCACTCCTGCCAACCTTTTCTTGGCTGATTTGTCAGCTTTTCTTACAGCTGCCCCTTACAGGTGTTCAGCTGACCTTTTACATGCTGAGCAAATGTTCGCAACTTCTCCCAGGGAGCTCTATGGGTTTTTTCTTTTATATGCACCGCCTTCATAGACAGCAGATGGCATTGAACAACAAAGGGATAGTTCATCAAGGAATTAAATGTGCCGTTTATTCACATTCCCATATTCATGATTGCCATGATTACCAGTGTTTTTAAGCTATAAAATATCCTGTACAGTATATTTCAAGTCATTTACATTGTTTGAAATTTCTGTCATCTGTCATTAATTACTCAACCCCATTGACTCCTATAGAAGCGCAAACCTTACTGGTTCTTGTGAAAGTTCAAACCTCATTGGGTTTTATAGAAGCCCAAACCACACTGGTTCTTGTGGAGACTCAATTCCCACTGATTTTTGTAGAAGCTCAAACCTCAATGGTTTATGTATAAGCTCAGACCTCATTGGTTCTTTTGGAAGCTCAAACCTCATTGGTTCTTGTGGAAGCTCAAACCTCATTAGTTCTTGTCAAAGCTCAAACCTCACTGGATTTTGTGGAAGCTCAAACCTAATTGGTTCTTGTAGAAGCTCAAATCTCTTTGGTTCTTGTGGAAGCTCAAACCTTATTGGTTCTTGTGGAAGTTCAAACCTCATTGGCTCTTGTAGAAGCTCAAACCTCATCGGTTCTGTCAAAGCTCAAACTTCATTGGCTCTTGTGGAAGCTCAAACCCCATTTATTATTGTCAAAGCTTAAACCTCATGGGTTGTTTTGGAAGCTCAACCCCTACTGTTTCTTGTCAAAGTGCAAACCCCACTGATTCTCGTAGAAGCTCAAATCTCATTGGTTCTTTTGGAAGCTTAAACCTAATTTGTTCTTGTCAAAGGTCAAATCTCATTGGTTCTTGTAGAAGGACAAACTTACTGTCATGACTCAGTTGAAACAATGTTATTGGTTCTTGTGAAAGATCAACTGTACCATGTGATGATGCGCAAAAATAAACCCCATTGGTTCTTGTACATCATGTAAACATAAGAGTTTCCATGACCAAATATGAACACTATAAACATTGACAGCCGATTAAATTTATGTTAATAAGCACTTAAATTATATCTGTTCATATACACCTATTGTGGTTCTCCAGACAGCTTTAATTAAACCACTCGATTTATTCGACTACGGTTTCTATTTATTGTAATTTGTCGTGAATTGACTTTCAAGGGGGAAAGCAGAAATCTCTGTTTGCATTTGGTAAAAATACATTCAGCTGTGTTCCAAAGATGAACAAACTTATTGTGCGTTTCTACATGAACTACACTTCTTCAAAAAGAAATTACATAGGATTTTCCCCAATATTTACCTTATTTTTCAATGCGGAAGTGTGCTCGTTTTTGCAATTGAAAAAGAGAAATGATGAGGAATAATAAATGGCAGAAAACAGTCAAACTACTCTCTCTACAAACAAGTGTTTGCATGACTATACAGACAAAATACAATCATATAAGAAGAAAATATCAGTTTGCAACATCAAGCAGCAAAACAAGCTTTTTTTAACGTCTAAAAATGATTGGAAGTGAATGAGACCAGAAGTCTCGAGCCAAAAAGATTCAAATGGCTGCGTCCGCTCGCATACAGAGAATAAGATTAATATCTCCTATTTGTGATAAGTGCAAATCCAAAGAAGCTGATTTAGCTCATAGTTTTGTATTCTGTCATAAAATACAAGAATTCTGGAATGAGTTTTTTAAAGTGCTTTCAGATGTTCTTGATCTACACGTGGATCCTGACCCAGTGCTTATTATATCTGGACATTCTGATTATACAAATTCATTGAGCAGCGCACAACAGAAATTCCTTAAATATTGTCTGAAAACAGCCAAAAGGCTGTTATTATTGTACTGGTAAAATGTTAATCCTCCAACTGCTAAACTACGGCTTGAAGAATTGATATCTACTCTGCACTTAGAACGAACCAGATATCTTTTAAAATGCAACATTGGACAATTTTGAAAAGATTTGGGGGCCTTTCTTCTGTCACTTTCTATGGGAAATTATTTTGCCCAAAGCAATGTATTGTGACTAAAAAGTTGTTTTGATTACCACTGTATTGTATACTTACAGGTTAGGGTTGGGGTGTTTGTTTTTGTTTTGTTTTGTTTGTTTTTGTAAGTTTATACATATCATAAAACTAATCCTGGAATTTGTGATTATTGTAAGTCTATTCAATGACCAAATAAAACTTATTTGACAAAAAAAAATATTGTGGGTTTGAAAACGCATTAGGATTAGTAAATGATGACAGAATATTTGGAGCGAACAAACCCTTTAAATCACTGTATTTAGAGAATACAAAAATGGTTTGTTTTCTGTAGAGCGGATATATAGCTAAATCAAATAAATTTCATGATCAGTGAACAGTGAAACACATCCACTGTTACTGAAACAATACTGAACTGCTGTATAATGACACTATTGTATAGGTGAACTAACCTTGACACACTTGCTACTATTATTGAACTAATCTGAATCAACATTACATTTTTTTGCATTGTTATGTACCCGAAGAACATCATTTTTAATTAATAGTTAAAACAATCTGCATTTTATGTGACATGACTAACATGAATCTGGGGTGAACGGTTCCTTTAACTGCGCTGAATGCTGACAAATCCACCCCATAATTACCCTGTCCGAAACATCTATTCTAAAGTAACATTATTATCAATAATATTCACTATTATATGACAAATGGCAACATGCGAGGTGACAGGACACGGTGAGAAAGATAAATGAAACACAATTCTGTTTGAACTTGCCTTACTGCAGTAACCCCAAAATAGACTTCCTTGTGTCTTCAAGGTGATCAAAGGAAGGTATTATTACGGAGGATGAAAATAATAGTCCAAAAAAAAAAGAGGAGAGAGAGAGAAGGGAAATCTGTTTAGGAGGAGCAGTGAAATCCATTTCCCTCAGCGGGTAATCCTTTTCCCCCTCTGTCTCATAATCAGAGACACACTCTCAGAAAATGAAAAGAATATGGAGTCAGCAGAATGTATTGCTCACTTCATATGGTCAAAGCTCAATATATATTCATATCTATTCACTCTTTCTGTGGTCTCCTGGCATGAAAACTCCTCCGCGAGTGTGTGCGTGTTATATATTCCTATTAGTGGAGTCACTGGGAGTTTAGGCCTCAATATCATTGCGTTATATATAGAGGGTGTGTGTCACAAATATTGAATATGAAGAACATTGAGAGGTGAAAGAAACGTGACGCATCTTCTCGCGTATGAGACGTAATAACAATGATGATGCAGGTCCACCTCTTCCTCTCTCTCCATGACGTTTTTGCAGGGAGCAGAATGAAAACACATCGTGAATCAATTTTTAAACAAGAGAGAGCAAGATTGAGATGTGATCTTATTTCTTTGGACTGCGCGGAGGGAAGTCCTGTGGGGAATGTGCAACACCAATTGCCTGAGAGCTACAAAAGGAGGTCTGGCACAAAGGTTCAGTCTAACAAGTGGCAAACAATTCAAAGTATGCTTGGGTTTTATGCGGATGCAGGGGTTTGCATGCAATTTCTTTATCAGCACAGCATGCGCATATTGTATGCATGAAGTCGGATTTGCTTACACAATGTAGGCCAATGCGGAATACACAGAAATATAACTGATATGGCAATATGGCTTAGCGGGAAGCATGGAGCAAGCTGTGATTTAATTAAATAAAAATATGCACGGCTGGTTTCAGAATTTCGAGAGCTATATTGGTTTAAATGAAAATAAAGCTTTGGTTTGAATCTGATATTTGCAGGCAGCTAAATTAAATAAAATCATTTTGTTCATCTCTTACTGTATTAGTATTTAATGGTTTTGTGGTACTACAGTGTTATTACAATATATTGCTTGTTTTGTCATTTGATTTTGAATAATAGTTATAATAAAATCATAATAATGCTATATAAAAATGTTTACATAATAAATATTATGATAAATTAAAAAAATGTATGTAAAAAATTGTTACACTGGTCATTCAGAAATTGCATGCAATCTAAATCTTTAGCTATAAAAGTTTACTTTTTTTTGTAATCAAAATAAAGAAAAATGTTCCTGCTCAATCTAATATTTCCAGTGCCATTTTATGACTATATCTCAGAAAAACAAAATAGCGCCTTGTCTATATCTAGCCATACGGGTCAGTTCTAGAGCGAAGTACATGCAGTTCGCACATAATGCAACACTGAATGGTTATTTGGTTGTTGTTTTTTTGTTTGCCAGTTTTTTTAGTTTTTTTTTTTTGTTGTTGTTGTTTTCTTTCAGCCAGAAACAAAATGGAGGAGACAGAACAACAACAAACTACTGAGATCAAAAAAGGTAATAAACATCAATGTTAACGAGAGTTCACTCAAAAAAAATTGTGTTCTGTAATTTCAAAGAATGTTGAAAGAAGCGACTGAATTCCATTCCATTGCCATTTTAATTTTGTTCCTACTATGGATGTCAATGACTAATGGTTTCCAATATACTCCAAAATACACTCACCGGCCACTTTATTATGTACAATCCAACTGCTTGCTAACACAAATTTCTAAATCAATCAATCACATGGCAGAAACTCAATGCATTTAGGCATGTAGACATGGTCAAGATGATCTGCTGCAGTTCACTGCTGGGAATTTCGAGCACAACCATCTCTAGGGTTTACAGAGAATGTTCTGAAAAAGAGAAAATATCCAGTGAGCGGCATTTCTGTGGCTGCAAATGCCTTGTTGATGCCAGAGGTCAGAGGAGAATGCCAATAATATGACTGGTTCGAGCTGATAGAAAGGCAACAGTAACTCAAATAATCACGTTATAACTAAGGTATGTAGAAGAGCATCTCTGAATGCACAACACGTCCAACCTTGAGGCGGATGGGCTACAGCAGCAGACCACACCTGGTGCCACTCCTATATGCTAAGAACACCAAACTGAGGCTACAATTCGCACAGGCTCACCAATAGAAGATTGGAAAAAACATTGCCTAGTCTCGATTTTTACTGCGACATTTGGATGGTAGGGTCAGAATTTGGAGTCAACAACATGAAAGCATGGATCCATACTGCCTTGTATCAACAATTCAGGCTGCTGGTGGTGGTGTAATGGTGTGGGGGATATTTTCTTGGCATACTTTGCCAATTGATTATCATGTGTCAACGCCACAGCATACCTGAGTATTGTTGCTGACCGTGTCCGTCCCTTTATGGCCACAGTGTACTCATCTTCTGATGGCTACTTCTAGCAAAATAATGCGCCAATAGTGGAACATCTCAGACTGGTTTCTTGAACATGACAGTGAATGAGTTCGCTGTACTCAAATAGTACCAGGAAACTTGCATCATGGATATGCAGCTGACAAATCTGCAGCAACTGTGTGATTCTATCATGTCAATATGGACCAAAATCTCTGAGGAATATTTCCGGTACCTTGTTGAATCTATGCCATGAAGGATTAAATCGGTTCTGAAGGCAAAAGAGGACCAACCCGGTACTAGTAAGGTGTACCTATGGCCGGTGAGTGTATATTATCAACAGAAAATTTGCTCACAGAGATTTAGACATACTTGAGTGTGAGGAAATGGTGAGAACATTTTCATTTTTCATTGTACTGTGCTTTTTAAATACGGCATGTGTAATTGCATTTTAAAATATCCACAACTCAGTCTGAAGCAGCTGCAAAAACATTTCATAATTCCTAACTTTTAGACAAATGTATCGTTCTAGTGTGCATGTGTCTATCAGTTGCTATCAAGTGGTGCAATCAATGCAATCCATTGCTAAGCATGCTATCAATTGAAGTCAGACTGATGGTAAACTCGACAATGGACCATCCTGGATGCAATAAGAAAGGGAAAACAACACAGTATTCCTAAACGGTGGTGATGAACTAGTGAAAGGGGAAAGAGCAAACAGTTTAGGATATTACAAAACATAGCATTCTCTTTAAAGACTACAATTTACTTTTGCTAGCGGTTATGCAATTACCGGCGAATGTAATTTAATTGCTAGACCTGACTACGATGGGCGATGGGAAAGACAGAACGACCACAATAATGATTTCTTCGCACAAGAAAATCACAAGCTATCTATCAGAGTATGGCGGTGTAGTAAATATGTCTCAGAGCTCTATACTAACACAAGGCTCAGCAGTCTTGGTCATTCTTAGGCTGAATTGGTGTCTTTGATGAACATCTTTAATGACTTTAATGAACAGCATCAATTAGACGAGGCAAGCGCTCTGTCTTTTCAGTCAGAGAACAATACGGCTCTTATACTGGTTTAGACCCAATCCCAATTATATTTAGATTTTTTTAAAAGCATGACTGTAAAACAGGAATGCCATTATGAATGTATTCATGTTTGAATGCATATATATATATATATATATATATATATATATATATATATATATATACAAAATAAATAATGCCAACAAATACTTACATCTGTGTATCTCCTGGCTCGTGTGTGGATCCTTGTTGCCATTGTAGCTAGTGTATTGTGAGAAATTTTCATATCATTTGCTTTCTAGTGTGGTCCTGGAAAATCTTTCAAGGGCTCTCTAGCCTTTCCCCTTAGCACTACACCTTCAAGCTAAAGAGAATATGGACACCCCTACCCCTCCACGTGAATGTGAAAATAAGGGGCTCTGTGATTGGTTGGCTTTGCAGCGCTAACGAGTGTGGGCGGGGTGAGAGTCAAGCAAACCCATTGAGCGAGTGTTTTCAAGTGTAGAATCCCGTGAAGGAGCTCCTGATGGAAACTGATGTTGTGTTTACCTTATGATTAAAGTTGTTGCATGTCCGCCGGCTCCCGTCACAGAACGAGTGTGTTTTAGCTTCTTGTACATTAAGGTAGCGTTCAGAAAAAAAAAAAAACACCAGCGAAGAAACTCGACACAGAGGAACATGATAACCTACTGGCAGCTGGCATATTGGAAGTGTTATTGCAGAGCAACATAAACAGCACACAGAAGTATAAATGCATGGCTATGCACAAGGCACGCCGATCACTCAATGCTGAAGTATAAACCAGGCTTTACTTCTAACATGATGCAGAATGGTGAGCCCTTTTGTTCTTTTTCATTTTATGTTTTTGATCCTTTTGGATGTGCACATGCTAAAAGCATAGATTTTTGGTGAAAGGTACTTTTATTTAACTTTAAATATTTCACTGTAAAAAAATCTATATTTTATTTCATTAAAAGCCATGCGTTCCTAAATAGCAGGCTTCCATTTTGTTGGCAAGGCTTAAATTGGTTTATTATTAATAATTGTATTGCGTGGGGGGCGTGGGGGGGGGGGGGGGGGGGGGGTGGGGGGGGGGTGTTGGTAGGATAGACCTGGGTAGTGACCCATCCACCTCAGGGTGTCAGTTCCTAGTCCAAAACTGGCGCTGTGTGTTCAGCTCCTCCATCTTTAGCACTAAATTTCTCAACCCCGAAATGGACAGAATCAAAACCCTATATTATATCCTATAACCTAATCCTGTGTCCTCTAAAAATTTAAAAAACAACAGAACAACACCAATGCAGAACAACACCAATGGTTTCGTCGGATTTCACCGTTTTGCGCCGGCGCGGCACGGTAATGATGTCATTAGCGGCCCCCAATTGCTGCTCGGTTTTGCCGGTGCGACAGGGAATCCGACTACCGTCCACTCATTCAGCAAAAACGCCAGACAATACAACATAAAACACAAAGTAAGAAGTGTGTGCGTGTAATCTGTATATGTAATGAGTCCGGGAGGGATAACAGAATTAAAAGCAAAGTGTATAAATGTCCGTGGGCTGGCAAGATGGCGTGTGCACCCGCTAATCTGCTAGCCAAAGTAGCTTGGAGAATGCATCATAGTTGAGGTAAGTGTATGCGCATGTGTGTGTATATGTACTGTATGTGGGCCAGTACTGCCGTTCCCAGCGGTGAAGATCATATCTTCACAATTTATTTATTTGTTTGTTTGTTTACTTTTGTGACGTCATGAAAATAAAATTAATGTTATTTCAGATCATGGACTTTTTTAATTCTGTAATTCAATTAAATAAAACTGCCTTGTTATGTTATGTTACATACCTGTCAACATTGGGATGTGAAAATAAGGGATCATCTTTTGTTTGATTACATTAAATAACAGAGGCGTCACTGTTATAAATAAAAGAAGTTTACATATATAGTTATAATGAAAGCATTTGATTGCTTACCTAAAGTTTTATGCTCATTTACGAAAAAATTATTTGTGTTTGAAAAAAACCTCATCAAGATCGACATCTTTAGATGTTATTATTATTAATTATGTGTATATATCTGTACAAACACAAACACAAAACCCAGTATCCACTTTCACTATGCCTCTAATCGAGTGTACAGAATCCGTTTGGGAAACAGCGTCTGTTTATCACTGTTGAGTGCGTCAGCTGAAAGTCACGCACCACTTTATGACTGTTTTGAGAATTGTATAGGAGGAGCGACGGCACCTGTAATGAAAAGGAAAGGGAATCCCGCCGGTTTTATATTTATTTTAGAGTGTTTCATGCCTAAATAAACCGAAAGCACAGACAGATTCCAACAGATTTAAGAGCAAGGGCGGCCCCTGGTGGTTCGGCGGTATGGGTTGCGTATATGAAGGATCAGCTCTTTAATGTTTATTGACATCCGTCGGACAACGACTGAAAATACGGGAGAAATACGGGAAAATACATTTACGGGATGATAGCGGGATAGAACTTGTAAAATACGGGAGAATCCTGGGAAAAAAGGGATGTATGTTAGTTACGTTACGTTTTATCAAAAAATTATATAAAATAATTTGAATAAACTCTAGATTTACTAACCCTGCTCAAATTTGCGCAAACTACCTGGACCTAACACCTACTAGCACCCCTGCTGAGATTTTCACAGGCTTTCAGCTCTCTCTTGTTCTCCTGCTTATATTACTTTGTACTGTTATTTTGTTGTCTTTGGATCTAACTTTTAATAATTGACCCAAAAGTCACAAAAAAAAAGTATGAATCTTATTACATTTAGATTTTCAGTTTATACATACAGTGACTGTAAAAAACCACCATACCCTGTGCAAATCTATACCTTTACTTACATCACATTCTGCTGTCAGATGATCTTTGGGATAAAGTTGTAATAAAGTACTTAAAGTTTGAAATAAAGTAATTATTTCAAAGGAGTATGACGATTATACACACATATATACATATACAGTTATATTGTTTATACAATTTTGATGCTTTAACATAAGAAATGCCATTATTGTAATGCTTATTTAAATAAACGCACCCTTGGTAAATAAGCATTATAGCGTAATGTCTAAAAATTCTTCTGCGTCATGTGTAAGAGAGACACGGAATAGGCTAACATGCATTCATTCATTACTGGAAGGCATTATCTATGTCCTGGTTGCTGGGGAGAGCTGATAACCACTATCCAATCTTCAAATGGTACTTCTGTTTGAGAGAAACCATGAATATGAATGAATAAGTGTCTGCCGAGGTACTGAACACTGTAGAGCTGTGACATCAAATCATATAATAAACTATACATGACTGTCACAGCAGCCACAGTCAAAAGCCTGTGTACATCCAGCTGATTTGATGGAGCAATCAAAGACAGCCATGAATGCCTATTTCTAATGGTTTGGTGACATTGATAATAAACATCCTCAGTACTAAAGATGCAAGAGTTCTGTAGCGGTAATATGGGCTTAAAACTATATCACAAGATTGTCTGGTATTTCTGGTTATATCAATGATGATAATTCATATGCATCCACTGGCAAAGGGAATAATTCACAAAAAAAGGGAATATTATGTTATTTTTTAGCCAACAATAGAGTGTTGTGGATAATCTCACAAAAAAGGTAATATCCTTAATACTTATACTTACATATATTTACATACACACACACACACACACATACTTTTATCAGATGACTTGAAAACTGCTACATAGAAGTTATTTATTTATTTAGATTGACTGGAATGATTATGTAGAGAAGTGAATCATTCATAAACGTCAAAAAAGAAATAAAAAAGCAAAGATAAAAGTGAAATAAACAGTGATTTATGTTTTCTAGGCTGAATAATAATTTTCTGGGCAGAATTTGAATAACAAAATGTAAAATAACACTGCAAAAGTCTTTACTGTATAAATCAATAAAAGTATTCATTAGAAATACTTAAAGTTACAAATGGTAAAATTTCCTGTGCCTGAATACTTTGAATGCTTTTCAACGGCTTGAAAAAAATACATGTGCAAATGAAAAACTTCACTCCATTTTGATTAACTGCATAATTCTCGTGCATCCAGAACTGTTTCTCCAGGTCACCCATAATCATAACAAGATTGCAGAACTTGCGATGTGACCATTGTGGATGTGCACATTGCAACATCGATGCTGATACTACGGTGGCCGAGAGAGCTTAACGCGCTGCAATTTAAGAAAGCACATGCAATAACAAAAAACACCAGCAAATTAAGAAAGATCTTCATCAATTTGACAGCACACCTGTTGCAAATTCTCACAACACAGACAACGGAAGAAATGCACAGCAAATTGGTCAAAACACTTGCAAACATCCACATAACACAACGGAAATGTTTCAAGAGGACCAAAAACATGACAGACCCAGCTGAGATACGGATGTGTCATTGTTGCTTTGACACAATCTACATTGTAAAAGCGCTATACAAATAAAGGTGAATTGAATTGAATTGTGCCGTGACTGTTGTTCAGTGAAGTGAATTGGTGATCTTTCAAAGGTGAGTTGTTTTTCGTTTATTTTAATATCCTGATTACACTATTCCGTTGTCTTTTGTAAATTATCACGGCACAATGACACATCCGTATCTCAGCTGGGTCCATCATGTGTTTGGGTCCTCTTGAAACATTTTCGTTGTGTTATGTGGATGTTTGCAAGTGTTTTGACCAATTTGCTGCGCGTTTCTTCCGTTGTCTGTGTTTTC
>CAIGQQ010000001.1:5813096-5832468 GCA_903798035.1 Danio albolineatus | reverse complement strand
TTTGCTGCGCGTTTCTTCCGTTGTTTGTGTTTTGACCAATTTGCTGCACGTTTCTTCCGTTGTTTGTGTTTTGACAAATTTGCTGCACGTTTCTTCCGTTGTTTGTGTTTTGACCAATATGCTGCGCGTTTCTTCCGTTGTTTGTGTTTTGACCAATATGCTGCGCGTTTCTTCCGTTGTTTGTGTTTTGACCAATATGCTGCGCGTTTCTTCCGTTGTTTGTTTTTTGACCAATTTGCTGTGGGTTTCTTCCGTTGTTTGTGTTTTGATCAATTTGCTGCGCGTTTCTTCCGTTGTTTGTTTTTTGACCAATTTGCTGTGGGTTTCTTCCGTTGTTTGTGTTTTGACCAGTTTGCTGCGCGTTTCTTCCGTTGTTTGTGTTTTGACGAGTTTGCTGCGCGTTTCTTCCGTTGTTTGTGTTTTGACCAATTTGCTGTACGTTTCTTCCTGTGTTGTGAGAACTTGCAACAGGTGTGCTGTCAAATTGATGAAGATCGTTTCCTTATTTGCTGGTGTTTTTTGTTATTGCATGTGCTTTCATAAATTGCAGCGCGTTAAGCTCTCTCGGCCACCATATGAAACTATATATTGTGCAGCCCTAATGTAAATGTAATGTAAATGACAAGATATAGCCTTTCCCCTATTGTTCTGCTTTTCAATCAGGCAAGAAATACAAATTGCTGGCAGCCACATTAACATCAGACCCACAGTCCAATCTAGAAATCCCTCATTCCATATACAGTATCCCAAAAAGCGAGAGCAGAAGCACAAACCATTCCCATGCCAGTCTATTAGATACGGCCACGAACCATGTTCCCCCGAGGAGAGTGTAATAAAAAGGTCAGATTCAGTCCCAAAATAAGGAATGTGCAAAATAATGTGAGGGAAATGAAAGGGAATGGAATAATAATGAATTGCTGGGCGTTGTAAATTTCATCAGGGCAGAGTAGAATCCGGTCTCCTAGCAACAGTCTCGGCTCCGCATCTGAGAGGCCGAAATCACAGGGGTTTAATTAAAACAGAACAAATCAGGCTCAGGTTTACTGTAATTGTAAAGCTAAGAGATCTGTCCTTTGACCCTCCGTTCAGATCCTGGCAACTGTTATTGGTGCAATACAGAATGAAACAAGGCATAGTCTCTATTTTTTTCCAGCACTCTGCTGACCTCAGGAACAGTCAATTCCTGGAGAGAGAAAATTATATGAGACGATCACTAGAGGTGTTTGCAGTGACACTGTGTATGAAACATTAGTTTGTCTTGTATATTGCTTGTTAAATACAGTCTATTACTTCACACGGCCATTGTTGTTTTTTGGGGTTGTTTACAGTACAGATTTTCCTTTGACTTAGTCTCTTATTTATCAGGGGTCACCACAGTGGAATGAACTGCCAACTTATCCAGCATATGTTTTACACAGCGGATGCTCTTCCAGCCTCAATCCAGTACTGGGAAACACCCATACACTCTCTCATTCACACATACACTACTGCCAATTTAGTTTATTCAACTCTTCTATAGCATATGTCTTTTGACTGTGGGGGAAACCAGAGCACCTGGCGGTAGGAGAACATGCAGACTCCATACAAAAATGCCCAGCCAGGATTCGAACCAATGACATTCTTGCTGTGAGGCAACAGAGCTAACTGAGCCATTGTGCCGCCATATTTTATTTAATAATATATATCTTATCAGCAATTATTCTGAAACTAAATTAAATGTTTTGACTGTTAAACGGGCTCTAGATACTAGTGATGGGCGATACCAATATTTTTGTTTCCGATCCGATACCGAGTATTTCAAGTTAAGTATTGTCGATATCGATACTTAAATCGATACCTATCAATACTTAAATGAAATATTTTATAGTGATATTTTAAAAACTGTTTATCACCTTTATTATTATTATTATTATTATTATTAATAAATAAAACAAAATTCTTTTTTACATTTATTAAAATTACAGAACTATAATTGGCTAAACAGCAGCATATATAATGAAAAATAATACACTGCACAACTGAATTTCACCTTATTTAAAGATCACTGCAGCAGAACTGTGGATTGAATCTTAAAGTTAAGTCGCAGTATTTATAAGTGCTTCCTGATTTTAATCAGTTTCCAGGTTTTTGTGAAGGAACAACAGAATGTTGACATTTATCTCCTTTAGCTGATTTACTTTTACGATAACTCCAGATTATACCTCGTGTACGTTCCGTAATGATGTTGACAGCTCCGCTCTCGAGTTTAACAACCCGCGCTGGGTGTGTGTGGTGTCTGTACCACTGTGCCGTGAGATAACACTGACCTGTCAGCGGAGATACAGCGGAAAAATATTATAGTTCCTATTTGTGTTCCTATTTAAGTAAATATTTATATAATATGCGGCCCTAGAAAAAAAACCCAGAAACGATCGATACTTTAACTTACGGATCGATCCTTTTAATACATTCCCAGTTTTGAAAATATCGATACTTCAGGATCGATCCGCCCATCCCTACTAGATACGCCACATACTGTACAGCATATATTTAAAATGGTCATATTTTTTTTTTATTTCCTTAAAATAAACTGTAAACATATCCGTAAAGAAACAGTTTTCCATCTTTTGGATTCATGTTTTATTTTTCCTTGTTTATTTATGCTTTTGAATTGCATTATAGAAGCTTGATCTTTCTTCCAACAACTTTTAAGCTTGAAAAGTTTGAAAAGACTCACTTTTATTGACATTTCATGACATGACAGTTTATAGTTATAGTTTAAGTGATGCATTGTCTGGGTTTGTGTTGTCACCCTGCAGGCCAGACTGGCTACTCACTGAAGCTAAGCAGGGCTGAGCTAAGCCTGGTCAGTACCTGGATGAGAGACCACATGTGGAAAACAAGGTTGCTGTTGGAAGTGGTGTTAGTGAGGCCAGCAGGAGTTCTAATGCCCCAGTAAAAAGTGAAGGGGACACTATATTGTCTGTAAGAATAGGTTTTAAACTACAGCGATTCAAACTGTAGTTTTACCGGAGTGCCGTCTTTTGGGTGAGATGGTAAACCAAGGTCCTTGACTTGTTGTGGTCATTAAAAATCCCATGGCACTTCTTGTAAAAAGTAGGGGTGTAACCCCAGTGTCCTGGCCAGATTCCCTCCATCGACCCTTACCAATCATGGCCTCCCAATCATCCCCATCCACCGAATTGGTTCTATCACTGTCTCTCCATTACACCAATAGCTGTATGGTGAGGGCACTGGTGCTGTTGTCCTGTGACTGCTGTCGCATCGTCCAAGTGAATGCTGCACACTGGTGTTGGTGTTTACGCTACAAAAACCAGTGCATTTTCTGTTATTTCAGACTTATTTTTCTATATTAAATTTCTTATATATTATATTATTTCAAACTACTTAAATGTCAATAAATGTCACTTTGTTAAACTGTATAATTCATTCATTCATTCATTCATTTTTGGCTTAATCCCTTTATTAATCAGGGGTTGCAACTGCGGAATGAACCACCAACTTATCCAGCATATGTTTTATGCAGCGGATGCCCTTCCAGTTGCAACCCATCAGTTTACCTATACCACATGTCTTAGACTTGTGGAGAAACCGGAGCAATTGTAGAGTTGAATTTTCAAAATCAAAAGTCGACAGAGCAGAGATCAACACCCCATAATGCACTTCACAACTGAAAAATAAATGGAAAACAAAATACACAAACTGTTAATCAACTGATATTTTTTTATAGTGTAGGGCAGTGGTCACCAATCTCGGTGCTGCAGGGCCAGTGTCCCTGCAGGGATTAGCTCCAATTGCCTCAACACACTTGCCTGGATGTTTCAAGTTTACCTAGTAAGACCTTGATTAGCTTATTCAGGTGTGTTTGATTTGGGTTGGAGCTAAAATCTGAAGGACACAACCCCCCATGAACAAGTTTGGTAACCCCTGGTGTAGGGTATGGGGAGATCATGTATATTTGTATATATGTTTAAAGATCTCTTTAGGCCAAAAGCAAAACCATTTCAGGATTAAGTTGTGCATGCAACAGCAATATTAAGTTAATATTAAAAGAATTAAGCAAAAAGCAAGTATTTTAATAAGCAAATACCACACTGTCAGAGAGAACGGGAAAAATGTACACAAATCCAATCTTTTTTTTTCACTTTTTGAGTCCTCAATCCTCACCTCTACCAGCTCTGTGAGCGAGTGCCACTGTGATTACAAACGCAGTGTCATTTCATAACCGCATTACTCTCCAAGCAGACATCGTTGCACAATTATGAGGCATCAATTCCCCTGCCACCGGTTTGTCAGCTTTTTTTAATGAAACATTGCTTTTGCCACTTCTCTGGTTGATTAACCGAAAGCTCCAAAAACAGCAGCATCAACGGCGTCTCCCTCTCCACTGGCAAGTGGGTCAAAAGGCACAAGACCAAAGGCAGGGCATTAAGTAATGTTCTGTGACATTTGAGTTGTGTAAATTGAATATGCCTGTCTTTGCCCTTTTCTCATCCTGACTTCTAAAAATAGGATGGAAATGGGACACCGTCAAATGCATGACAGCATCCGTACAGCATGACCTATTCACTATTACTCATCACAATTAGACAAAGTGCAAGTGAGTGGAATAAATGACATGTATTTAAGAACAAATGCACAGCGGCGTTTTGGCCCATACTGACCTTTTCGGTGTTGAATAAGTTATGAAAGAACATATGCACACCAAATGCAAGCATATTGGACTCTAATTGAATTTAAAAGAAAACTAATATAACAAGTGTGACTAGTTAGAATCACCAATGGCATTATTAAGCCAATGACATTTACTGGTAAAGTGCACTATAAAGAAAGATTCTTATTTAAAAAGGAAAAACTAGTATAAAATACGCAGTTATACAGTTTCTATTAATGTTTTAATATGGGTTTATAATATTTTCAGCTATAAATATTTTTAAGATAATCAGTATTTTTCCAAACAACGTTGATATATGAATGCAAAACACTAAAGATATGGTCATTTCCCAAAAGAAACCCATGCTTTTTTGATATCTCCAGTATTGTTACGTCTCAATCCCCTTTACTAATGGCTGGCTGCAAGTGAGTTTCTGACAAGCATCTGACACTTTGGCCAAAAGCATTTTTTCAAATACTGATTAGTTCAACTTAAATGGTGCCACGTGAGTTTTATTTGCTAAAAATACTTAATATTATTAAGGGTCCCACTTTATAATAATTGTCCTTAACTACTATGTACTTGCATCCAAAAATAAATAATGTTCTTACTGTGTTCATAATGTATTTGAGAACACTTGTGGTGCTCTTGAGTTTGGATAGAGGTAGAGTTAAGGACAAGTTTGGTGGTATCGGTAGGTTTAAGGGTGGGTTAAGGTGTAAATGATGGTCAACAGTGTGTTTACAGATCTAATTACATACAGGTATTCAATCTAGTATAAGTACAATGTAAAAACATGTATTTACACAATAAGTACCTTTTAACAAATTATTAATTTTGGTGTAAGTACATATTTGTTAAGGCCACTTAATATAAAGTGGGACCGTATAAAGCAAATATGTAATTGTTATTAAACAACTAATTTCTACTCATTTATTCATTTATTAATTTTCTTTTTGGCTCAGTCCCTTTATTAATCTGGTGTCACCACAGCGGAATGAACCGCCAACTTGTCCAGCATTACACAGCGGATGCCCTTCCAGCTGCAACCCATCACTGGGAATCACCCACACACACTCATTCTCACACAAACACTACGGACAATTTAGCTTACCCAATTCACCTGTACCGCATGTCTTTGGACTTGTGGGGGAAACTGGAGCACCCAGAGGAAACCCACACGAACACGGGGAGAACATGCAAACTCCACACTGAAATGCCAACTTCACACAGAAATGCCAACTGACCCAGCAGCGGCTCAAACCAGCGACCTTCTTGCTGTGAGGCGATCGTGCTACCCCCTGCTCCACCCTAACGCCCTTCTACTTCTATGAGCGTTACTTGGATGAAAAAAATGATCTGTGTTAAATGAATTTAATGACATTTGTTTTCTTTTCGGCTTAGTCCCTTTATTAATCAGGGGTCACCAGAGCGGAATGAACCACCAACTTATCCAGCATATGTTTTACACAGCAGATGCTCTTCCAGCTGCAACCCATCACTGGGAAACATCATATATTCACATTCACACACTACGGACAATTTAGCTGACGCAATTTACCTAGCACATGACTTGTGGGGGAAACTGGAGCACCCGGAGGAAACCCACACAAACACAGGGAGAGCATGCAGATTCCACACAGAAACATCAACTGACCCAGCCGAGGATCGAACCAGTGACCTTCTTGCTGTGAGGCAACAGTGCTACCCACTGCGCCACCGACATAATTTCAAATATTTATACATTAAAAAAATATATATATATTTATTTACAAGTGTAATTTTTAAAATTTTCATTCATTTCTAAGAGGACGGAGCCTTTGCAGCTTGTGCCTGTTACTCTAGCAAGAACAATCAAAACATTTCTAAGTTACAAATAACATTTATTTGTCAGTTTAGACTCTTCAGTTTGATGATGATTATTAGTTTATGGCTACTAAGGTCTTTTTTTGGTCAGTGGCCAACATAGATTCTGCACATACATAATCACGCAAAAAAAAAAAAAAGCAGAATTTTGCTGATATTTTAGCCCCGTTGTGTAAATGTGTGAAAGGATTTTTACTGAATAATATGCAAATATTTATGTAAAATACATTTTTTAAATAATATTTTTGGTCTTTTAGTAGATGCATTATATGAGAGATCTCCAGTTGTTTTGTTAACTAAACAAGTCGTTATAATTGGATTTACATTGTAAAACTTGATGATTTTTTTTTTTTTTTGGATGATTTTTGATGAAAACTTGATGATTTTTGAAAACATGAGGGGAATTTTTCGATTATTTTACAAGTTTTCAGCTCATATACTCTTATAATCATTCTACATGCATTTACAGATTATTTCCAAAATTCTGCACAGAAATATATATATATGGTTATAAAAAAGTCCCACTGTCTTCCACTGTCAAAAAACAGTGTATAAGATCTCTGAAACAGCACCTATTGGACATTCAAGATATTGTTACATGTACTGAAAAAAACAAAAAAACAACAACTCAGGAAAACTGTCAAGGCATTCAGAAAGTTCTTCCTGATATAGAGAATAGAGAATAAACCTCTCTTTGGAGTGACCTTGTGACTTTGCAGATCTTTTTTTCATGCTCAAACAGCAACAATACTCGTATTATAATGTACATTAAAAGCATGTCCTCGTCAAACAAAAATATGCTCATTAGAAGAGGTATAATCAAGGCATTGTCTGCTTGCACTTCAAATGCATCACTGAATAAATGATAAATAAGACAAAAACGGTATCACATAACGTCGATGCCACAGTGAAGCTCGCCAAACTCAAGTAATCAGTGTTTATTTCTGAATCCGACGTGGCAGATACAATTCTATCTCAATAAAGAAGAAAAGGGCAGGAACATGTTATTAGTACATGCCCATCATGTCGGTACACGTCTAAAACTCTGCTGCGTTCCTTAACTGCCATCTCCCTAATAACAGCCTACATGAGCCCGGTGCCCTCTCCCTCATATATTCAATTCAATAGCCTTTGTCATTTTTAATAACACACTGAAAGCATCAGTGGCTAATGTGGCCTTCATTGTGAACACTTTCATTAGCTGCTCTCCTCTGGCATCTCCATCCCTCTTAAGCTCCATAAGATCCGCTGAGGGACTTATCTCAAATCCGGCTCGCCGCGGGATCGTGCCAGGCATTAACGACTTCTCCCACTGTCGTAAATCTGCCAGGTCATTTCAATTAACATTTGCTGAGGTGTCCCAGCGCCTAGAGTGGGCAACTCTTATCCCACTCTCTAAAGGTTGCATTTTCCATGCTTGGCTGTAAGTGCCAGTTTCAGCCTCTATAAAGAGCCGTCTTTTTCTGAAAACGCGGCATTCATCAGTCTGCATAAAATGAGCTATGGATGAAACGATTAGCGCCGTGCCCTTGACCGAATTCCTCAGATTTGTTTTCTGAAGTTTACGCCGTTCGTTTCTTGAATTTTTGAATTCAACTCATGCGTAAAATTAATGCAAATGTGTTTTTGTTGTGGCAATCAATTGTGCTTTAGGCATTTATGGCAGCAACATATTCAGACTCAATCCATTTTAATGGTTTTATTTTCTTATTAAAAGAGTTTATAGTTTTTTTTTTTCCACAAACACACTTAAAATTATATATAAATAAGCATGTGTGTGTGTGCAGCTCAGTGAAAAAAAAAGAAAAGAAACCACTTGACTATTCTCAGTTTATGGATTCACAACTTACGGTTATCTGTAAAATAATGTGACATGACATTTTAGTTTTATTTTGTAAACTACTGATGATATTTCTTCAGTATTTGAAATAAAATGTGTCATTTTGAGTTTTTTGTGAGCTTTTTGTTTTGCTTTGTTTGTTTTCAGACATTTATCTTAATTTTTTAAACAAAATATTGCCATTTTCGATTGCCAGGTCTATGGAATAGTCTTTCAGTCTCCCTCTGTGGGCTTTTTGTTTTGATTTGTTTGTTTTCTAACATGTATCTTAATTTTTTTTAAACAACATAATGCCAATATTTTAATTTCAGAAGATGATTCCACATTTGGTGGAATAACACTAGTTTTTAAATCAAACCAGCAACCTTTTTGCTGTGAGGCGATCGTGCTACCCACTAAGCCACCGTGGAGCCCGATTTTTCATAGTATATGTATTAATTCCAGTACTTTTACCATAAACCAACATATCAACCATTTAGTTGAGGCTAATATTTTAGAAATAATGGGATGTGTTGAAAAAAAATGCATTGAGTGTGTTAACTAGAAACATCAGGAGTTAAGAAATGCAATCCAAATACTGTATTTTTTTTTTTCGTGGTGGGGTAGTTAAAGGGTTAAAGGATGACAGCAGCTCCTGAATGTCTCTTTTAAACCAAATAGATTCATTAGATTGCTGAGATCTTCTAAGAAAAGATTCTTGATGGTCCCAAGATCCAGATTAAAGTTAAAAGGTGATCGTGCATTTTCGATTGCCAGGTCTATGGAATAGTCTTTCAGTCTCCCTCTGTGGGCTTTTTGTTTTGTTTTGTTTGTTTTCTGACATTTATCTTAATTTTTTTAAACAACATAATGCCAATATTTTAACTTCAGAAGATGATTCCACAGTTGGTGGAATAATACTAGTTTTTAAATCACAACAAATGAAAATGTGTTATTCTGACCAAATATAATTTTCTAAACAACAAACCAAAAAAAAATCAATATTATATATTAGAAATTTTGAATAATGTTATAAGACTTTTTATTTAATAAAATGTTAACATTTTACTCATGTTCAGGGAGTAAAATAGTTAAATTTCTTCTTTTTTTCTTCGACTTGTGTACACTACTGTACCTGATAAAAGTATGGTCTTTGATCTCTGTTGTAGGAACAACAAATAACCTCTTGGCTTCTAGTTGATCATTTGGAAAAGTGGCTGAAGGTAGATTTTTCAGATGAATCATCTATTCAACTTCATCCCAATCATCACAAATACTGCAGAAGACCTACTGGAACCCGCATGGACCCAAGATTCTCACAGAAATCAGTCAAGTTTGGTGGAGGAAAAATCAGGGTTTGGGGTTACATTCAGTATGGGGGTATGAAAAATCTGCAGAGTGGATGGCAACATCAACAGTCTGAGGTATCAAGGATAGCGCTCATTCTCATACTTCAGCCTCTACATTAAAGTTCCTGAAAGCAAAGAAGGTCAAGGTGCTCCAGGATTGGCCAGCCCAGTCACCAGACATGAACATTATTGAGCATGTCTGGGGTAAGATGAAGGTGGAGGCACTAAAGATGGATCCAAAGAATCCTGATGAACTCTGGCAGTCCTGCAAGAACGCTTTCTTCATTCCAGATGACTTTATTGATAAGTTGTTTGAGTCACTTAAGAGATGTATGGATGCACTCGTTCAAGCTCATGGGAGTCATACACAATATTAATTCTTTTTTCCACTGCACCATGACTTTATACTGTATATACTGTTTTTCTCCCTGATCTCACAGTGCCCTAATTCAAGGACAAGGTGAGAGGGAGTTTTTTTTTTCGCCTCTCTCCCCAAATGTATCCTATTTCCTCTTTCTAAATTGCCTACCTCTCGTCGACCTGTCTTCCCTTGAAATGTGTGATGTTTGTTTGTCTATCGTCGGGGGGGTTCTATTTCACTGCATGAAAATGTATGTGACGAATAAAGGCTTCATTCAATTCAATTCAATTCAATTCAATTCAATTCAATTCAATTCAATTCAATAATCTCTGTTAAGTGACAAGACTTTTGTTAAAGCAAAGACAGACATTACTGTCCTAATTAAATTAATAATTAAAAATCAAGGCATGATCATATTTAATTTTAATAAAATAAATGTAATCAAGAGACTTTTGCCATTCATATAAGCCACTTCTGATACCAAATGATCAACTAGAAGTCAAGTAATTTTTGTTGTTCTTAAAACTTGGATAGGCGACAAGACCTTTGTCAGGTAGTGTATATGTTTCCTTTCACATATATACATAACAAAAGTAATACAACAATACAAACATATTATTATAATAATTAGAATTATCTTAATACTGACATTACTAGAATATTAATAAAAATATCTGTAAAATAATACAATTATTATTAAGTTAAAATCAATCCAAATGGCACTGAAATCTTTGACCTGCCTGCATCGCCAAAATCTCAAAACCACAAATCTAAATCACATTAAAAAGAAGTTATTGATATTCTTTTGATGTGTGTCCACCTAGAATATGAAAAGGCTATAGAGACGGTGTGGGAATAGCCTATTTATGAGGGCAATAAAAAGCAACAGCGGCCACCGAACTCTATGTAGAGCAGATTCACTTCTCATTATGTAGCTTATTGCATTTTCTCAGGCAATTGTGTACATATTGAAGAATTTATTTACGGAATGGTAATATGTACACTCTAATAGACAGAACTGCAATATTGGAATTTCTGATATGCAATAATTTTTTTTTTATAACATATACACAGTTATGCAATATACAGTCAGTTACAGCAATCTTTTTGTCCTGCAATATTTCTTGAAAATTGCAAATCATACTCCTTAGATTGCACTGTTTTACTCAAATAATGCTTGATTTGTTATATGTATTTCAGGTTTCACAAAGCTAAGTCAAAGAAAGACACTAAATGGTCTAAAATGTCTAAAACTAAAGTTAGTCTGGTGAATAAACAAACAGCGGGAATAAAACATGAGCTACAGACCACCTGAGAAATCCTTAAACCTGTCATCTGAGGTCACAAAAAGTCAAAAGTGCGGAAAAAAAGAGCTCTTCCTCTGCATAAAGTTCAACAGCCGACATCTCTAAATACTCTAAGAAAGCCCCCATGGACATCTGAACATGCATCCAGGCTCAATTTCAATACACAGACACATACATGCAACATTTTCATGATTATGTGCATACAAAGTTTTTGCAACTCTTTAATTAACATTGAACTAAATGTTGCATGCAGGGCTCGGTTTAGGGCGGATAAACCTGCAACTCCAGTAGGCCGTATTGATTGCATTGTGAGATTTATGACTGATTCAGTGAGATCAATAGAAAGAGTCTTGCCGTCGAGGTCAAATGAAAAGTGCAGTGCAGGTATCTAATGCGATTGAATGGACCTACATAAAACATCCCTTTCAATGGAAGAAAGAACCACCGATGGAAGGTATAGAAACATAAACAGGACAGTCGTCGAAGTCACTGTAAGAAGTTTAAAGGTACAGTTCACCCAAAAATAATGCCATTTTACTCTTCTTCAATTGCTTTCTTTCTTCTGTTAAACACTACAGTATAAGGAAGATATTATAAAGAATGCTGGAAGCTTTTAGCCATTGACTTTTATATGAAAAACAGATACTATGGCAGTCAACGGTTTTCAGCATTGTTCAAAATATCTTCTTTGGTGTTCAACAGAAGAAACTTAGATGGAACCGATTAAGAGTGATTAACCCTTTGACTGCCGCTCTTCCAAACGGTTGACCATGTTTTTACTGTTTTAAATAATGACTGTTAAAGTAATTTAAAGAATGACTATATTTGATAATTGGTTACTCAGCATTGTTGATTTACAAAGAAAGTCAAACAAACATAATGCACTACTACACTTGATTTTGGTTTTATTGTAAAATAAACAAGAAAGCATGTTAAGTGAGAATCTGAAATATTTTATGGCAGACTTCAAAAAGTAAAGCTGATTTAGTATTCAAAAATATTTTATTTTGAATATTTTTTAAAAATAAATTACCCTTACCCTTCATATTTTCAGATTTTTCATAGTATATGTATTAATTCCAGTACTTTTACCACAAACCGACATATCAACCATTTAGTAGAGGCTGATATTTTAGAACTTATGGGATGTGTTGGAAAAAAAATGCTTTGAGTGTGTGAACTAGCAACATCAGGAGTTAAAAAATGCAATCCAAATATTTTTTTGTTTCGTTGGGGGGTAGTTAAAGGGTTAATGGATGGCCGCAGCTCCTGAATATCTTTTTTTAAACCAAATAGATTCATTAGATTGCTGAGATCTTCTAAGTAAAGATTCTTGATGGTCCCAAGATCCAGATTAAAGTTAAAAGGTGATAGAATTTTCGATTGCCGGGTCTATGGAATAGTGGTTCAGTCTCCCTCCGTTTCAGAATAAGAATTTAAACAAAGCCAAAAACCTCTTTTTAAAGCATTTTCACTGTCCATAAAGTATAAAAAATTGTTACTAATCAGTGCTTTTTACCCTTCTCTTTTTTAAGTACAATGTGGTCATTTTATATCTATTTTTATCGTTAGTATTACACTGTAAAAAGCGATTAAACCCTTATAATTAAGTACAGTGGTCCATCGCTATAATGCAGTTCACCTTTCACAGCCTCGCAGTTTCGCAGATTTTTCTTGTGCTATTTAATACGCTATTTTTTTTACAGCACATTGTGTCCTGATTGGCTGTAGACCATTGCCAATCAGTCTCTGTGTCTCCTGTACAGTACAGTACAGAATGCGTTCAGCTTATCAAATTAACACAAATCTTTGATCGCTTGCAGTGTAAGTTTCAACAAGGATGTAAAAAGAGTTCTGCAGCAAGACCATCGCAAAAGGAGGTCACACACCAGGTCACGCCATGCATTTTAAAATTGTAAACATAGGTTTATATCAAGGTATGCACCGGCAGCGCAAGTCAGCTGCGGTTGTCTGTGGTGCCCAGCTCCAACTCGGGACACTGCTCATATTTGTGTCACACTACAGAGCGCCATCAAATGTGCTTTCTGTGATAAATAAGTGGTTTGAACATAAAAACATTTAAGTTGTCCACAAAAAAACTCAAGAATTGTGTTGTTTTAGCTTAATTTTAATACGTAGTTTGAACAAGCCGCAAGAAAAATCTTCTTTTTTTTGAGTGTATGTACATAATTACAAAAGTTAAGTCAATGAGTTCTGATATTTTTAAGTAAAATCAACTTGCTTTTAAGACAACGATTTCCCAGCGAATTTGAATGTTATCAGTCAATGAATGGGCATTATCAGTGGTTATCAGCTGATAGATATGGGCCAGTAGGGGCCTTCTGCGCCTACTGGTAGGCTCAGAAGGCTGTTATCGAACATCCACGTGGTTAATCAGCTATAAGACATCAAATTTCTGCTATTCTCGCGTAAATCCACCAGAGGCTGCTCCGATTGACATGCCCTCCTCCTTGCCTAAACAGTGGCAATTTTAATTCAAAATCACAGACTGACCCGCTCTCCTCCTTCCCTAAACCCAACCATCAGTTTTTAAAAAGCAATCAAAAGTAAATTATTTACTTGTATGGCTTTTGTCTTACCTGTTTTCTGAAACCGTTCTTCGCCGGACTCGAACCCCGTCATCGCTTTCAACTCCTCGCCACGATCATGAATTGTTTTTATTAATGTCTACCCCTAGCCCGACCATCACAGTAATGTAAAACAGATCTGCATTTGGAGTCTTCTCTATTAGTATAGGTGATAAATCATGTGGATGGTTGATAAGGGTCATCTGAGCCTACCAGTAGACACAGAAGGCCCCTACTGGCCCATATCTATCAGCTGATAACCACACACCCATTCAATCGACTGATAACATTCGAAGCGGGTGGGTTTCCTCACTTTTTTCAAAAATTAACTAATTGCTTTTTACAGTGTATATTTTAGACATATTGTACATCACAGCGGTCAGCTACTGTTGTTTTTATTGTGCTTTATAAATTCATTTGATTTGATATGATGACAGAAATATTATGTCTGGGTGAACAATCCCTTCAATACTTGTGTTTTTGCATTATTTACAAAAATCTGTCCTGTCAGTCCACTAGGTTGTATCATTATAACTGCATGACCTGGTGAACTAGTTTTTTTTTCTAGTTCTTGATATCCTGCTGAGGCAAAACGATTAACCAGCAAAATCTAATAATGCCCCAGTTTCCGTACCACATGTCATGTAGACAGGAAGCAATCAATGCTCACCGTCAACACAGACTGTGGTTTACAATGCCACAATTCGTATTTATAATGACACAGCAATTTCCCACTGCCAATTACGAGTCGTGTTGTACAGTAGGGGGAGAGTAAAAAGGTGTTTTACACGGTATGCGGCAAACACGATTTCCCAGTATATTTTTGGTGGGAGAGAAGCTTCACAATGGCGGTAGAGCGAACAAAAGCTATAGTCCTGCTGCTCTGGCGTACACATACTGTGTCAAATAATGATAATAATAATAAAATTCTTTCAACAGCCAACATGTTTAACCTGATCGAAGCTGTCTTAAAAGCAGTTCCTTTTAATATGGTCTACTAACAACACCGAGGAGAACATAACACTCACTGGTGAATTTTTTTCGAAGCGGCACATTGTAATAAAATACAGCAAAATGCATTTGATTTTGTTCATTTAAGCACTACATTCAATCGTGTATTTAAATATCCAATCAAAGCTCTTGACACTTTTGAATTTCTTCGAAAATTAAGTCTTTTATTATGATTTTTGATGCAAGCTAGTTATTTTTGTCATTTCAGTAAATTACAGGACAAAGATGCAGGTTTTGCTAAATATGTCTTAACTTTTATTTAAACTGTAGGGTTACATTTCAACATCAGAAGAATTCAAATGATACCGATGTCTTACAATTCCCTTCAAAAGCATATATAAATGTATAACATCATAGAATTATGAGCTACATGTATACAAAGCTGTATTTCTTATACAATATATCAGTTCAATCTATACTCAAAGTCAATATGATGAACTCAATATGTTCAATTTGAACATTTTTACTACATTTTACTACATAAACTAAATTATTACTTCTGTTTTTACTAAATAGAAAATGACAATGAACAACAACTATTATGACAACTATTAATACATTAAAGGTAGCACTAAAGACGGGGAATGATGAATACCTCCTGGGCCAGCTTTATACCAAATCTGGGCCAGAATTCTTTGCTACCTGGGCACTTAATATCTTTAGTATCCTCTTTGCAAATCCTGGACGATACACTCACACACATTGCTGACTATCTCAAAAAAAAGGAAGTTTGTCAAAACTCAAAAGAAAAAAAGTTAGGAAGTTTTACTGTAACTATTTAAACCATTAATTTAAATTATTATTTATTGAAATCATTAATGTATTAATGCTAAAAATAAATAATAATGAATAATTTTTTTGCCCTCATGGTTTCAATAAATGAACAGAATTTTTATATCTAAAGCAGTACATTTGAAGGTTCCTACAGAGCGTTTTGTCTTTCCGAAGGCCTAACTCAATGCAAAGCAAACAAAACCGAACTATTAAAATGAGCCTTTCCTTTAGTCTGCAGGAAAGCCCATCCGCAGACAGTCCTCTAGGCCAAATATTTTCATACCGATTACATTCATTGTAATATCACAGTGTGTCCACAGTCATTTCAAGCTTTAGACACCATATCCCACTGAAGATTCAATCCTTTATTCCTTGTCCAGCCTAAAGCAAACAGAGGAGAAATGACAGGTGACTTACACTTCCAGAATGTTGTCAAAAGTTATTGCTTCATGGCACAGCCGGGTCAGCCTGAGGACTGTGTAATCCAGGGCAATGCTTTAATTAAACACAGCTTTATAGGCTGTTTACACTGGCAGCGAAGGGGGTGGATAAGCATATGCTTCTCTGACAGGCAGCCGGTGGGGAACTAGATTAGATAAGATGTTACACGAACAAGATTAAATTAGAGGACAAAATCCCATGGACCACAGGTACCTTCACGGCTCAGAGCACATGCCAAAAGCCATGGTGGTGTCATAGATGTATGTTCTAGTTATCCTGTTTTGTCCTTGTCTCGTGAGCTATGCACACTTATGATCAAGCAGATGCATCTTGTTAAACAACGGGACATTAAGAGGTGGAGGGGTGAGCCTTGTTTACTGACAAAATTCTCTTAAAATGGCAAGCACTGGTCAGATGTATTACAGATGTTTTGGTTTTAAAGGAACAGGTGCACACCCAAAAACTAATAGTAATAAGATCTTGTTGAATATGATTAGAGATCAAAAACAACAAAAAAAACAACCACTAACAAACCATAAAATCATACTTGTTTTTATAGAACTTAAAGATTAGAAGTAACACAACCATTTAAAATTAATTCATTCATTCATTTTCTTTTCGGCTCAGTCCCTTTATTAATCCGGGGTCGCCACAGCGGAATGAACCGCCAACTCATCCAGCATTTGTTTTATGCAGCGGATGCCCTTCCAGCCACAACCCATCTCTGGGAAACATCGATATATTCTCATTCACACTCATACACTAGGGACAATTTAGCTCACTCAATTCACCTGTACCGCATGTCTTTGGACTGTGGGGGAAACCGGAGCACCCGGAGGAAACCCACGCAACCACGGGGAGAACATGCAAACTCCACAGAGAAATGCCAACTGGCCCAGCCGGGGATCGAACCAGCGACCTTCTTGCTGTGAGGCGAACGTGCTACTCACTACGCCACCGTGGCGCCCCGTTTAATTCAATTCAATTCAATTCATCCTTGTTGCTATAGCGCTTTTACAATGTAGATTAGATATGCGCGGTTGGTGGTTACAGCTGCGGACTCCATGGATAAACCGCGGATCAGGTGGATGACGTGATGAAAAATTATATTTTAATTAAATTGGGGCGGATGGCAGGCGGTTGTACCAAAAAAAATGTACAGTACATTGCGTTTCATTTAGGCTATTTATTTATTTTTGTCCCTGTGCGGCGATCGGAGACGGAGTTCACTGCTGATATTCTGAGAGCATTATAGGGTGCTTCACATTTCTTATTTGTGCATTCTCGTTTCCTTTCCTTGCTTTCTTTCCACGTCTCTTAGCTCCACCCCTCCGGGATGCGAGGGAAGGACGCATGGAAAAGACTGGAGGACCGAGGAATCAAATCAAGTGAAAAGACACGTCCTCGTATCGTTTAGCGTCACTTCAAATCGTCGTCAATTAATGCTGGATATGGCTTGCACGTTTGGATTAACTACATGTCTACATTAAAGTCATTATCTATTCTATCATAATCAATAAAGAAACATTCCTTTAATAATAAAAAGGAATAAGCCATTCAAATAAAGAGCCCAATCAGCAGATGGCAGGCGGGTGCGGTCTTAAAAATTGGTCAAAAATGTTGGTGCGGATGGATGGCGGACAGATGATGAGTTTTGTGATGCGGTTAAGGATGAAATAAAAGGCCATCCGCGCATCTCTAATGTAGAGTGTGTCAGAATCTTCGCATAGAAGATTATAGTAAATTGAAACAGTGTCAGTCCAGTTTTCAGAGTTTAAATTCAGTTTAGTTCAGTTCAGTGTGGTAAAATATTGCTGAAAACGTATGAATGCATAGTTTGCATACCAAGACAATACTCAGCAGGCACACAACGTCATAAAACGTTAATATTAGGTTTGTTAAGGACAATGTTATTTTGATGCCCAATAACGACAATGTCACGGATTGGTCAGGCTCCTACGTCACCCAATCACCTAGAGCACGATCACCTGAGTTTTGATTAGAGCACAGCTGCTGTCCATCACCTAGCACCCCTTAAATATCCAAGTTCACAACACTCAGTGTCCGGGCTCGTTTGCACGAAAGCGGACTGTGAGTGGTCTCTCCGGTCAGATCAACACTCTAAATTTGAGAAAGCCTTACTTACTGTCTCTCTGTTTCCTCCTAGTCGTTCATGTTCCTCCAAGTCGTCCTCCAAGATTCATTCGTCTTCTGTGTGCTTGTCATCCCAAGTGTCTGTAGTCCCAATTCCTCCAAGTCTTCTGTCTACGGTCCATCAGTCTTCTGTGTATCCTCCGTGTCAAGTATCTGGTGTGTGTTGTCGGTCATCCTCCTGGTCATTCCCTACTCCGAAGAAGTTACGGACTGTGCTCAGTCAACAGATCCCATATCCTCCTGGCAATTCCATATCCATATCTCATGCTTGTCAAAATAAACCACTTAACGTTTTTACTTACCCATCTTGTCTGTCTGCTTCATAACAGACATAAAATGACGTTGATATATATATATATATTTTTTAGGTTGTGTTGGAAAGTGACCAAAATCCAACGTCGAGCCAACATTTTAACTAACGTCATATTGAAAACAAATACATTTAATTGTCAGATATGGCAACTGAAGTCCAAAGTCTAATAAACGTCAAATTGGTAAAGTCCACATACGTCAAGCTGTAACATCATTAGACGTTGACATGTTGTTGTTTTTAGGTTGCATTGGAAAGTAACCAAAATGCAACAACTGTCCAACGTTAGACATTGATGTCGGCCTGATGTTGCGTTCTGACATCAACGAGATTTTCATGTCCATACAAAATGCAACATCCCACGATGTTGGGGTACAGGGTCAATCTGATGTCATGTTGAGGGCTTGCATCTTGTGCCTGCTAACTACACTCCAAAAATTATGTTTACCCTTTGTTCAAATCATTTAAAATGAGCCAGAACTACACAAATCTTGAGGGTGTTTTTGGATAACTTAATTGTTTTATGTTTGATCTACTTAAATTTGCAAAAACTATAAAAAGTTAACTTAACTTAATTCCTTGATGTCGTCCTAACACAAATCGATTGTGTGGAGCCCAGCATTTTTTTTACAGTGAACACTGTAAAATCGAGCAGTGCAATTAATTAAATTAAATGAGTTCCTTTGATTAATTGAAAGAAGTTACATGAACTCAAAATTGATGTGTATATATATATAT
>CAIGQQ010000001.1:5780075-5795529 GCA_903798035.1 Danio albolineatus | reverse complement strand
GCCGCCAGAGCTGCCAGAGTCGACGTCGCTGCCGCCAGAGCTGCCAGTATTTCCTGAACCCAAGCCTCCAGACACACCGGGGTTAAACGAACTGACAGTTCTTCCTGAGCCGAAGCCTCCAGACCCACCGGGGTTAAACGAACTGACTGTTCTTCCTGAGCCGAAGCCTCCTGACCCACTGGGGTTAAACGAACTGACGGTCCTTCCTGAACCTAAGCCTCCTGACCCACTGGGGTTGAACGAACTGTCAATTCTTCGTGTTCTTGTCCCTCCATCCCTCCCCCTGGTCCGCCTCCGCTCCACCTCCCGCCTGAACCGTTTTTGGAGCGTCTGGAATCCGCTCCTTAGAGGGGGGGTTATGTCACGATCGCCAGCGATCTCGCTCGCTCTCTCCTCTGTCAGAGATCGCTGGTTCACACACACACTTCCGGGAACTACAGATCGGCCATGTTCGGACTACAACTCCACTCATGCAGCACACACACAACACCTGCGTCATATCACAACTGATTGCGCACGCACCACCGGAAGACTCTCTGTACTGATTACACGCACTACAAGAGCAGCACATACACATTCAGTTCTCGTAGCAAGATTACCTTCTGTTTGTGAGTAGCAACGATTTTCCTAGTTCCTGTTTTTTGTCTGTGTTTTGACCTCAGCCTTGTACATTGATTATTCCTGCCTGCCGCCTGTCTTGTGAATCCTTGCCTGTTGTTTGACCACGATTTTTGGATTGCCCCTTTTTGGATTAGAGATACTGTCATTATTAAATAAATATTCTGCACTTGGATCCTTGCCTCCGTTGCCTCCGTCAGCTCACACGTGACAATGACTTCCTAAGAGGAACTTGCTGGGTATTTCAACAATATCTTTATGAAAATGAACCCACTTAGGTTTGGTGAAGCAAGTCTTTATGCACCAACTGAATGACCTAGTAGGTGAATTGAAAAATAAACTGAGGAAAACATTGGGCAATGGTGTGTGTGTGTGTGTGTGTGTGTGTGGCAGAACACCTTGATGTATTAGTCCAGGCGTGTGCAGTCCTGCTGCTGCATCTAACATCCTGCAGAGTTTATCTCCAACTCTCTCTAACACTGTCCCCAATCTATTATTGTAGCCATTTCTTTTCATGGGTTTGGAGCTAAACTCTGCAGGTAAGTGGCCATCTAGAAGCAAGACGGGACACTGCGGTATCAGTCAGAATATGGTCACTTGATAACCAAATGTATTGCTTTCCTTGTACAATTATATTATTTTTACAGAATATTGTAAGGAGCATGTTCAGATAATTAAGTACTCTGGACCCGAGGCAATATTCTGAGCTTGGAGACAGCATGCCAACAGCTTATTTTTTACCCTCTTCATTATATGTAAGTGAGAACTTATGAAAAAAGTAATTTCAAAGAGAACAAAGTTGTCTCTTTGTTGTGTATGTATTATAGAGGCATTGTGCCACATTATTGGAGATTGAAAATCTTTAAGAATTCAGAGTTTAATCAAGCATACAATAGTGAGAACGTTTACATGGACACCAATAATCTGATTTTAAAGGGGTGGTCAAAGTTCAAAACTCAATGCAAGGGGAAATATTTGCTTTTAAAGAGTTAGCTTAGCAAAGCCTACAGTGAAAAAATACGTCCTGGTTAATGATGTCATAAACCCTTCAGGTTACTTGCATGCACCCTGCGCAGCGAATGGGCGTGGCCAGAGGCACTGTAATGTTATAGCAGAGAAAGCTAAAATACTGTGCAAACGCTGCTTGTCCATAGAGCTTGTTCTGTTTAATTATGCTACAGATAATTATAATAAAAGATAAAGCTAGCATTTAAGACAGTTGAAGTTGAGTTTAGAGTTAAACTACAGTTAAACTGACTGACAGTATTTACATAGCATGTGCTAGTAGAGGCATGACACTGCCATTATGTTAGCTGACCAATCAGAGCCTCTTGAGGGTGGGCTTTCGGAGGAACTAGGACATAACCATATTGTCGTTTTCATGTTAGCTGAGTTGCTGCATTTAATTAAAGTAAGATATATTAAAAAAAAAGTATGTCTGATAATATTTTTTCTTCTGGAGAAAGTCCTTTTTTTTCTCTCGTCTATAATAAAAGCAGTTTTTAAATTTTTAAAGACCATTTTAAGGTTAAAATTATCAGCCTCTTTAAGCAATTTTTCTATAGTCTACAGAACAAATCATCATTATACAATAACTTGCCTAATTACCCTAACCTGCCTAGTTAAACTAATTAACCTAGTTAAGCCTTTAAAAGTCACTTTAGGCTGTATAGAAGTGTCTTGATAAATATCTATAAAATATTATTTACTGTCATCATGGCAAAGATAAAATAAATCAGTTCTTAGAGACAAGTTATTAAAACTATTATGTTTAGAAATGTGCTGAAAAAAAATCTCTCCGTTAAACCGAAATTGGGGGAAAAAAATAAACAGGGGGGCTAATAATTCACTTCAACTGTATATGCCGAGTTCAGCGGCTAATCAGCCGGAATGATGAGTGAGCTGTCACTCAAGTGGCCACGCCCTTAATTATGCATACTTAATATAACTTGAAACGGATGACGCATTTAAAAAAAGATATTAAAAATAAATAAATAAATAAAATCACCCCCTCACAGTTGTCATGAAGCTATTTGCACCAAAACCATTGTTTGCACCAGGCTGTAAACAAGTTTTTAACAGCTGTAAAATTGGCCAATTTAGCATTACAGTCATTGAACATCTGGACTTCCAGTTTCAGTTACTTCCGTATTGGCTTCACGAGGGAGAGCTGGAGGTTGCCGCTTGGCTATAACATGTAAAACGGGATCATGAAAGGAACATTCAAAAAGCAACTCACGTAAACGCCTTAATCATATTATTGTCGTATTCAGATTAAGACAAATAAAAAAAATGTGATTACTGATGTCCATGCAAATGTGGTCACTCTTTGAAAACAAATATCCTTCTGGCTGTAAAGCCAAGAAGAGATGTTTTAAAGCGGGCCAGAAATGACTGAAGAGACAGAAACAACCTGTTAATGTTGAAAGACATAAAATTTTACAACATATTGGATCTTTGAGAGCCTGCAAAAAACAGCTGCTCTAAACTCTGAATTTGAGCAAGTCGCTCGGCTGAATCCATAAATCCACAATGAACATGAAAATGGGTCAGTGCAACAACTTTGAGTTATCACCTAAGTTTCTTCATCAATCTCTCTGGTAAAATCGGAAACAGACGCATTCTGCTTCACCACCTCCTCATTTGTACAGACCATGTGTGCAAATAGTCTTTATCAAGGTTAATAATCCCATATCCGGCTACCTAGAGACTGTCCGGCTTATCGGCAGCCAGACAGACTCGCCAGCTCCACAAGTACACCTGTGCGCTCTTGTTGTCCCCGCTTGCTGACATTATCAGCCACAGCGAGTGACGAGAGCAGCTCTCGCCACTATCACACACACATCTTTCACCCTGTGGCTTCTAATGACTGCAACAGCATCACACACTTAAACTCACACTAGGGATTGTGCACAAAGCTGAATATGTAATTCAGAAAGTTGAAAGTAAAACTGGCAAAAGAGTAAGAATAGAAAAAACTTACAGTTGAAGTCAGAATTAGTAGCCCTCCTGAATTATTAGCCCCCCTCTATATAATTTTCCCCAATTTCTGATTAACGGAAAGACGTTTTTTTCAACACATTTCTAAACATAACAGTTTTAATAACTCATTTCTAATATTTGAACTATTTGGTATCACGTTATAATAACTACACGCTATGAATCATCTATTAAGCATTAGCAAACAGTGAATTCATTATCTGTTAAGCATTAACACTACATTAATAAACGTTAGTAAGCAGTTTGTACCTGCAGCTACAAATGCTCTATTCTTGACTTAAACAGTAAGAACATTTATAATGTGCTTAATAATTGTACTTTCATAATTTAAGAATTATTTTTTCATTACTAAAGTATTGAGTATTTGTACTACTTTTGTACTACTATTGAGTTCTTACGTATTGCATTATTTACAAACCAGTTATTTAAGAATAGTTGGTGGTTTTTAAGATCATTCAGAATGAGTTAGTAAACTATTAATAAACTATTCAAATCAACGTTTATATATTGCATTATTCAGGCATATATTAATAGTTAATTTGTATGTTAATAAATGCTTTATTAACTCAACTTCATTCAGTTTTGTGACCTAATCTAAAGTGAGGACTATTCATGCTTTATAAATGCCGCCCGTATTGCACAACATCTGAAACGTTGTTTTGGTCATTCTGAAATCCCTTTGCTAAAGCCTGCAGTGTCAACAAAGTGATTCGTTATTAGTTATTTGCAGCTTCCCAGATCTATCTTAAATCGGCTGCGATCCCAAAGACCGGTCTCATGAAAAGCCACCATACTATCAAAGCATTTTGTCTCCATCTTCTGCAATGCTAGTAATTTATTATATAAGAAATGAGTCCCACAGCGGCTTCTTCATCTGCAGCAAATTGAATATTTGTTTTTGATATTTGGCACCAGTTTTGTTCTCTTTGACTCATTGGATGGAAATGGTGTTTTGTTACATTTTTTTTTATGTGATATTCCAGTTTTCCACATACATTAAGTCTAACTCACATCTTTGGATAGAAACATAGCTATTGATGGCCCGAGATTAGTCCCCATGCACCCTGACGCTCACAATTTTATATATACTCTTTTCAAACACATGCATGAACTTCCAGGTTCCTCTTTTTCCTTTCTCTCTCTCTCTCTCTCTCTCCGTCATCCAGCCTCTTAACCTATCACCCTCATAAACCCTGGAAGGAAACTCCCGTATTCAAAGCATGTCATTGGGCGCAACAGCTTTAGGCTATATGAGAGACTCCTTCTCTCTATTAAACATTCTTTCGCACACATTCCGGCTGTCTATAGAATTCCTGTGAGACAACGGAAAGGTCAGGGTCACAAGTTAATAAAATATACATTTCCCTCACAGTGTTGTGCATCCTGGCTTCCTACTCCCCGCAGTAATTGCATTTCTGGTAGCAGTCAGCAATACTCTCTCCGTCTCGGAGCTCCTGGAGGAATGTCGAGAGGAAACGATGGCTAACAAAATGGCCCTCCGCATCCCGCCTGTTATCTCGCTGGCAAAAAGCCTGTTTTCTGCTGTTGCGAGGGCTTTGAAGCAGGTGGCGTATTGTGGTGTGTTGTACTGTGCGGGACATGGTGTGGACAGATCTGCCACACACGTTCTGTGATAGTCTCCAGCTCCTGCTGGGAATATGTTATCATGCCAGCCCATCACTACTGTTTCCTCTCACCTAAAGAGCAACGCAAGTTGGATCTCAGTATAGAATAGAGGCAAAAAAAAGTTGAAAAGGAAATCTTTGACATGTCTCTAACATTTTATTTACTTTTAGAACATCTGAAAGATTGTGAAAGCCACTGAATCTTATTTGAGGATGTCCATGCTTTATTTAGAAATGCACCTAGACCAGAGATGCTGAAAGTAAGGCCTGCGGGTCAAAGTTGGCCAAATGTAATTTTTTTTTTGAGGATGACGGAGAGGGTTGGGGTAAATGTCTTTAACAGAGATCATCATTTTTAATTTGACAAACTTTTTTTGTTTGTTTGTTTTATTGCTGAGCTACAAAAAAGCATAAATGTTTAATGTTTCAATCAGATGTTGTGAATGAATCAGATTTTTTTATGTAAATAATGTCACTCGATGGATAGAGGACTATGCAGAAGACATCAGTAAGTAAATCAATGCAAAAACTAGCGTGAAAACTAGCATCCTGTTATAATGTTTTTGTTTTTACTGTAATAAGTTAATTATAAAATGTAAAAAAATATGCTGCATTAATTCTAATAAAGCTTTTTGCCAACTATATTTAACTTCAGCCCACTAGTTAGGTTTTCGGTCCTTTATAAGAAAAGGTTTTGGCACTCCTGGTCTAGATCAATTTTGCCTTTTGCATAACATGACAGCAGAAATTATTTACAGAGTTAATTTAAAGTGACAAACTGTTGGTCCTGTTTCAGAAATGTGGCTTAGATTAAACCAGGATTAGGAATCGGTTAGAGCAGGGGTGCTCAACCCTGTTCCTGGAGAGCCACCCTCCTGCAGATTTCAGTTGCAACCCTGATCAAACACACCTGAACCAATTAATTAGGACCTGAACAGCACTTGATAATTACAGGCAGGTGTGTTTGATATGGGTTGCAACTGAAATCTGCAGGAGGGTGGCTCTCCAGGAACAGGGTTGAGCACCCCTGGGTTAGAGTATTTAGAGGCACATAATGTAATTTTTGCCACTAGAGGGAGCATATTCACAACAAACAAAACATATTTTGATTATGCCTGAGTGTGGAATCATTGGAGTTGTCATCTTCATTACATTCTACAGAACTCCAGCAGAAATGTGCTTAGATGAGCTAAAGTATTCAGAAAGTATCATGGTAATATGAAGCAAAGACTGAAATTGCAAGTTTGTTCTCTCATTAGCATGGTGACACAGGAAAAGGTCTATGTCACTAGGTAAAATTTCTTTTTTTGTGGAATTGAACATTCTTTAAAACAGTTGGAAAAACTTTCTACAGGGATAATGTTAGTAAACACGTCTGCTAAATATACACTGATCTGGTTATTTTGAGTTAAAACATCAACAGCATCAAATATTTAGAGTAATAAATATGTAGTGCCTCTACCTAGTGTTGGCACATGTTCAGCTCTGTAAGAAAACATACCGATACAACTTCAGTTTGAAATATTAATAATATAATTAAAGGCAAATGAACTACTGCTTAAAACAGTTACCTACTGCTGACAACAGTAGGTCGCCTCTGAAATTTTTTTAATTAAACATACAGTTGAAGTCAGAATTATTAGCCCCCCTGTCTATTTTTTCCTCCAATTTCTGCTTAACACAGATTTTTTAACACATTTCTAAACATAATAGTTTTAATGATGATCCATTCAGTCGTATCCGACTCTTGGCGATTCCATGGGCTAGCTCTCTCCATGCCGTCCGATCTTGTACCAAGTCCGTCAGTTGCTGTAGGCTCAATCCTGTGTCAGCTTTGATAGTATCCAGCCAATGTATTCTCTGGCGGCCTGGTCTTCTCTTGCCATTGACCATTCCCAGCCTTAGATCTTTCTCCAACGTACTCGATCGCATTATCGAAATACGTAAGTCTGAGTCTGGTGATTTTGCCTTCCAGCGACATATCCGGATTGATACATTCCAGCACATCCTTGTTCGTCACCTTCGCTGTCCATGAAATGTGAAGCAGCCACCACCAGCACCACAGCTCAAAAGAGTCGACTTTTGTTCTATCTGCTTTTCTTAAGGACAAACCTTTGCAGCTGTACATGGTTATGGGGAATATTATGGCGCGAAGCAATCTGCATTTGGTTGACATGTTGATGTTTACTTTTCTTATAGTTTTAATAACTCCACTCTAATAGCTGATTTCTTTTATCTTTGCCATGATGACAATAAATAATATATTACTAGACACTTTTATCAAGACACTTCTATACAGCTTAGAGACATTGAAAGGCTTAACTAGGTTAATTAGGTTAACTAGGCAGGTTAGGGTAATTAAGCAAGTTACTGTATAATGATGGTTTGTTCTGTAGACTATCAGGAAAAAAAAAATAGCTTAAAGTGGCTAATCATTTTGACCTTAAAATGGATTTTTACAAAAATGAAAACTGCTTTTATTCTAGTCAAAATAAAACAAATAAGACTTTCTCCAGAAGAAAAAATATTATCAGACATACTGTGAAAATTCTCTTGCTCCGTTAAACATCATCAGGGAAATATTTAAAAAATAAAACAAATTTGAAAGGGGGGCTAATAATTCTGACTTCAACTGTATGTTTTGCATTTTGTTCATTTGTTTACATGACAAAAGCATTTAGGGAGCCTAAAAAATATATCGGTATCAAAAGTAATGTTTTTGACAACAATACTATTATCATCTCAGTGTAAATTACCGAAACATTCAATTATGTGAAAATAGAGACAATGTTTTACATGCATGCGTGTTTTACAAAACCAAAAACACCAAAACCAAAATAACAAAGGACTATAGTTCCATGTGTGCCAGCTTTTGGTCTTGCATCAATAATACAGATTATTCTCTTAAGCAGCCAATATCTGTCATTTTAAATCAATCAGACCATGCCTGAAAATCAGAAATGTACAGTATGTACAGTACAGGATTACAGTGCTTTGCAGCAATCTCCCCGTCTATATGCGTTCATGTTCAATACTGACATCTTAAATATATATATTTTTTTTACACTGTGGTGTAGTCAGTAGCGATGTGGCCTCACAGCAAGAACAGCAGTTGGCAGTTTCTGTCTGGAGTTTGCATGTTCTTCCTGTGTTCGCGTGGGTTTCCTCTGTGTGCTCCAATTTCCCCCACAAGTACAAAGACATGTGCTACAGGTGAATTGGGTAAGCTAAATTGTCCATAGTGTATGTATGTGACTGAGTTTGTATGGATGTTTCCCAGTGATTGGTTGCAGATGGAAGGGCATCCAGTGTGTAAAACACATGCTGGATAAGTTGGCGGTTCATTCCGCTGTGGCGACCCCTGATTAGTAAAGCGACTAAGCCGACAAGTAAATGAATGAATGAATATTATGGCTGCTGAACTGTCTGTCCTCCATTAAATGGAGTAACCCATTTCTCCATTTTCAATTGCAGTGAGAAATGTTCTTTCTTTGTTTAACAACCCAGCCAATAATTTTAACAATAAAACTCCCATTATGCAATTTCCTTCAAAGCATGTACAGGATTTTTATATATATATTTCTTTTTTTTATTTCAAAGCAGGAAGTAGATTGTGGAAAATCCGACTAAAGTGGTAATTAACATTAATAGGCATGTAAAAGAATGGCAGGGTTACAGTAATGCTAAACGTCTAACAACCTTTAATAGCTTCTGAATTGCCTCTAATGTTTGATGAATAGACAATTAATTTTTCTACTAGTACGGGTTTAATAAAAGTCAAGGGCTTTTTGCATTTCTTTGACTTTGTAAGGTGTGTAGCCCATAATGAATCACTTGTTCTAACCTTTACGAACACAAATATCCATTAACATTTTTCAAAAGCATTGTGGTTGTGGATCATGTATCTTGACGCCCACATGATCTAAGAAAAAGGTAACAAAGTGTCCTCGTTTCTCTCTCAAACAGACACCAACAGATAAATGCGAGACCTAAATGGGCTGTTCACTCTAACGAAAACAAAAAATAGAAAAGAAAAAACCTTAGGGTTAGGGTTAACCTTTTTATATTTACATAATAGAGTGTTTATCTCAGTGTCTGCACTGCCCTGTGTCAAAAACATAATGACGTAATGCTATTTACTGTGCTCAACATAGAACACCCCATTTTGAAAAAGAATGGTTATCCACTTCTCAGTGACTATGTTATTTATTTTGGTGTATTTGAACAAAACAGATTTATTAAACGGATATATTTATTAAAATAATATTATAGTCACCGAACATCTTTAGAAATAGATAGTTTAATTATTAAATTCATGCAAAATTGTCACAGTTCTTGCATTTATGTCATGTGGTTCCCCATGTGCTGTGCTCCATGTTCTTTGTTTGTGTCATGTGATTCCTTCGTTCTATTTCCCGCCTTTCATGATGTTCATTAATTTCACCTATGTTTTCTCCCCTGTTTGGTATCAGTTCAATTATGTGCTGTGTATTTACATCCGTGTGTTTAGTTAGTCCCTGGTCTGGTGTTAAATGTCAATCCTGTCCCTGGGATTCCTTATACACACACAGAATGCCTGTAGTAAGTGTCTTTGTTAATAAATAAAGTGCATCTCTATAGTGAAACGTGACAAAATATTGGATGGGAAAAAATATATAAACTGCAAAATGTCAACACAATTTTATACATTTATTGTTTCTCTTACATTTTAGTCTGGTTTAACATTTTTATTTAATTTTTTTCCCCCTAACAAATCTGGGTGTACTGATTTTGGACCATTATCATATTTTGCTAGATTAGCTCCAGATTTGGCCCCAGTACTAATCCAATGTATATGCACAAATATAATATTCATTCATTCATTTTCTTTTCGGCTTAGTCCCTTTACAAATATAATATAATATAATATAATATAATATAATATAATATAATATAATATTGTAAAGGGCGCCACGGTGGCGTAGTGAGTAGCACGTTCGCCTCACAGCAAGAAGGTCGCTGGTTCGATCCCCGGCTAGGCCAGTTGGCATTTCTGTGTGGAGTTTGCATGTACTCCCCGTGGTTGCGTGGGTTTCCTCCGGGTGCTCCGGTATCCCCCACAGTCCAAAGACATGCGGTACAGGTGAATTGGGTAAGCTAAATTGTCCATAGTGTATGTGTGTGAATGAGAATGTATGAATGTGTTTCCCAGACATGGGTTGTGGCTGGAAGGGCATCCGCTGCGTAAAACTAATGCTGGATAAGTTGGCGGTTCAATCCGCTGTGGCGACCCCGGATTAATAAAGGGACTAAGCCGAAAAGAAAATGAATGAATGAATATTGTAAAGCTTCTTGTTTAAAATATTAATTTAAATGTGAGATTTGTGAGGGATGTACTTATATATGTTGAGCGCTGTATGTTTTTCCACAGGAATCTACAACTGAATATGGTTAATTGAACATACAGTATCAACAAGATGTTTCTAGATAATCATAATTGTCGCAAACTTTTCTTTTAATTAAGGAAATATCTTATATAGGGACCTTTGAGTAATTGTGTCAAAATTAAACTATGTTATTGAAATTTCAGCAAATTTTATTTTAAACTGGCCAGAATCTGTCTTAAGAACTAGTTTGACAAACTCAAAAATCAACACTGTAAAAAATAAATCCATAAATTTACGGTAAAAAGTAGCCGCTTTGGTTGCCTGTATTTCACCATTAAAATACAGCACAAATAATAAAAGTAATTTCTCAATTTTACAGTAAACTACCGTATTTCATTAATTTAAGGAGGTCATGTGTCTGTATTTTGAATCACCAATATCTACACAACTTTTGTTAAACAGACACGTTAACACAGCCATATGCAGGTGGTGATGAGAACGTTACATAATGAACCAACGTTCATCACCAACAACGTTACCCACACTGTAAAAAAACTCCCTAATTTTACAGAAAATCTCCATACTTTTTTAGAAGTAATTTTTTGTCATTTCAAATTATATTCAAAACTCAGTAAAATGACCAACAATCTCTCTAAAATAAGAGTTTGACTTTCATTTTAGGTACTTTATCATTAAAGACAAGTTACTGTCGTTTTTGTTTTTATACAGGGAAATTATTGTATTATTTATACAGTATTTTTCTGTTTTTTTAAATTATATTCAAAACTCCATAAAAATTACAAACAATATCTGTGAATTAACAGCTTGACTGTTATTTTATGTTTTATATAATTAATGACAAATTACAGGAATTTGTCTGTTTTATAAAATAAAATTGCCATATTATTTACACAGTTTTTCCCTGTTTTTTTAAAGAACATTTAAAATTATGTAAAATGAAAGTAATAAATTGTAATTACTTGTGAACCTTGCTATACTACACTGTAAAAAAATAAAAAAATCGTAAAAAAAAGGTCAAATGACTGGCAGCTACGGCTGCCAAATAAAGACCATAAAATTACGGTAAAATTTCTTTGTTGAAATAAAGTGCAAAAGTAATAAATCTACAGATATTTTCATTAAAATGTTTACAGAAAAACACTGTTATTTTAAAGACTTTTCCTAGATTATTATGATTAAATACGTTCAATAAAGTTACACACTAAGAGTTTAACAAAGAAACACTGTTATTTTAAAGACATTTCCTAGATTATTACGATTAAATACGTTTAATAAAGATTCAGTCATGCAGCGGGCACACACACACTCCTGCTCCATATCAAGACTGATTGCATACACACCACTGGAGGACCGTCAAAGACTGATTACACTCACTACATAAGCAGCACATACACTCTCTGTCTTTGCTGAGCATTGTTCCCTGTAAAGTGACATACAGCACGTTTCCTTTGTTCCTGTCTTCCTGTGTTTTGATCCTCGCCTTGCTATTTATTTATCCTTGTCTACTATACCAGCCTTATTGACCTTCTGCCTGTTTTTTGACTATATTTCTGATTTCCTGTACATACCTGTTTGCCACTGATGACCACTGCTGTACTAACATTATAATTAAATCTGCAATTGGCTCCTCGCCACCTTTGTCAGTGTCACCACTGTTACACCTATAGTCTGAGAATTTCATGAAACTGTTGTGCTTTTATCTACTGTAGTAGTTTAAATGTTCCATTTCATTCAAGATTTCCATTTAACTTAAACTTATACATGTTTTACATAATTGAAATACTATTCAATAAAATGTAACAACTGTAATTTTAAAGTTGTGAGAACTTCAATCAGTTGTATCTTGTATGTTTTTTTTTTTTTTTATCTAAAATAAAACTGTTAAATTACAACCTTGAGCATGTTTTAACATTTTATTAAAAATGTTTAATCATAATTATTACGAGAAAGTTCTGTTAAATAACATTATTTTCTCTTGAACTTTGTGCGGTCACTTTATTGATGGTGTTTGATCATAATAATCTCAGAAAATTCTGTAAAATAACAGGTTTTATTTTTGTAAAACTTTTAGTGTGTAACTATTGAATGTATTTAATCATAATAATCTAGGAAAAGTCTGTAAAATAACAATGTTTCTTTGTTAAACTCTTAGTGTGTAACTTTATTAAACGTATTTGATCATAATAATCTCGAAAAAGTCTTTAAAATAACAGTGTTTTTTTTAGTAAAACTCTTAGTGTGTAAATTTATTCAACGTATTTAATCATAATAATCTAGGAAAAGTCTTTAAATTAACAGTGTTTCTTTGTTAAACTCTTAGTGTGTAACTTTATAAACGTATTTAATCGTAATAATCTAGGAAAAGTCTTTAAAATAACAGTGTTTCTTTGTTAAACTCTTAGTGTGTAACTTTATTGAACGTATTTAATCATAATAATCTAGGAAAAGTCTTTAAAATAACAGTGTTTTTCTGTAAACATTTTAATGAAAATATCTGTAGATTTATTACTTTTGCACTTTATTTCAACAAAGAAATTTTACCGTAATTTTATGGTCTTTGTTTGGCAGCCGTAGCTGCCAGTCATTTGACCTTTTTTTTACGATTTTTTTTTTTACAGTGCAGAAAAGTGTATCAGTATAAAGAAGGTGCTCTGTGTCGTTCACAAAGCTACTAAACACCAGTATGGTAATACATAACATTAGGTCATGAAATAAGTGAAGTTTATTCATAAACAAATTTCGAGAGGATCACGTGCTTATGATTGTTCCCAGCTGTTACAGCTTCAGCTAATGACCGATTATCCAATCGTATGATTCCTAACTCTCTATAAATAACCAAAGTTCTCTTATCTCAACATCTTCGTCTTGAAGAACCCCCACCCCCCCCACCCATCCACTTCTACTTTCCCTCCTTTCAGATGGGCGACATGGTGGCCCAGTGACTAGCACTGTGGCCTCACAGCAAGAATGCCTCTGGTTAAGTCCCTACTAAATCAGGTGGCATTTCTGTGTGGAGTTTCGCTTGTTCTCCCCGTGCTCGCGTGGGTTTTCCCCGGGCTCTCCGGTTTCCTCCCACGGTCCAAATAACAAGCACTAAGTTACTTGAAAGCACAATTGATATTATAGCCAAGCTCTTAACGAATACACCTCTCCTCAGTTCACCACTAGCTGGAAATAAGCAGAGGGGGAGTTCATCGAGATCTACCTGAGCTCAAACTCTCCTCTCGCCCTGCAAACGGGAGGGAGCCCAGGGCTCGAGGATCTTATAAGCTCAGGGCTCTCTCCCGGGACAGCATGCCAAACAAGCTTTATTATCAATCATCAGCTAAGTGTGAACTCTTGAAACATTGTTTATTAACATTAGATGTAACATAAATCTCTAATGTACAGAACTGATGGGGAAACAACTAAAAACATCCATAGTAATGTCAACAAAAAGCATAGAAGGTGATGTGCCATGCAGGGAATTCTGGGCAAGTCAACTTACGGTTATTCACCGTATATTTTAAGGAAACATGCTGTTAACCAGGTTACAGTTTTTTACAGTTTTTTTTTTTTTACTGTTGAAATAGTCACCATTTTTTACAGTGAACAGTTACTAAAGAGGCAATCTGTCTTAATTTTTTAATTCAAATGACATCAGTCTATATTTATGTAACTGGCTAAATAATAATATTATTAACATTATTAAATAATATAAATTATTACATTGTAAGACAAATTCAAGATGTTTATGCAACTAGCCACATAAATAAATAATAATCCAAATAAATAAATAAATCCATTTAAAGGTCCCATGAATTTAGAATAAAGTTTGTAGATGTCAGTATTTGTATTGTTCATTTTAAGCTATCTTTATGCCAGTGTGCTTCAAAACAGTTACAAAATTCACGTTTAGAAGACATAAAACTGATGTCAACATATAAAGCTTGTAGTTTGTCACTTCCGCTTCTAGCTTTTCAATTGCTTTTCATTTGATGCGTTTGAGCTCAACCACTCTTACTGGCAGTGGTGATAAAACATAATGCTATTGGCTGGTTTTTACAAAGGGGAGGAGCTACACGGCCCCAGCCTCTTTTCATGTTTGAGTTAAGATTACGCCAAACATTAAATAAAAAATGCACATTTCAAAGTACTTCACAGGGCCTTTACAACTAACTTGTTTCACTGTTTGCAACAAAGATTACACCTGACATAAGAAAAAAAAGAAGAAAAAAACTGCATAATAACTGATGAAAATTATGGTGACAAGGGCAAAAGGCAAAATGTTCTGAGGAAAAAAATACTCAAATATCAGCCTGTTCCCTTCACAAAGCTATCTTATGTCTTTAAAAGTACACTGTAGCATTTCCAGACTGCAGTAGTGCAATATTCTGCTGTCTGTTCTGTTCATGAAAAGCCTGACTAGACTGCAAATTATCCATAAGTGCTGACTAAGAATGGCAGCACAGCGTACATTACATTGGTTTTATACATTAAATCGCTGATTTGGCTTCCCATAAATTTTAGACTTGATTTGGAAATGTTTACAGGCTGTCCTCAATGTGCTTACACATAAATGTAGATCCAATATGCTTATGATAAACTTTTACAGTACTTACAGTCTCTCTGAACTGGATACAAATGTAGATTTAGTAATAATAATAATAATATTAATAACACATTTTATTTAAAACGCCTTTCAAGAAACCCAAGGTCACTGTACAACATCATATAAACAATAAAAAAAAAGTATATATATTAAATAGAAAAGATGATAAAACACAAAGACATGAATCAGAGTGTAGTAAGCAGTTATAAAGAGTAAGTTATTTTGAACAGATG
>CAIGQQ010000001.1:5753640-5771233 GCA_903798035.1 Danio albolineatus | reverse complement strand
ATATATATATATATAATTTTTTTTTTTTTTTTTTTTTAAAGCTATTCCAAGTGTGGTTATGGTCGAAAAGTATAACAAAGAACTTGATTAAATGTATTAATGTATTGCAGGATAGGTAGTATGCATTCATTAATATGAATGCAAAGTGTACAGTAGGTGTTCAATTTTAGAAGTCAAGAAAATTCAGATGTAAAATATTTTAAAGGTTTAACACTAGAAGCAGGATAATATTAACACTAAATATTTTATTTGAAAAAAAAAAACAGCATCATTGAGTATGTCACCATATTGTGAGCATGAAATGTCATACATAGAGTATAGTGAAAGGTTTTCATAGCTCTGCTTTTGCATTTTTTTTCAATGTCAGCATGAAATAGCTTTCTAAAAAGGAAGATCAAGTCATAAGAAGTTCAACTTATGTGGTATAACCTTGAGTGCTTTTTTTTCCACTGCATACATCTCTCTTTTTCAAAGCAAAATTGTTCAGTTTGATTAATCGAAAGTGATATGTTCTTACAGTCCATTTAACTACACTATGTGAGCTGTTAATCGGGTGCATGTAGTTGACGTTTTTTTCGCTTGACTGTTATTATTAGTGCACTCTCTGTCTATTCATGATTGTGTTGACTACTAACTCATATATGTATAGAAACTAACTATATATATATATATATATATATATATCTATAGAGATTGTATGTATATATAAGGTTTGTAACAAGTAAAGGGTGAGCTAATAATAATAATAATAATAATAATAATAATATTAATAATAATAATAATAATAATAATAATAATAATACTTATATATATATATATATATATAATTTTTTATAAACTATCTGAATCAATTAAACTGTTAAATAACCTTTCGAATGACAAAACTAATTTTGCATGCAAACAACATGATTAATATCATTCAGCTCAATTTGTTTATTTGTAGCTACAGCATTTTTTTCATAATACACACTATTTCAAGTCAGCTTTACAGAAGGACAGCATGAAAATTAGAAAGCTTTACTTCATAAATGAATACATTACTAATAATGAGCATTAATTGACTACAACACTGCTTCATATGGAAAGTTCATTGCATTGCATCCCAACTAAATTCTCCGTTATAACAAACAGTGTGTGTGTGTGATCGTGTGAACCCTGAGCCAAGATATGGAGCTGTGCAAAGTGAAGGATGACGACTGCACTGCAAGGTTGTAATTTAACTGTCACAATAAATATGGCTATACGTGGCACTACCTATCAGAACGTTTGGCCTCAGCACTTAATACAGACACAAGAGTAGACAGCACGTCGTGTGTTAGGCGATCTGGAAAGCGTGAGTGGAAGGAAAATGATAGCTTAGTCTGGAATTAATGTCATGGCACTAAAATTGACACAGATGTTCAGCACCATGCAACTTGGGCAACATTGGTTTAAGAAATGCAAAAAGGTTGCAGAGAGAAGAGACAGTGATGCCTTCAGGGAAAATAATAATAATTCTGGCACTTGGAACTTGGAATTGTGAAATTTTACTTTATGTTTTCAAGTGCACAAAACGTCCTAAAAATAAAAATCAATGTCTTCATAAACGTGAATGAAACTTCCAATGCCAAGAACGGGTAATATGGCTTTGTATCCTAAAGATATTATACGAATAAAAATCCCAATAAGAATTTATTCAAAATGGTTTTGTTTTCAGACTAAACAGAAAACTTGGGTTGAAAAAACCTAGCAAACTAGTTCTGCTTTAAAGTTTTGATATTTAATATTATTATTTAAGTTTAAATGAGCTTACTGTACTATTAGACAGAAATAAGCTGTGTTTGACATGTTTTTTTTTTACTTTAACGACAGACAGATTGCTAAACCTTGCTAAGCATGTTGCTAACATGTTTTAACAAGCATTTTAACACTTTATTCAGTTGCCAGCACATTTCTAGCATGTTCTAGTGCCCTGATAGCAAGTTTCTAACCCTTTTAAACACTTTATTAAGCATACTGTTAGTTTACTGCTAACATATTTCAAAAAGGTTGCCTACATTTAAATATGACCTAACACACTGATAGCATGTTTTACCAAGGCCCTAACATATTTAAAATCTTGCTAAACATGTTGCTAGCATGTTTTAACAAACATTTCTAGTTTTGATTAGTTGCTAGCACATGTTCAGCTTGTTCTAGTGCCCTGCTGTCAAGTTTCTAACCCTTTTAAACACTTTACTAAGCATACTTTTAGTATACCGCTAACATATTTAAATAATGTTGCCTACATTTAAATATGATCTGACACATTGATAGCATTTTTTATCAAGACCCTGACATATTTAACACCTTGCTAAGCATGTTGCTAGCATGTTTTAACAAACATTATGTTTTGATTAGTTGCTAGCTCATTTTCTGCATGTCCTAGTGCCCTGCTGGCACGTTTCTAACACATTTTAACACTTTACTAAGCATATTGTTAGCATAATGCTAGTATACTGCTAGCATTTTATAATAAGATTACCTAATTTTAAATATGACCTAACACATCGATAGCATGTTTGACCAAAACCCTAACATATTTAACACCTTGCTAAGCATGCTGCTAGCATGTTTAAACAAGCATTTTAACGTTTTAATCAGTTGCTAGCACGTTCTAGTGCCCTGCTGGCATGTTTCTGACACTTTTTAACACTTTACTAAGCTGTAACATCATTAGACATTTATATTTGGTTGATGTTAGGTTGGATGTTGGACATTGACTTCAGTCTGATGCTGGATTCTGACGTCAACCTGATTTTCATTTCCAGACAAAATGCAATGTCCCTACGACGTTGGGGTACAACGTCAATCTGACGTCATATTGGCGCCTTGTGCATGCTGGGTGTTTAAGGCCATTTTGGTCATCATACAGTAAACATCCGTCATCTTCTGATCAGTGACATGCATCTAAACAGTCTCTGGGTCAATGAGTGTAAAGATTTTGGACATCTTCTTGGACACATGATTGTACAATTGTACATTTAATACTTACAAACAGTTTGCTGGAATTTTTTTTTTAATCGCCTGTGTCTTGGGGTAGTTCATTATGATGCGATTTTCTATATGTGATTTGATCAGACAGAAATCACAGGACCGATTTTTCTAATCCACATAGACAAGAAAGAAATAAAGTAGTGACTGCAGGTTGAAGGAAAGTAGGAGTAAAAGAACCGATACTGCACAAAAAATGTACTCAAGGGTTAGTAAAAGTGTTACTAGGTGTTAAAGGTTAGTATATTACAATTCCTGAGAAAAACTACTCAATTACAGTAGTTTGAGTATTTGTAATTTGTTACTTTACACCACTGATTACAGCCTTCTGAGCCTACCAGTTGGTGCAGAAGGCCCCTACAGGACCATATCTATCAGCTGATAACCACTAATAACGTCCATTTTCAGTTATTCTAGTGACAACATTCAAAGCGGGTGATATAGCAGCCATTGGAAAGGAATTTTTTTTAATTATTTGTTTTTGTTTTTAAATACATCTAACAAGATGAATCAACTTGACATCATATTCAGTAGATAAGTCAGTAAATTCGAATGAAATAACAGGCTTCGTTTATCCCATGCATATGCACCAAACACAAAAAAATATGGGAGATAATTTCTAAATCACACAAGGTCCCCAGATAATACTAATCCCATGTGAATATAGCTTATGATGACTGGGATGAATGAAAAAAAGATTCAGTCATTTAAAAAACATTTTTTTACTGTATGTTTTATGCACCCCGAGGTACTAAAATAAAACAATTGTGTTTTTTTCTTACTGATATTCATGAATATGCATGCAGCTTTCACCACCTAGAGTCAGTAATGCAGTTCTGTTAAGATTCAATAATAACAGTGCTTTTAGAAACAATACAAAAAGGCTTCAGAATGTTTTAGGAATAATAACACAGATGAATAATTGTACAATAAGCACTTGACAGATGCATTAAGTGCCCTGCTCACAAATTGTTAATGGTGCCATGCCTAACAATTATAGGACACATTTTTAAATCATGTGTCCTTTGTTGTTTCGGGTAGAATGTCCCTATCAAATTATTATTGCTTCTGATATGGTCAGTAGCTCATTGTCCCCGATGAAAAATGATGTCTGGGTTTAGCTAAAGAATGGTTTTAACCTTGTTGAGGGATGAAAAGAACAGAACATTGCCTGTAAATATAACCTAAAAGTGCGAAGACTTAACACGGTCATCTGTTCTTTCCTTCTAATTTATATCCTGTTATTCAAGAAGGATCATATGAAGTTGAATATACATAACAAATACACTTTATTCATTTATTTTCCTTCGGCTTAGTCCTTTTATTCTTCAGGGGTCGTCATAGTGGAATAAACCGCCAACTTATCCAGCATATGTTTTACACAGCGGATGCCTTTCCAGTTGGGACTAAGTACTGGGAAACATCCATACACTCATTTACACTCATACACTATGGCCAGTTTAGTTTATTCAAATCACCTACAGCAGGGGGGCCCAAACTTTTTGTTATGAAGGGCCAAAAACCAAAGTTAATTGAGGGCCATGGGCCAAAGGTAAACGTGCCAAACTGCGCTGTGAAAAATGCAGGGTTCCACACAATCCGTTCAGGTTGTCCTAAACCAAATCGATTGAGTCAACACATTTAAGTGGATAAAACATAAAACAATTAAGTTGTCCCAAAGAAATCTCAAGAATTGTGTTAAGCTCATTTTGCTTAAGTAAGTTGAACAAACAGCAAAACAATTTGAGTCTTTATTACATAAAAGTTGCCATCTGTAATTTCTTGATTTATTTGATATTATTAATATATAGATTTAATCATATGAAATAATGCAACAGATTTTTTTTTACTTACTGATTACATTCATTCATTCATTTTCTTTTCGGCTTAGTCCCTTTATTAATCCGGGGTCGCCACAGCGGATTGAACCGCCAACTTATCCAGCATTTGTTTTACGCAGCGGATGCCCTTCCAGCCACAACCCATCTCTGGGAAACACATTCATACATTCTCATTCACACACATACACTATGGACAATTTAGCTTACCCAATTCACCTGTACCACATGTCTTTGGACTGTGGGGGAAACCGGAGCACCCGGAGGAAACCCACGCAACCACGGGGAGAACATGCAAACTCCACACAGAAATGCCAACTGGCCTAGCCGGGGATCGAACCAGCGACCTTCTTGCTGTGAGGCGAACGTGCTACTCACTACGCCACCGTGGCGCCCCTTACTGATTAAAATAAAAACATAATTAAATTTCACACAATGGAGATCAATGACGAATACACTAGTAAAGCTGCACCTTCCTCTGCTAATGTCTTCTGCTTTGTCTTCTATCAATCAGTGACGGTGTTTTATTTGTGGAAATCTGATTCATTTACTATATTTAGTTGAAACATTTAGTTTCAGTTTGCTATTTGTAGCTCAACAATAAAACAAACCACCAGAAAAACTACCTCTCTTCTAAGACCGGATGGTGGGCCAAATTAAAGGTTACCAAGGGCCAACTTTGGCCCGCGGTCCCTAATTTGGGCATCTTTGACCTACAGTATATTGCATGACTTTTGACTGTGGGGGAAACCAGAACACCCCTAGGAAACCCACGTGAACACAGGAGAACATGCAAACTCCACACAGAAATGACCCGGTCGGGACTCAAACCAGTGACCTTCTTGTTGTGAGGAGGCAGTGAAGAAGAAATCAAGGTACATATTTTTGTTTCACATACTCTTGAATTATCCTCTGTATAGCAAAGTTTCAGATATACAGCTATTAGAGTTGTATATATGGTTTATGTAGTGGACTTTGTATGGTGTATTGATATATTTTTATAAATATCATGGCATGAGGCAATAACCTTTATTGATAAGAGAGGTAGTTCAGTAGTTTGATAAGAGAGGATCTGAAAAATAGTGAAGGACATATCGATTCATGCTTTATACCATATTTTTTTCTCTATATAGAAAGTACATAACTTATAGAAAATATTATTTCTATTTTACTGTCAGTGGTGTGGATTCTTCTACATGAGATTTTCTGTTAAACTTCATGAACATCACTGAACCTATGTGTAATACATTTAGACTAAAATAAATAAATAAAATATCTGTTGAACAAGTATTCTTAATAATAGCAGTCACAGTAAAGTGACTTTTCAAGATAATGTGGTGAGTTTAACTTCTGTTTTAAAACTAATTATTTTTGTTTTTAAATGTAATTATATTATCAGAATACAAATGTTTGCACATGAATATGTGCTACAGGCTATTGCTATATTTACAGTAATCTATTATATGCATTGGCTTCACTATGCATTTAGTTTCCTTAAACAGGAAATAAAAAATGTATAAAAAATATGTATATTTGTTTTATTTATTATTATTATTATTATTATTATTATTGTTAGAATACAATTAAATAAATATACACTCCTAAATGATTCATACCCCTGACAAATTCTGACTTAAAGTTTTTGTTGATGTAGATAAAAGCTAAGAAATATTTTTCCACCATGCTTCTTGTACATCATCCCGCATCTTTTACGAGAAGCCTGTGTCATTGCCGGTCAAAAAATAAATAAATAAATAAATAAACAAACAAACAAACAAATAAATAGCTGGTTGAATAAATGTAACTAAGTCAGAATAATTTCAGGCTTGATACCTCGATATAAGGTCAATATGGGGAAAAGCTCTTTATCTGTTGTTTAATATGTGTGTTTTCTTATAGTACTGATACTTATAGTACTGATATCAGCTCCATGGCTTTGTGGACCTCTAGAGAGCAAATCATAAATCAGCCACAACCAGCACGCCACCATAAAGTGCATTTTCACAACCACATGAAACAAGATGCTAAATGGCTCTGGGCATTTTGTCCACAGAAAAAAATGAGGCGACATGCTGTAAGAACAAAAGCCCAGCCCTTCACATGTCCTTGAAATCCAAACATGAACTGAGTGCAAACAATGTGTTCGCATGGAATTCTGGGACTTAGAATCTGTCACACGGTAAATTGAATTTATACGGTAATATATCTCACTTAGCGTCTCATTTGGCTAAAAATGCATTCAGTAATCACTGTGATTTTCCCTTCTTGCTTCATAAAATCCATCAAACATCAAAGCAAACCATTAGCATCTCTCAGCTGCATTTGTCCTTGATGGGGCTGCATGTTTTCGGCACTGGTGCTGTGAATTCAGCCATTCCATTAGCGGCAAGTCATTTCATGTGTGCAGGCATGCAGTGGAGCAAAGTGCTGCCCCTACAGAGATGCTGAATTGTGCGTTTAATGACTGCAGTTTTTAGGGACAGCATGAGAAGAGAGAGAAAGCGCCGCCACCCTCCTGCCCCTCGCTGCTCGACTGCAGGCACAGACAGGTGTCCTGCCATTTGCTCTCTCCCACTACTTCTTAGACGCTGATTTTTGAGATGAATGAAAATAAAAACTGGTAATGAGATCTGAAAAATATGAGCAAATAACATGTAGGACGGTGGCTCAGTGGCTCAGTGGTTAAAGCTGTCACTTCACAGCAAAAAGGGTCGCTGGTTCAAGTCACAGCTGAGCCAGTTGGTATTTTTATGTAGAGTTTGCATGTTCTCCCTGTGTTGGTGTGGGTTTCCTCCGAGTGCTCCTGTTTCCCTTACAAGTCTAAAAACATGCGCTATGTGAAGTTTATACTAATTTCGAGAGGAGCACGTGATGGGATTGACTGCAGCTGATCCTGATCACTAATCACTAACTAGCCAATCGGATCATTCCAAATTTAACATAGGCTAAATATCCAGTCTAAACTTCCTTCCTCATCTTCGTTTTGGAAACCCCCCCATCCATCCCTTCTCCCTCCTCCTCAATTCTAGTTCGGGCGACACGGTGGCTCAGTGGCTAGCACTGTTGCCCCACAGCAAGGGGTCGTTGGTTCAATGTTAGCTGAGCCGATCGACACACTCTGTGCAGAGTTTTGCTTGTTCTCCCTGTGTTGGCGTGGGTTTTCTCCGGGTGATCCGGTTTCTTCCCACATCCAAAAAACATGCAACAAAGTTAAAGTCACAAGCACCTAACATGCACAACGAGCACAATCGACAATCTATTCCTGGGAAGTTATCGAGAACTACCTAATCTCGTATCCCTCATAATTCTTATTGACCAGGCAGGAGCCAAGGTTTTGACATCAAATAAATTAGCATTTTTGATGCGTTTGTGATGGTTTGTTTTACTGTCATATTGACATCAAGGCGCCCATTGGGTCCCACTACACCTATTTTTGACTTTCTCTGCCTCCTGAATCTTACATGTAGCTTCAAGTTATATTTTTTGTGCCTTTAAAAAATATATAATTGTTTGATTAATTACAAGATGGTCATTTTGGAGTGAACTAATACGTTAAATGACAATATATCTGATCGATGTTTGTGTTAATGCATCTCTGAGTAGAATTGTTAGGACTTCATATTTTTGAGATTAAGTAAATCAATGATATTAGTTGACGTCAATACAACCAGACATTACATCTGCTAACACAAAAAACATGCATATTTGCATGTCACTGTACTATTTTTCCACAGTTTTTTTATTCATATGCACCGATTGTCCTTGAGTTTTTTCCAGAATGTCATTCAAGCATCCTTTAATGTAAATACACCTGTCGTGATGTCATTTACATTCAACAAAAGTATGAATTTTAATGCAATAGATTTGTAAACTGCATGTTTTATAGCTCTGATATTGACTTTGAATACCATATTCTCAAGACTATGTCCCAATCCCAATTCTACTGTTTTACCCCCTACCCCTTGAAACAGAGTGTGAAGGGGAAGGGCTTTAAATTCTACCCCTAAGAAATGGGACACCACTACAACACATGCACACGTCATTATGTCATTGCAATCTTTTACTTCATATGAGACCGACGGTGGCGACTGCTGCAAGTATTCCAGTTGTGTTATATTTTTGTATCTATCTTCAGGAAATCACTGAAGGCAACGATATTGTGTTATCATAATGATATAATGTGGCAATAAGCTCGTAACTGTATACACCGTAGACATATTAAATCTAACACACGAAAACAACATTAACATTATACCAACCACAGTGTAAGCTCATTCCCAGCCACTAGACTTTTCTGACAGGGTATTCGAGTGTCATCGATTGACAGATGTGAAAGTATGTTGTGGGACTAATGCACAGGAGTTATTATTATGGATTATAGATAGATTTAATTTAGCAGAGGTTTTTATATATATTTAAGCATGGTGGTAAAACATAAACGCTGTTATGAATGTATTAAAACATATGTTTGTTTGTTGTAAAAATTCTTAATAATGACAAAAAAAATGCTAATTTGTGCATCTCACTTCCATGTGCAGCAATATGTCCTGAAAAAACTCAGTTTCAAGGGGTATCTAGCCCTTACCATTTAGCCCTACGCCTTCAAGCTAAGGAGAATTGTGACACCCCTACCACTTCAGGTGAATGTGCAAAACGAGGGGTAAGGTTAAGGGCAGGGTGCAAATTACAGGGGGGTTTAGGGGGGATTGACCCCCCTAATTAATGCTTGATCCCCCTGAAGGACGTGAAACAACATGTATGGGCTGGTCATCCTTTAAATTGTAAGAAATAGTTTGCTCTGATCTGCATCTTAAATACTAATATTACTTATTAAATAATATATAACATAAATATACATTTGATCACCCCTATAATGGATTATACCATTGTGAATACATAATCATGTCAATTAATCAAAGCCGATGGACACGGTAAGTCTTCACAAATCACTTTTCTTGTAAAATAGGGTGTTTGTTTCTGCATATAGAATAAAAGTAAAGTAAAATCAGATGTGCTGTTTGTTTAGTTTGAGCAACAGTAACCTCTAAAATGGCTAATCACAGGATATTGTAGAGAACCCACAAAATGACCCACAAAACACTGAAAAATTAAACATGTTTCATTAATAAAATAGATGTCTTTTATTTGACTCACTGAATCATGTATTACACAAAATAATATTACCTCAAAAGTTGACCCGTACTGATCGTCAATGTATAAATCACATCCTGGGTAAGGGGAAGGGCTAAGGAGTAGAAATGAGATTGGGTCTATGTTTATCGTCATCTGAAACATGCTGTGTTTCACTTGCCTACATTCAAATTTGAATAGCAACTCTGCCTGACTGATATACATTCATTTATTCATTTTCTTTTCGGCTTAGTCCCTTTATTAATATGGGGTCTCCACAGCGGAATTAACCGCCAACTTCTCCAGCATTTGTTTTACACAGCGGATGCCCTTCCAGCCGCAACCCATCTCTGGGAAACATCCATACATTCTCATTCACACACATACACTACGGATAATTTAGCTTACCCAATTCACCTATACCGCATATCTTTGGACTGTGAGAGAAACCGGAGCACCCGGAGGAAACCCACACGAACACGGGGAGAACATGCAAACTCCACACAGAAATGGCAACTGACCCAGCTGAGGCTCGAACCAGCGACCTCCTTGCTGTGAGACGACAGCACTACCTACTGCGCCACCGTGTCACCAACTGATATACACTGAACCTGAATTCAAAAAAACATTCTTAATTCATTTCCAAATGTCACGCAACCCTGTGGCTCAGAAACACAACAATTTTTTTATTGTGAACACCTCGCAATCCTCTCATTCATAATGCACATTCAACCACATCTCAAACTGAACTAATGAAGCGTATTCTGAAAACAGATTTCAGCATGTATGAGCCTTGGCAAGCTCAGAGCTCAGCGACTCGAGACAAACACTCTACTCACAGCTAGATCCAAAACCAGACCCCGATGAAAGGAAACAGAAGCAGGGATTTTAATCATTTTGAAGAGACTACTTGAACGAAGGCAATGCATTGTTAATACGAACGCAGATGTGTTGAAATTGTCAATCTTGCGCTCGGTATTGAGTAAACAAATAACTGCTCTGCCCAGAAAATGTTTCTCCTGATTGACTAAACCAGGTTTATTGGATCTTTCGCAACACTAGAAGCAGTGAGATGTTCCTCAGTGCTGTGTTTATGTAGAAAGCCAACTCTAAAAGCACCCTAGTGTTACTGAATACACTCGATCATGGCAGAAATTAAAAAGTATTTACTCAGAAGCTATTATCTTGATGTTGTTGTAGGATTTTTCACAGTGAGCTTATATATAACCCTGAGTTTTTTTAGATTTCACACTTGCAATTTTGAAGTGTCCTATACAGCACTTTGTTTTTTCAGATGTGTTAGAGATAGCACCACATTAGCTGTGCAATGTAAAATGATAAATTGGTAAAATGTTACACACAGCTAATTGCATGCACTGTAAAAAAAAAAAACAACAAGTTAAAGGTAACTCAAAGTATGAGGAAACCAACCATTTAAGGTCAAAAACCTGAACTTAATCTATTTGAGTAAACGTAGCAATTTGAAACACAGTAAAACCCAATAAATTAAGACAACTCAAACCAACTGAGCACTGCAAAACCCAATAAGTTAAGGCAACTCAAACCGTTTGAGGAAACCGATTGCTACAAACCATTTGAGTTAAAAACTAATCTATACGAGTACTGTGAACTTACTCCATTTAAGTTGAAGTGATGAGGTATTAATAAACTCATTACCTTCAACACAGAGTTCAAAACTCTTTTCAAATGAGTAGAATTAACTTTCTGTAAATTGACTTAACTACACTCATGTCATTTGATAAAGCTGACTGTTGGGTTTTACGTTACGTTTACAGTTTACGTTTACATGGACCTCAGTAATCGAATTATTTGCCTTAATCTAATTAAGACAATAATATGATTTAGGTATTTACATGAGTTGCTTTTTGAATGTTCCTTTCATGATCTCATTTTACATGTTATAGCTCATAATTCAATTAACGTCATTGCGTCACCGCGCTGTCCGCATTTCCTTCGGAGTTTCATGTAATTTCGGTTATTTCATTTTGAATTTGTCGACTTTAACTGCAGTTTGGCACTTTCACTTTCATTTAGGAACATTTCATGCATGCCCCACGTGATAAACGAGATATGAACTGCTGGAAGAGTGTAGTTTTAAGAGGGGGGCTATCCTGTTGCAAAACGCGGTGAAAAATCCTACATGATGGTAATAGTTTGTTTAAATTGTTTACATATCTGTACTGCACTTCAATAATGCGACTAAGATTGGCATACTCCACGTCTTAATTCGTTTTCTCATTAGTTCGATTATGACCTTAATCTGATTAAATTAATAAAAAAATCGATGTTTACATCATCGACTCTTAATCAGAGTATTGTCTTAATCACATTAAAATCAAATTATTAGTGTCCATGTAAACGTACTCACTGTGTCTAATATGCAGTGACAGAAATGCATCACGTTATATAATTGGTTGTTTCAGCATTTGAGAGGAAAATGTCAATTTGTCTGAAATTTATTTTTGCCAATTAGCAATTCCCGCACTCAATAAATGACATTTTATGTTTGTTCAAACTACTTTTGTGAAATGAGCTGAAACAACACAATTGGAGGACTACTTAATTGTTTTAAGTCAAATCCACTTAAATTTGTAAAAACTAATGTTAACTTAATTCATTCATGTTGCTCCAACACAAATAGGATGTGTGGAACCCAGCATTTGTTTCAGTGCAGCCAAGAGAATATTGGTACAATATTGAAGAAAAAAAAGGGGAAAAAAATTCTAGAATTCAGTTAGAAGCAAAATAAACTACTTTAAGTGAATCAGTGAACCACTGACTTGAATGATTAGTTTAAAAACAGATTTATTCAGGACCGTTTGGCAAACATACTGATTCATTTAAAAGCAAAATAAGCAATTTTGTTAGTGAATCAGTAAACCATTGACTTAAATGATTTATTCAAAAACAGACTAATTCAGAACAATTTGGCCATCATACTGATTCATTAAGAAGCAAAACAAACAACTTTCTGAGTGAACACAATATTGGGGAAAAAATGGTTACCAGTTTCCCACATTCTTGAAAATAGATTTTATTGTACAGAAAAAAAAACACAAAGACTTTTGAGAGTGAGTAAATATTAATATTTGGGTGAATTAGGGGCCGTTTACATATAGCATCTAAAACCGCATGGAAAACACAAGGCACATTGCTTCTTTCACCGATAGCCCCTTTCACACTTAGAGACTTTTCCAGAAACATATTCACATTTACTTTAACATGCTCAATTCAGCCAGCAGTAAAATTGTACTAATGCACATTTTTAAACAAATCTTAATATGCATATGAGGAAAATATATTAATGATACCATTTGAGTCTAATATTAGCAAAATGATCATATTTACACCACCAGCATGACATGTAAGCCATGATGAGGAGTTTGTACAACAAAATACAGGCAATATAAAACTGATTATAATCAAATGACCCTTGAATATTTACAAAAATATTACTTTAGTAAAAATACAGCACTTACGGACCTACATTTCAATGTTTTAATCAGCCTCCGAAACAATCATATGTGTTACTCTCGACTGCACATTGAGAGAAACCGAAAGTAACCGGAATATACGGTACAGTACTTTAAATGTCCAGGAGGGGGGGGGGGGGGGGGGTCAAAGCCACAAGTGGCTACTATATAGTGCGATTACACAACAATGATAGAGATTCAGAAAATGTATGTTTTGTTGAGCTGAATCTCAATATATTTTTGATATCAGTTGCGAGCCGGAGGGAAGTGGAGGAGGGGGACCACAGGGCAAAATGGCCCACGGGGCGAATGTGGTCATAATTTGTAGCGTTCATTTGATGTGAAGTTAAACTTGAAGACCAAAATAGATCCAAAAACATTTATTAACTATTTTCTCCTAGAGTTTAAAATATGGTTGCTATTGTTATCTAAGTACCACAAAAGAAGCCAAATGTAGTTCAGTCTTTTGTGACCCTATACAGAAAATTATTTAGGACCTTTGCTGCCTTGCATCCCTTTCACAGAAAAAAAACTGTGGTTACTCTTGAATAAATGCAGCCAAACATATTCTCTTTGTGAGTTCCTGATTTTCATATTCATACAGGATATTGTTAGTTAATATAGCTCCAAGTGGTTCCTTGAAACAGGCTTCCAAATTGCAGAGGCCACTTCTAGAAATAAGTTGAAATGAGCCCTTTTAGTGAATGTAGTCATGGTTAAAAGCTCTTGTTGCACGCAGAGGACTCCATGCAACCACTTTAATTATAATTGCCTCCAGCCAAATTCTAAGTAATATAACAGCATGCCATGTTGAACACAACCTTACATGTGCCTACAATTATCAAAATGATCAAATCGCGTGCATTAATAATGCTACATTAAAAAACAGATTCTCCTTCAGGCTGCTGAAATCATCAGATGTGTGCAATCTTAAAGAAATTAACCTTTAGTCCGCATGTGTCAATCCTGAGGCAGGTATCAGCTGTTCCTGTGGATTCAGATTACAGTAATAAGCTTACATTTAGCTCAAGATGTATATTCAATTATAGTATTGGTGTGTGGTGTTCATTTATGATAATTAAACATTTGCTGCATGTTGTTGTTTTGGTCTTGGTTTAAGATCATCCGTCAATAAATAAATATGATGGGAAGTCAGATTACTTCGTGATTCATTGATTAATTCACTCATAGGATTCATTCTTAAAAGGCTGATTCATTTAGAGGCAAAACAGGAAACTTTCTGATTAAATCATTGAACACTTGAATCAAATGATTAGTTGAAAAATAGATTAAACGGTGAGCTTTTGTTCAAACAAACTTATTCATTTAGAAGCAAAATATGGAACTTTGAGTGGATCAGTGAACAATTGACTCAAATGATTCATTCAAAAACAGATTAATTCAGGAATATTAGTCAAACATACAAACAACCTCATTCACCACCAATTTGCAGCATCCACCTGATTGATGGAGAGGAAGTCAATTGTGATATGGGAATGGTTAGGAGGCCATGATGGACAGAGGCCAATGGGCAGATCTGGCCAGGATGCCGGGGTTAAACCCCTACCCTTTTTCAATAAACATACTGGGATTTTTATCGAACACAGAGAGTCAGGACCTTGGTTTAACATCTCACACGAAAGACAGTACTCACTGAGCAGTATAGAGTCCCCTTCACTATACTAGGGCTTTAGGACACACACAGACCACAGGCTGAGCGCCCCGTTGGCCTCACTAACACTACTTCCTGCAGCAACCTACTGTAGCTTTCCCATGTGGTCTCCCATCCAGGTACTGACCAGGCGCAGAGTGAGAGTTGCAGAGAGCTAGCTGCCAGCAAACAGATTTAAAAACAGATTCATTCAAAATGAATGATTCATTTAAACAGACTGATTGATTCAAAAGAAAAACAGCCAACTTTATGAGTGGATCAGTGAACCGCTGATTTTAACGATTCATTCAAAAACATTAATTCAGGAAGATTAGTCAAACATACCGTTTCATTTAGAGTATAAAAGCTTTGAGATACGATTTACTTTATGCAAATATTAATTTAGAGTAATCCCAGAATAAAGCCATAAGGTGCCATACACAGTTGCCATGTGCAACCGAAACAGCACTGGTGAAACCAAACTGACGCATGCGCATAGAGAACCATTCCCACGCACCTCACATGCTGCTCCTGCTGCTCCTTGTATGAATCCCAGTTGCCTACATGCACACCGATAAAATACAAGCCACTCTTGCGCAGTGAAATCAAAGTAACAGCCTTTTATGCAGAGATGTCGCCGGCAAGTGTTTCAAGTCAACAAAACTAAAGTTAGATATATTAATTAGGTTGTTATGCAAGTTATATATAATGTGAGGTATATAAGCTATATATATTATGATCTTATTATGGCTAAACATGGCTATGAAGCAGAAAGGAGAGATGAGTCAGGGAGGTAAGACTTAACATTAATTCTCGATCATAAGTCGGGTCCAGGACAACAGATAATTCTATAAAATGTATTTTTTGTATTCTATAGATTTCGTCATAGATTATCATATTCATGCAAAAGATTTTTTAAGTGATCTTGGCATATCACTCTAGTCGGGTCTATTGTTATTTATTTAGAATAATAATTGCATAATAATAATAAAAATAAGAAGAATAATAATAGTAAATAATGTTATATTTACTTAAAATAAATAAATATATTTATTATTAGTAAAAATTTATTTTGTATGTTGTCTGAATAGTTTATTTGAAACAATTACAAGCGTTTCAATAAGAGTAATAAAAAGTCAATATGGGGTGGTTTGCCCAGGGTGTCATTTAAACTAGAAGCGCCATTGCCTATAGGGCCTTATAGATACTGTACTTCCTTCAAAATATCAAATACTCTATGTCTGCTCTTACACATAGTGGACATTTTGCTCTGGATTGTGCTCCGGATTGTGCTCCTAGACCCAAGTATGAGCCTTAACAAATGAAATATTCATCAATAATTGAGTCTCTCGCTCTGCAGTCCTGCTGGGGTTAAGATTGGGGTCTGTCTTATTGACAGAGCCTCACCAGAGTAAAAAATCTACCCGCAGCTGCTCTGAGAAAGAGACTGGTAAACAACATCTGAAATATTCACCGTTCTCCAGAAGCCGAGCAGAGTTGGATTGTGACAGAGCAGAGACACAGACACACACACACATCATTAACAGGTGGGATTTCCAGCTTTTCAAACGTCCACAACATGCTGACAGTGTATACTGATCCAGGCTTCAGGATTCAGGGTGACACTGTGTGGTTTCTGAAAATTGTCAAAAGTGAAGATGAAATTGAGATGAGAAAATGACCCCAAACTAAGTGCATATATACTGAGTGAAAACTCTACTCTGACATGCGGTGGGTGCAGCCATCTAGGTGACATGGCAGAGTAAAAATAAACACGATCAACCATGTGTGAAGCATTTACTGTCAATAACAATAATGATAAAAATAAGAACATATTAAAAATTAAAAGCACATTATTAACCAGAGTCTTCATCATAAAGTAGATTATAAATAATAATAATAATTATTATTATTATTTTCCCAGTACTGGGTTGCGGCTGGAAGGGCATCTGATGTGCAAAACATATGCCAGTTGGTGGTTCATTCAACTGTGCCGACCTTTGGAATAGAGACTAAGCCGAAGGAAAAAAATTGAATGAATTATTAATAATAATAATAATATTAAAGATTTTTTAAATGTAACAATATGCATAATAATTATAATAGTCCCTTTATCAATCTGGGGTCACCACAGCGGAATGAACTGCCAATATGCATTATATCTATACTGTATATAATTGTATATATAAAATTATATTATAATAGTAGTTATATATAATAGTAACAATATTTAGTAAACATTAAATATGGATATAAATGCTATTATGATGATTATTTTGCTACATGTATTTATATGAAATTGGAATAATATTAGAATACATAAATATATCCTCAAACTAAATTTTCTATTATTATTATGACTGATGAAGACATTATTAAATAATTATACATATTTTTATGTATTATACAAAACAGGAATAACAAAATATGCTATGTTATATATATATATATATATATATATATATATA
>CAIGQQ010000001.1:5734130-5753540 GCA_903798035.1 Danio albolineatus | reverse complement strand
TATATATATATATATATATATATATATATATATATATATATATAAGGCGATATTGACATACAAATGGAATTCTTTTAACAATCCATAAATATAGGCATTTTAGAAGTAGCGCAGTTTACAAACAACTCTATTAGAGGCAAATGACAAATGCACAAATCATTCATTAGCATGCTACAGTGTGCAGTTACATTTGTAATTAATTTATGGCAACAGCTGGCAAGTTGCGATATTAAGTAAACAATTTATGATTTTCAAGCCGTTATTGATTGTTTTTGCTCAACTAATTCTGTGGGATATGTTTGTTTTCACATTTGTTCATTTCACAGTCTTTTGTTCTGACAGATAATGTGTTAACAAAAGGGAATAATCTCTAGTCTATTGGCATGCAACACTATATATTTTTTCTCTCTCTTTCTCTTTCTTTTTCTCAGTTTGGAAGAACTAGATGTTCCCATACCACTATTTTATTTAGGTCATGACAGAGGAAGAATTGCTTCCAACATCAGCAAAACACAGCCATCATGAGCATCTGATTACTCTGGGGTACTTCATCACAGCAAGAAGAACAAACAAAATACTGAACTTCTTCAGCTGCTGGACAAACTAATTGATCTATTGGTAAGCTCCACCCTGGCACAATGTATGAGCCAGTGGCAGTTTAGCATCAATTGCTCAGCAGCAGGAATTGGTGCATGTGACATGCAATAGTCTCATAATTAATATAATTATATAATAATTAATAGATATATAAAATAAATAATTCATTCATTCATTCATTTTCTTTTCGGCTTAATCCCTTTTTTAATCTGGGGTCTCCACAGCAGAATGGACCACCAATATATCCAACATATGTTTCACGCAGCGGATGCCCTTCCAGCTACAGTCCATCACTGGAAATCAATACACATTCTCACACTACGGACAATTTAGCTAACCCAATTCACCTATAGCGCATGTCTTTGTACTTGTGGGGTAAACAGGAGCACCCAGAGGAAATCCACACCAACACGTGGAGAACATGCAAACTTCACACAGAAAGGCAAACTGGCCCAGCAAAGGCTTGAAGCAGCGACCTTCTTGCTGTGAGGCAAGTGCTACCCACTGCACCACTGTGTCGCCCAAAATAAATAATAAATAATACAAAAGAAATTGTGGGTGGACAGTCTCTTCACATCCTGATAGTAATCATTGAATTGTGGTCTTTATAATTATTCATATTTTCCCAGAGATGGGTTGTGGCTGGAAGGGCATCCGCTGCGTAAAACAAATGCCGGATAAGTTGGCGGTTCATTCCGCTGTGGCAACCCCGGATTAATAAAGGGACTAAGCCGAAAAGAAAATGAATGAATGAATGAATTATTCATATATATTCTGTGGAAGGTGTCAGACCAAGAAAAGTTCGTCCAATCAAAATGTTCAGTCCGAACATTAGATCTCCTTTTGCACCTTTAAGGTTTTTATTCATTTTCCTTCAGGTTAGTCCTTTTATTCATCAGAGGTCGCAACACGAACCAAGGTATGAACAAAGGTATAAACCGCCAACTTATCTAGCATGTTTTACACAGCGGATGCCCTTCCAGCTGCAACCCATTACTGGGAAACATCCATACACACTCATTCACACACATATATTACTAGCAGACATGCAACAACATTAATCATAAGGTAAACATAAAACAACAGTTACTGTCTGGAGCTCCTTCACGGGACTGGACACTTGTAAACATTTGCTCTAACAGGTTTGAGTGGCTCTCAGCACCATCCACACTCATCACAGCATCTGAGCTGTCCAATCACAGAGCTTGTGCTATGTCTCGTTGAGATGTGTTGTAACCTTTTTTGAGAGGTGCGGGTCAGAGTCAGGCCTGGCGAGGGCTATGCGAACATGTGAAGGCTGCGCAGGAGGCTTCCTTTAGGTTTGATGATGTTTATGCTACAAAATGGTAAAACGATAACGAGTGGATGAGCAATGAAATTTGTTTTCATCAAAATCACAAACATAAGCAAGACTAGAAAAAAATGGATGCATACATTTGAACAAATGTAAGCAAACTCAGCTAAAGTCACCTTAAGTTATTTAATAGTAATTGGTATACAGTAACACAACTAGCTGGCTCTTATTAATGCCTCTCCATATTAAACAGGTTCATGAATCAAACAGAGACCCCTCTTCTCTCCCCCACCTCATCACACACCAACCCAAAATACTATAAATTCTGAGTGTGCCTCACACAGGTGATTGGGCTTAACAAACCACCTGTTGAACACAATGATTAATCTCACTGACATATTAACTGACACAAACACTGTACATTTATGAAGTGTGTTTTACACAGGTGAGTGGGCTTGACAAACCACTTGTAAAAACACTTTTTTTCTTTCTCTCTCACTTTTGACTTTGAGTCTGCTAAATTACTTAATGTAAATTAATGTAATTTTACCCTGTGATACATGAACAATGTTGATTCTGGATGATTTATATCTGTGATTGTGACTGTAGCATGATTCTTCCCCCACTTGCAATGCAAACCCTTTGCGCCAACCTAATTTCACCAATAAGGACATGTTCCTGGAGTAACATCTTTGTTGATCCTGGAACAACATTCCGATTTATCCAATCAGAATTTAGGGATACATTTACCGTTTATGTTATTTTTAGACTTATGGTTAGGTTTCTGCACTTCTACATGATTGTTATACAACTATTATTCCCGTCTGGTTTTGGGAATCGAAGTTGGCAAAATCATGACATACAAACCCTTGCATTTAAATAAATCAACACATATATATCCCTCCATTTAATATTTAAGTCCAACATATACTGTACAGTTGGACTTACAATGGTTTATTCTGTGTTTAAAGAAAGAATAATACAGGAAATACCTGTAATAAAAAAAAAAAAAATTCCTTGCTCCATTAAACATCATTTGAAAAATATTTGAAAAAGAAAATTCACAGAAGGGCATATTATTTTGACTCCAGCATACAGTATATGCTCCTCGACAAGTAGTAGTGTGTGGACAATGTGTCATAAACATATTAGGACAAGGTTTTCACACTAAGAACTCTAAGATGATTTGCCTGTTGTTAGCAACAGTAACTAAGAAGGGCGGGGCACAATAACAGGTCAATTCCACGGTAAGGTGACTCTCTTGGCCTCTTGTTCTCCAGGCTATATGTCAGTGAAGCTGTAACTGACACACAGTGCTCTGCCTCTGGGCTCTCTCCTTGTCTTCACCTTGACGAAATAGCCTGACAAAGCCCATCAGAGCTGGAGGAGGAAGAGTAGTGATGGACCAGTCTCACCTGGCTCTGTTTTTCCTTCAATTCCTCCCACTCTCCTGCCTCTTCCTCCGGCGATGGCTCCCCAGGGCTCAGGATGGGATGTGGTTGCAGGCGGGTGAGGTTGGCGCAGCGCTCCTCAGAGACAGCCATTAGCGGTGAATCGGTGCCCGCGGTGTGCAGAGGTGCTGACTTACAGGTGCTCAAAGCCAGATCTCAAAGAAAACTCTGCTCCGCATACGCAGTGCCGTGTCACCCTCTGCTTGCCTCTGGTTTCACCACATGCCGCTGTGAGTTTATGACTGAAACTTTTTAGTAGGCCAGCGATTTTAAAAGAAAAAGGGAATATGAAGGATTGGAAATACATCATGCGAATCAGGCAAAACTGCATATAAGAAGCAAACACCTAGATGGTTTGTATTATTGCTATTATTATTTGCATATTGTATAATTTTTTATTACCATACAGGTAAAGTCAGAATGATTACCTTCCTGAATTATTAGCCCCCTGTATATTTTTAATGGAAATAAATTGTTTTCAACACATTTTTAAACATTCATTCATTCATTCATTTTCTGTTCGGCTTAGTCTCTTTATTAATCCGGGGTCATCAACGGCCAACTTATCCAGCTGCAACCCATCACTGGTAAACATCCATTCATTCTCATTCACACACATATAGTACGGAAAATTTAGCCTACCCAATTCACATATACCACATGTCTTTGGACTGTGGGGGGGGAAACCCACGCGAAGAGAACATACAAACTCCACACAGAAATGTCAACTGACCCAGTATATCTATATATCTAAATCACCCTAGATTCAACCCCATTATCCCTGCATATTAGTTAGGAACTCTCACCACTTCACTAAATCACTTAAACCTCAACTCTACAGCAGTGGTTCTCAACTGGTTTGGCCATGGGACCCACATTTTTACATGGTCATCAAGCCGTGACCCAAATTTTTAGGAACTGTAATATAATTTTTGGAACTATAATTAATTTGTATTTATTTGTTAACGTACACAAGTAGTAACAGAGAAATCATGAGAAAATCAGCAAGACTTACAAATAAACAATATTTTATTGCTGACATTTAACCAAATGTATCAAATTATAGAAATATTACAAAGTAAAAATGACAAACACTGTAAACAGCGGTTAGGGTAAGGAAAGGTTGTTACCATAAACAAAACTGAACTGTTAATAAAACATTAACACTGTTCCTGTTGAACAGAACAAACCAAATTATAAAATGATTAAAATATTCATAACCATTTTTACATCTAATATGACAGCAATTATAAACATATGTTTTACTTAACAGGAATTTGGGAAGATAATGAGATAACTGAGGATGTGCTTTACTGATGTGATAAGAGTTTCAAAGTCAGGAGTGATGGTAGACAGTGCTGCTCAAAGATCGCGCTCTATGTACAACCTGTTCCTTTGCTTTAACTCGAGCTGCACCAAGGAAGAGAAGCCACTTTCATACAAATACGTAGTTCTGAATGGGATGGGTTTGATCGCACTCTCAGATCGTGAAAACTGGGAGAGGCTTACTTCACTGAATTTCTGTTTCAGCGTCTTATTACGACAGCTCCACCAGCTGACTCTCTATGTTGCTCGGCAATGTGACGCTTTCCACGTCACTTCCAAAGGGATCTGTTGTCATGCGCACATTTCAAAATAAAAGTTCGGTATACACAAAACAAGTTAAAAATTAAACTTTTGTTGTTTTTTTTACCACAAACTCCGCGACCCACTGAAAATGTCACGACCCACCAGTTGAGAAACACTGCTCTACAGTGTGGGGTATAATTTCTCAATTAACGTAACTGTTTCTTTGCTGAAGCTGTTCCAGAGCAACACATAAAAGTGACCACTGTAGAGAATGGTTTCGAAATGCTTTGACGCATTTTCTTCAACAGTTTTAGTGTTCCATGAAGCCTCGCTCTGCCCACCACTACTTGCAGTAGGGATTACAATGGTAAACAAACTTATAAAACATTGTATCTTTAACAAAATAGTCACTGACGTATTATCTTTAGCATGTCTGATGTAAAAACAACAACAAAAAAAAAAACATGAACTTACGGCATTACCTCTATGATGAATTTAAGTGGATGCTTTAGATTTCCCAGGAGAGCACGTCTGACATTGCTTTCACACAGAACCAGGAGCACTAACAGGAAGTGTTCTTCTTTTTATATTTTTACGGTGGTTGGCATCCAGCGTTTTGGTGCATTACCGCCACCTTCAGCTCCGGAGTGTATAACAGGAAGTGATTAAACAGGAAGTATCTTATCACATAAAATAAAAGTATTAACTTTTACAAATGAAGTAGATTAATTTATTAGTAATTTCAAATTTCACATTTTTACAAAAGGAATATGGATAAAAAATATTTAAAGAAGATATTTCAAAGTGAACTCCTTAAAGCGCAACACAAGAGGTGCGTCCCAATTTGCATACTTATGGTTGTATGTACGTATGTTGTATAAAATAGTTGACTGCCAGTTAAGTTCTCACTTCCTGTAAGCAAGCAAGCGGCAAACTATAACTGTTTGCATGTGCGCGTCAACGGATGTATTAACTAGTGGTGGGCAATGCGAGGCTTCATGAAACACTGAAACAGTCGAAGCAAAGGTGTCGAAGCTTCGAAACATTTCAAAACCAAACTCTACGGTGACATCTAGTGGTCATTTTCTATGTATTGCACTGGAACAGCTTCAGCAAACAACCAGTTGAGCAAATTAACGTGCTAAACCCCACTTTGTAAAGGGAGATCTTTAAGCGATTTAGTGGAGCGGGTAGGGTTCTTGACTACCATGTAGGTTTAGTGGGTTCAAATCCAGGCTGATACAATAATTTTGAAATGCTTTAATATCAGTTTGAATTGCTCTGTTCTTGTATAGTTTTGTTTCAACATTGGTCTGACATCCGAATAAACACTTTTAATAAACACAACAAACCGGGTTGTTGCTAGTCACATACGGCTGTGGCCAGAAGTTAACAATAATTTATATTTTTCATAAAATTTACTATTTATTGGATGTTATTAATGTTTATCCTAAACCCAATCATCACAGTACTGTAAATGTATTAATTAATATTATACAGTGTTACAAATATGATGCTATATCGATGGCATATCAGCAGCTGTATCCTATCCAAACTACACCAAAAAACAGTCACATGATTAAAATACCTAAAATCATGATTTCGGAGTGTTTGTACAAGTCGGGATTCAAACCCAAAAGTCCTTTGAAGCACAGTAGCAACATGCACACGCATGGTCCACCAGGCCATATGAAACTAAAGTTTAATCTGACCCTGTCAGTCAAATGGAGATTTGCCAGGTCTCAAAGCGCTTCTGAACAGATCGATGCTTTGAATCACTTAAGTCACGTGACCAGGTGTTTTGAAACACTAGTCACGTGACCTGGTGGTTCGAAACACTTCAGTCACGTGACATAGGTGTTTGGGATCCTGCTTCGGAGCAGTGTTTCAAAACACTTGTGCTTCGGGATCTCGACACTGTGTTGAAACGTCAGTTTCACGTCAGCCATTCCTAGTATTAACTAAGGACTTGAACAACAGATTTAAAGAGTATTCAAGACAATTTCTTTCATATAGCGTGCAGCCAACAAGGTATTTTGCTTTAAATTTGTATTTTGTGTTTAAAGTTTCTAAGTTTGTTTGTTTATATATGTTTTGGTTTGCATTAAGTTAATTTATTGTTTAGTTTTCACTTTGGATTTGGGGAAAAAGTAACTAAACCAGTATCACGGAAACCACTTGTACCAGTGTATTCTTGAGGGAAGTGACGCTATTCTACGCCTTTTTGTAGTATAAATAGCATAAGTAGTGCGTTCACACTGAAAACTCTAAAAACAATAAATAAATAAGTGCACTTCAATTACCTTGATGACGCACTTATTCAACCAGTAAAATAAAGTGTGGAATGTTGGACAATTCGTGTATTGAACAGTCGCAGCTTTGCCCTTGTAGCGGAAGAGGTGAAGCTATCGAGTGGACATGTTAGATTACATTATTTATTTTGGATTGTTAAAGTAAAATTCTCCTATAAGAGTGATTCACGCGATGGTGAATGTGGTTATACTAATGGCAGGTATTAGTTGGTAGTTTGGTCATTAATTTCACAAATTTGACATCCATCAAATGTCATCAGGAAAACGGTTTTAATTTCCGCCTAGTAAAACAAACACTAGTGTTCCATTTAGGACGACACTACATACACTAAAAAATATTACCGCAATTGTAATTTAAGGAAATTTCTGTAATTTAATATCCATTATTTTAGGGTATATTTCTGTAATTTAACGGCCGTTATTTAATTTATTTATTTTTTGTTAAATCACGGATTTTTTTTACAGTGTACACATACCATGCTGTTGAGTCAAGTGTGCCATTTGGGACGCAGTGAAGAACTACTTGTCAAGTCCAAAATAACAAAAAAGTAACTATTATTGACTTCTGAAGACTTTTTATACAAGTTGGAAATTCAAGCGGTTTTGTGACAGTCGCCAATGAGCGAGTAATTATTGCAAACGGATCAGAGACCAGTTCAATAAGTGAACAAATCAGACTGGACACGTAAATGGAATCGATTGATTCATTGAAGCATTTCAGGTCAAAATAATCATTCTTTCATGAACCGCTCCCAGAGGAGTCTCAATGTTAAGAGGTTTTTTTTTTTAAGAGCAATAGCCTACAAGACTTGAAATTTCAAAAGTCACTGATATGATATTTGTGTTTGTGCATCTTTTTTGAACTCTGAAAGCACGTCCATTTATCGTATCAAAAGGATGATTTCTTTAGAATCTCCCCTTTTGTGTTTCAACAAAGAAAGAAAGACGTTTAGCTTGCTGTAATCCCTCTAGATTTCTAACTGACCTGGCTTTTTTTTCACACCGTCAAAAAAAAAAAAAACATCTTACACATTTTATGTCCGTCACATGCTCCATCAGAGCTTTCTGCAGTGCATAAGTGCCCCAAGAATGTCAGAAGTAACTATGAAGTACTCTTTTCCACCTGTCTAAGAACAAAGGAAGTGTCAAAACAACTAGCTGTTTTTAGAGGCTGAATCACTGACAAAGGCGGATGCTTCTTTTCTTTGTGCGTTATAACAGCGGATATTCAATGTAAACCAGGTTAATCACTCTCTTACATTTCTTTCCCTATAGCTAAGATTACAACTACAAAGATAAGCATCACGGTGGGCTTATGTTAAAATTAGATTCATGCTAATTAACCTCACAAACAATGGTTGCACTTGAGAAACAAGCAAGAACATCTGTCTTTCCAAGAATCCTTCAGTCTACAGATAAAAATGTCAATTTTTTTTAACTCTGGATATAAAAAAAAATTCTGAATATGCAGTAAGTAATTGTAATAATAATAATAGTAATATTAATAAATTGTAATCAAATATACTGTAGGGTGTAAGGATAAAGGTTTAATCATAAAATGACAACTGTTTTACATTAATAAACATAATGTCTTTGTATGTGTTTGACCCTGTTTTGTTATGTTGCAGGCCCCGCCTCCGGAGACCCAGCAGACAGATTACTGTAAAACAGGATAATTCAATCAAAACCACGCAGTCACGTCTGCTCCTTTGCAGCTCCTCTGGCGATCTGCTCATTTATTATACAGCATCAGAAAATGACAATAAAGTTGCTTTTAAATTGTTCATAGTTCACAATAAACTGTCTTGTCTCTCACATTTTGTCACTCTAGAACAGATAGCATCAATCATAAAATCACTCTAGTGTCCACAACATCAAAAATCAGTCACACTGTCTCATCTTCTCATTTTTCCCCTTATAGTGGTCCTTAAAATACTCAATAGACGTCTTATCAATATTAACAATTATAAATCAGAAATAAATTATTTATAGATGTACATGTAAGTGTTAACCTAGTATAAACTCAGCAATACTCTTATTCTTAGCCAATGTAAACTGGACTACAAGGCTATCTCTCATATGGAGGCATTGTAGAGAAAGCCCTTAGCTGCAGCAGCTCTGTGCCTCTCTTCAGTGGGTGGTCACGTGACCTCTAAGCGCGCCAAACATGAGTGCTGAGCGAGCCTCACGGAGCCTATTACCCATAATAAATGAACTCTACACGTTTAAACAAACATCTTTTGCCTTAAAACAAATAATACAATAATATAGACTATTATAACGATCACTGGAGCACACTTGACCACTTATTTTCTTACATTAGTGCAAACATAATTTATAATCGGTACTCAAACATACTTTAAATCACCTCATACACTTGTACATATTCCACATATCAAAATAACATGCATTCACTGCAATGGTATCTTTAGTTTGTCCATATTTACCTGTAAAACAGGATAATTGAATCAAAACCACGGAGTCACGTCTGCTCCTTTGCAGCTCCTCTTGCCATCTGAGGGAGCGGGCAGTTCACCGTGGTAGATCTTCCGGATTGAGTGTCAAAATAAAAGTCTTCTCCATGAAAACGCAAATATCCTCTACTTTGCAAACAAATACTGCACGAACATCTATGTATATTTATATTTTTTATAACTACTAAACCCATCTTATTTAAACCAAATAACACAATTGTATATACACTTAGTGTGTATCACACTTACGTGTGTCTGTTATGCTGCGGTCACACTACAGTTTGAGTATTCAGTCATACGGTGCTTCGAAAAGGAGCGGGATATAAACAAATTGATTGGACATTTTAAAAAGCGAGCGATTGGTCCATATATAGAAGTCATGTTTTGATTTTCAATTGGACTTATGCAGTCACATGATGCGATTTTGCAGGTCAGAGTTCACCAAGCTTAAAGTTTCAAATGCAGCAACATGCGAAATTTGTCGCATGAGGTTGCGCTTCCGGTCTCCTGTATTCACATGCATATAAAGTCTATGGGGGGAAAAAAGAAAAAAGGGGTCTATGCACCGCACCGCTCAAAACGGTGGAGATGAAAGTGGACTTTAGGAGAAACCCTCCTGCACTCCCCCCACTCACCATCATGAACAGCACTGTGGCAGCAGTGGAGTCATTCAGGTTCCTGGGTACCACCATCTCTCAGGATCTGAAGTGGGACACTCACATAGACTCTATTGTGAAGAAAGCCCAGCAGAGACTGTACTTCCTCCGTCAACTGATGAAGCTCAACCTGTCACAGGAGCTGCTCGTGCAGTTTTACTCAGCTGTCATCCAGTCCATCCTCTGCACTTCAATCTCCGTCTGGTTCGGCTCAGCAGCCAAATCTGACCTCCATAGACTACAGCGAATGGTCTGGACTGCTGAACTACACTTCAAGAACTGTACTCTTCCAGAGTGAGTAAAAGGGCTCACAAGGACTATCGAGTAGTAAAGGACCACAGACACACACATTGTGAAACATCGTGCCAAACTGCAGTTCAAGTTGACAAATTAAAAATGAAACACCTATAATTACATGAAACTCCGGAGGAAAAGTGAATAGTTAATCGCAGTGATGTTAATCGATTTATGTGGTATAACATGTGAAACAGGATCATGAAAGAAACATTCGAAAAACTACTCATGTAAAAACCTTAATCATATTATTGTCTTATTCAGATTAAGGCAAATAATTTGATTACTGATGTCCATGTAAACGTAGTCATTGTCTCCTCCACTTGTTATCTCATCTGTTTTATTAGTCAGATTGTTGACACCTGTATAAATAGCCCTTGTGTTTAAAAAAAAAAAAACCCCAATCAAATGTTTTCAGATGTCTCCTCCATCTACACTGACACGGACATACCTGCCAACACTCCCGTTTTTCCCGGGAGTCTCCCGTATTTCACATCCATCTCCCGCCACCCTCCCGGTTTGTTATTTCTCCCGGGAAACTCCCGTAATTCGTACGGCCCAGTGCAGTTTCAAAAAAGCACCTTTGTTCATGTTTGTTAAGTTGCCAGATCTTGAATGAAGTTCATTACCTCACACAATTGACGCAATATTCAAATCTTGTAACATATTTGACCTCAATCTGGCAACATACGTTACAACTCAGGCCCCGTTTAAACTAGTGCGTTTTAGTTTTAAAACGGCGTTTTAGCATGAAAACGATCTGCGTCTACACTAGCGTCTCACCCAGCGTCTCAACAGAAATGTATATCACGTGACCATTCGCGCACCATTTGTGCACTCTGGGCATGCGCGTTCAAGTATAAACAGGAAGCATGTGTCTCGCTCGGCATTTGGTTATTGTTAGTCACCAAACGCTGGTTGAACGATGAACGCGATGGTAAAGAAAGCAAGAGAGGTCTTTTTGTGGACAGACGACGAGGTTGAGTTGTTACTTAAAGTAACAAATGAATATAAAACATCCATGGCTATCGAAAATACAGTGTTTACAGTGAAGGCTGGTCTGCCGTCTGCCGGTGACGTTATAGTCATGTGCGCTTGACGAATAAGGGAAGGATACACAACGACCCAAAGCTACAATCACGTAGCGAATCTCTGCAGCCACGCCTCCGTTTTCCAAGGTATCCGTTTTCCCACATCCACACTGAGACAAGGCAGCAGCGTTTTAGAATGAAAACGGCCTCTCCAGCGTTTTCAAAACGCTCTGTTTTCGCACCTCGAAAACTCCGGCGTAGTGTGGACGGATGGTGTAACCGTAGCAAAACTTATGCGTTTTAAAACGAAAATGCACTAGTGTAAACGAGGCCTCAGGTGCGCTGTTGATTACTGCGCAGGAGGTAGATGCGGGACTTGAACGGTGGCAGTAGCAACAAGCAGTAGTAGTACACATGTTGGAAGGAAAAGAGGCAGGTTGTGCTTCGGCAAAGAAAAAAATATACATGTAAATTTAACAGCAGCTGGACGGAAGAATTCAAGTGTTTGTCTAGCAGCTACCTTGACGACGTCCACGCTTTCTGCAAGGTGTGTCTTATTGATTTTAATGTGGGACATGGTGGGAAAAATGACATTACTCAGCCTTTGAAATAACAACGGCACTAAAATTAGAAATTATGTGAATTTTTAATAATGTTAAATTGTTTAGAGAGTTTATTGTTATCGTTTCGCTTTACAAGACCTCAATGTGTCACCAGGAGCCATGGAGGAGCCCCCCTCCCCCCTTTGGTAATCTCCCGGAATTTCAAACCCTAATGTTGGCAGGTATGGACACGGAGCAGCAGCGTTTTCAAAACGCTCCGTCCAAATCTGTGGTAGTGTGGATGGAGGGCGTAATCGTAGCAAAACGTTTGCATTTTAATACTAAAACATATTAGTTTAAATGGGGCCTAAGAATTTTGTGTGTTCACCAGAAAAAAATTTAACTCATAAAGCAACCACTTAAGAGTAGCAGTATATGTTAATTTGTGGGTGAACTATCCCTTTAACATTTGACTATTGCTGCCATAACATTTCTCATGTGCAAAAGTTTAGTTAGTAAGGAGCCCATTAGTTAGCATAGGGCCCATTTAATGTTTTATTATCAATATTAAAAGTGCGATGTGAAGTGTGGGATCAGGAAGAGGGTGTAACTGAACTCTGGTAAAAACTGTGCACTCGACTCAAGTGTTAAAAAACAACCTACATTCCTTCTCTGTCAGTTTGCATGCATAATACACCTTGACTTTGATAATACTGCAATCTAAGAGTGAGTATTGCGCAGTATTGTTGAGAATTCAATTCTCCAAGCAACACGGCAACTGCAGACAAGCCTGCCCGACCTGTAGGGAGGATCAGATAGTGAAGATTGCTTGCATCATTTCATTTCATTCTGTCATTTCTTGCTTAGGAGTCGCTGTTGATTTGGCTTGTCTGCAGAGTCATGCCGTGGGAATATCACACTTGCACTAGTTTGTAAAGCTTCTTTGGTTTTCTCTCACTTCTTTTCCCCATATGGTATTATGTTTCATATGCCTTATGTTCACAGCCTTACATTACAGCGCATTTAATTTTGGTATTATAATCTAAATAGCTTTACAGCATTTGAGAATTTACAGTGTGTGTTTAAATGGTCTAATACACATAATAATGGCGCCACGGTGGCCTAGTGGGTAGCACGATCGCCTCACAGCAAGAAGGTTGCTGGTTCGAGCCTCGGCTGGGTCAGTTGGCATTTCTGTGTGGAGTTTGCATGTTCTCCCCGTGGTTGCGTGGGTTTCCTCCGGGTGCTCCGGTTTCCCCCACAATCCAAAGACATGCAGTATAGGTGAATTGGGTTGGCTAAATTGTCCATAGTGTGTGTTTGTGAGTGAGTGTGTATGGATGTTTCCCAGAGATGGGTTGCAGCTGGAAGGGCATCCGCTGCGTAAAACAAATGCTGGATAAGTTGGCGGTTCATTCCGCTGTGGCGACCCCAGATTAATAAAGTGACTAAGCCGAAAAGAAAATGAATGAATGAATGAACACTTAATAATATGTAAACATGTATGTATATGCACTATCAGAAAAAAAGGTACACGATGGTACAAATAATGTTCCTTGAGGAACAAACTACTTTGTTAATCAGAAGGATGTTAGCAAGACAAAAAAAGCCTATTTGCTTTTGAACTTTTGAATAAATCTTTTGTTAACCGTTACTCACCTCCATTCAATATAGATGATTGACGGATGAGTTTACATCGGCAGTTCTGTCGATGATAGCGCACTGCCGTTACAGAGGTCAGCTAGTAACACCTGTTTTACACACAGTCCGTCTGCAGTGTGTGTATAGGCCAGACTGTTAAGCTATGGCCCAGATGCAGTCTGTGTGCAGTGCGTAAACTAGCATAAGCGCTGATAGACATTGCTCCTCTGTTGACATCTGACATTGAAAGGCAGAGTGACAATGTAAATAGCGCCCTCAGTAGAGCATTCGCCTAACATGTGGTTTTTATTTCCAAATCGCCGGTTCGTGGCCCGCTTGGTGCGGGTAGACTAAAACCAAGATAAACTTCAAAGTTCAGGTTTTTTTTTTAATTGTTTGACAGGGAAACTTGTCCTTAGAACACGCATCAATTTATACATATATTATATTATTAGTAGTATTTAAAAAATTATTATTATCCCCAGGAAAAAGGCCACTTTCTCTCCAGGAGAAAAAAGGACAGGGGCTCAAGCACCCAAAGCCCCTTTATGTACGTGCCTGTAGATGTTAAACTAGGAACATGTCCTACTTGGTGAGATCAGGTTGGTGATTTAGTGGTGCATTTGTTTTGCTGAATACACCCAGAAACATTTCCGAATCTTTTTGCCCTTCACGTATCACTCTAATGTGAGCAAATCATAGTGAGAAGAATGACATGAAAACAGTTTCGATAAGGATCTGACATGCGGCAGAATTCTGCGTAACAGGATTAGTCTGTTCAATAGTGAGCATGCTGAATGTTGAACCAACACAAATCTTGATTGAGTGCCTGTGGTGCACATCAAGCCACATATTCTTGCAGTGAGATTTGAATAATGGCTGTGATTGTGAAAGTGATTGTAATACAACAGAATGCAATATAAGCTCTGCAGCGTCTTGGCTGGAGGCACAAGCTCAAACCGGCTTGATGTTTTGATAACATCACACAGATGATTCATGTTTCGTTTTACATCCATCCAAACAATGAAATCTAGGATTTGGCTGATCACATGAGCCATGTTGTTCAGAAAAAAACATCTATTAGAAAACTGCATCCAGATTCATGGAGACGTTCACCAAGAAAAGCTGAAAAATAGAGATTGTTGAATGCAGAATGGGCGCCACGGTGGCCGAGTGGTTAGCACGTTCGCCTCACAGCAAGAAGGTCGCTGGTTCGATCCCCGGCTGGGCCAGTTGGCATTTCTGTGTGGAGTTTGCATGTTCTCCCCGTGGTTGCGTGGGTTTCCTCTGGGTGCTCCGGTTTCCCCCACAGTCCAAAGACATGCGGTACAGGTGAATTGGGTAAGCTAAATTGTCCATAGTGAATGTGTATGTATGGATGTGTTTCCCAGAGATGGGTTGTGGCTGGAAGGGCATCCGCTGCGTAAAACAAATGCCGGATAAGTTGGTGGTTCATTCTGCTGTGGCGACCCCGGATTAATAAAGGGACTAAGCCGAAAAGAAAATGAATGAATGAATGAATGAATGCAGAATGGACGGTCAACAGCAAAATATTTTCAATATTAGCTTTATTGCTTTACAGAAGTTCTGGAAAAAAAAGTACTTCAAACTTTTATCACTGTAAACATTTTCTCTCTACCTCAGTATGGTCTCAAGTGGTAAATGAATTGAGAGCTGACTCACTTTACTGTCTATCTGCATTTTAGGGCTTAATATTCCACCACTTAATGTCAAGTTATTCAATAAATAAATCCTGATAGGAAGTGGAAAACTTTAGACTGGCCTTAGAGGGTCTCTTTTGAGAGAGATGTGTTGATTTCAATTCAAGGCTAATGCGTTAGTACAGGCATAGTCCAGCGTTAAATTATTTTTTAATCATTTTTTACTTTCATAAGACGTGAGGTGTGATTGAATTACTTTTGAAATATTAATCTCATTACTAATAGGGTATATGCAGGTCAAACGGGGGCTTTGAAAATAAGCATCAATGCAGTAAAAAAAAATCAAATGTTTTATTTAAAATGTTATTTATTTGTTTGTTTGTTTTATATTTTTAGAACAGAATTTGCCCCATTTAATTTTCTAAACAAATAAATAATTAAAACAAGCATCAATGTAGCAATGCATCAAATGTTTTCTATTTTATTTGTTTATTTATTTATTTATTTATTTATTTATTTGTTTGTTTGTTTGTTTGTATTTTTAGACCAGAATGTACCGTTTAATTTTTCTAAACAAACAATTAATTAAAACAAGCACCAATACAATAATAAATCAAATGTTTTATTTTTTATTTGTTTATTTGTTTGTTTATTTGTATTTGTTTGTTTGTATTTTCTGCTTGTTTGTTTGTTTGTTTGTTTGTTTGTTTGTTTGTTTTATATTTTTAGAACAGAATGTGCCTCATTTAATTTTATAAACAAATAATTAATTTTAAAAAGCATCAATGCAATAATAATAATAATTTATTTTTCTATAAATCTATTTATTTATTTATTTATTAGTGTGTTTTTATTCTATCAAAACAGAATGTGTATCATTTAATTAAAACAAACAATTAATTAATCAAACTTATTACACTTTTCAAAATGATTCACAGAAGAAATCCAAAAAAAAAAATTACGTTTATATATGACATTTAGAGTAAGAATAATTTGACTACTTATAATACAGCACCAAAATATGATTGGTATAATTCAGTATGATCATTTGTGGGGGCAACAAAGTGGCTCAGTGGTTAGAACTGTCACCTCATAGCACTGTCACTGGATCGAGTCCTGGCTGGGTCAGCTGGCATTTCTGTATGGAGTTTGCATGTTCTCCTCAAAACATTAAAATATTTATATTTGTTTATTTATTTTTATTTTATTTTAATTTCACAATACCATTACTATCAAATTGAATGAATTGATTCATTACCACAAAGGAGGAATTTTTTAAAGAACAGTTCTACAAAATTGAACAAAAGCAAAAACTCCATCATAAAGGAACAAATGCACTTAAAATGTATTGTAGTAAGTATATACACTACCTGACAAAAGTCTTGTTGTTGATCCCAGTTGTAAAAGCAACAAAAAATAACTTGACCTAGTGTTGATCATTGAGAAAAGTGCATCTCAATCATCACAAATACTGCAGAGGACCTAATGGAACCAATGGACCAAAGAGTTTCACAGAAATTAAAGATTGGTAAAGGAAAAATCATGGTTTAAAGTTACATTCAATATGGTGGCGTGCGAGAGATCTGCGGATGGCAACATCAACAGCCTGAGGTATCAAGACATTTGTGTTGTCCATTACATTACAAACCACAGGAGAGGACAAATTCTTTAGCAGGATAGCGCCCATTCTCATACTTCAGCTTCCACATCAAAGTTCCTGAAAGCAAGGAAGGTCAAGGTGCTCCAGGATTGGCCAGCCCAGTCATCAGACTTGAACATTATTGAGCATGTCTGGGGTAAGATGAAGGAGGGGGCATTGAAGATGAATCCAAAGAATCTTGATGAACTCTGGGATTCCTGCAAGAACACTTTCTTCATTCCAGATGAATGGATTGATGGATTTGAATCATCGCAGAGATGTATGGATGCAGTCCTCCAAGCTCATAAAAGTCATACACAATTATTTTTTCCACCGCACCATGATTATACTGTACATTATTTCTGTTAAGTGACAAGACTTTTGTCTAAACAAAAGCTTCTGATACCAAATGTTCAACTAGAAGTTATTATTATAGATAGAATAGTTATTATACTGTAGATAGAAGTTATTATTTGTTGTTTCTAACACCTGGATACACTACACGACTTTTGTTAGGTGTAGTGTAGATTCAAAACGTAGATCCAAAATCCTTTCATTTGTACAGTATGCAAATCTATTGTTTCATACTATTCTGCTTCAAAAGGTAATCCCAAAACACCTTCCCTAAATATCCTAATTTTGAAATGCCCGAGCATACTTTAACCAGCCTAAGCCATGCAGAAAACCACCAAGTTTCTCACTAATCAGCTTGAAAGAAACAAAACTGCAACCTTCACCATGTTTAAACCCAAGAAGAAGAAAATCTACAGAGGCTAGTGTCTGAAGCTGCTTTACAGAAGGACAACAAGCCGAGTGGAGTGGCAGAGAGATGGAGGGATGAGGGCTGCTTTTGGAGAGCTAGCGTGGGTTTCCCATGGAGTCCTGATTCAGCTCGGATGAGAGCCGAAGCTGATTAGGCCTGTGCTTTTGTACGGAGGATGAGACTGACTGGTAAATCCCTCTTTCCATTTCTGTCCAAGAGGAGGGAGACAAACAGCTGGAGCCATGAAACAACATATGCAGGTACTAAATAGGGGGGAAATCCCTTTAGCCCCCCCCCTTATATAAACAGTACAGTGAAGATCAAAACTAACTTATGAACAATTCATTATTGAAGGAATTTAAGTTAAATAAAATATATCATCTCATATACTATAAAAGATATGTATACAACAATATAGTACTTTTCTGTAATTGCAATTAATGTACAGATACAGATAAGTCCATTATTTCCAATAAAGCATGTGTGTATTTCCGGTGCACCCAGTTGAAAACATCTTTTCAGAATGCTGCACCCAGTGAGTCACATAACAAAACTGACATATTTAGCTTCAAACTTTGTAGGGAATATACACATTTCAGTGGACTAATTACCCCAGACAAACGCAAAACACCCAATCACTGCAGTGCTTTTGAATTTTTTCCATAAATAACACTTGTATTGGAACTGCAGCAATGTTTTGTTAGTTTGTCATCCTCAGAGATGCGTTCGCTTTTTAGACGTGACATGGTTATAGTAGTAGTTGCGGTTGTAGTTGTAGTTGATGTAGTTTGGTTGTTGAAGTAGTAGAAGTTGTATTAGAAGCGGCTGAAGTAGTAGTCGCAGTAGTAGTACTTGTTGTAGTTGTGGTAGTAGTAGTAGTCATTGTGGTAGTAGTAGTTGCAGTAGTAGTAGTCGTATTTGTGGTAGTAGTAGCCGCAGTAGTAGTGGTCTTTGTAGTTTTGGTAGTGATAGTCGCAGTAGTAGTAGTCATTGTAGTTTTCGTAGTAGTAGTGGTCGTTGTAGTTTTGGTAGTAGTAGTCGCAGTAGTAGTAGTCATTGTAGTTGCAGTAGTAGTCATTGTAGTTGTGGTAGTAGTAGTCGCAGTAGTAGTAGTCATTGTAGTTGTGGTAGTAGTAGTTGCAGTAGTAGTTGTTGTTGTGGTAGTAGTAGTCGCAGTGGTAGTAGTCATTGTAGTTTTGGTAGTAGTAGTCGCAGTAGTAGTAGTCATTGTAGTTGTGGTAGTAGTAGTTGCAGTAGTAGTTGTCGTTGTGGTAGTAGTAGTCGCAGTGGTAGTAGTCATTGTAGTTTTGGTAGTAGTAGTCGCAGTAGTAGTAGTCTTAGTTGTGGTAGTAGTAGTCGCAGTAGTAGTGGTCTTTGTAGTTTTGGTAGTGATAGTCGCAGTAGTAGTAGTCATTGTAGTTGTGGTAATAGTAGTCAGAGTAGTAGTGGTCATTGTAGTTTTGGTAGTAGTAGTCGCAGTAGTAGT
>CAIGQQ010000001.1:5704974-5733730 GCA_903798035.1 Danio albolineatus | reverse complement strand
ACGCAGCGGATGCCCTTCCAGCCACAACCCATCTCTGGGAAACACATTCATACATTCTCATTCACACACATACACTATGGACAATTTAGATTACCCAATTCACCTGTACCGCATGTCTTTGGACTGTGGGGGAAACCGGAGCACCCGGAGGAAACCCACGCAACCACGGGGAGAACATGCAAACTCCACACAGAAATGCCAACTGGCCTAGCCGGGGATCGAACCAGCGACCTTCTTGCTGTGAGGCGAACGTGCTACTCACTACGCCATATATATATATATATTTGGTCTTATTTATGTACCTGTCTACCCAGTTACCGTTACATACGCACGCACACACACACACACACACACACACACACACACAGATGCAAACACACACACCTGCCAGTACCTTACTGTTTTGATGTCTTTTTTGTTTTGTTTTTCATCTGTTCCTTGTTGTTTTGTTTTTGCTCTTTTCCATTTGTATGTTTTCCCAATTTGTGTATCGTTTGCATAATATTACAATAAAAAGGAGGGAGGAAAAGGAAATCAAAAGACTTAACCCTACACTGCAAAAATGTAACAAAACGTCAAGACAACAAATAATTTTATGTTGATTTGACTTATTTTAAGTTTCTTATTTCAGGTTTCAATCAATTTTTTTAAGTTATACAAAGTTTAACTTAATATTTTCAGTGAGTTTGGTTGATGTAAGTTTAGATGACAAGCAAAGTTCAATTAAAGAATTGAAGGCAGCAAGAATAATTGTACAGTATCATATTATGAATCCTGCACATTTGCAACATGGTGGATAATCTTAATGCTTATTTGAAAGACTTTGAGTGTTGGATAAACACTCTGCAATGGACAAGTTAAGCTCCACAGACCAGCAAAAGCAAACAGTTTTTGGATCAATGACTGTGAAGTGTTGATTTTTCCCAGGAATTAATCATTCAGGGCCTCTCTGTTGGAGGCCCAAAAAACACACGGCCATCCGCATTGTCCTCCACTGTGGAGCAGAGCCCAATACACTGCATAAGCATGTGCTGACAGCCTGGTTACGCTCTCCACCTGGGTGATTAGGCAACCAGTCTAGCTTTGCGGAATCAATTTCAACACCAGAGAGCTTTCAGAAGGAAAAGGGGAAGAAAAAAAATACTTTACTGGACCGGAGCCCTCCAGAACACACCTGCCCTATGCAATCAGACACTAATGCCTTGAGGAGGGCCATTGATCGGGCCTGAATGCTTGGATTAACAGGATCAAACAGCGTTGGTTCTGAGGGAGCAGTGATTTAGGAGCCTTATCCTGATCTGCTAGTCATGTGATCTCTCGATTCGGACTTGGCTGGCTTGATGAAGGTTATTTATGCATACAGAACTGGACCTTCTCTTGCTTATTAAGACCCCAGGGTGGAAGCTATAGAGGGAGCACATGTTCCAGTCCTTTGCAACTCCCGGCTGGGAAAAGAATTGGGCCGGTCAGCTGGGAATGGAGGGCGCGATTTGAGAGAATGTGGCAAGACTTGCCTCTGCAAATTATGTGTCGGTGGTTGCAGGCTGGTGCAAAGAGGAAAAGAAATGGAGTAAAAGAGCAAGGGAGGAAAGGAAGGGAAAGGAAAAATTAATGAAGGAAATGAAGAGGAAAGAGGAAAATATAGTAGTGGAAATATATAGTACGTTACACTGAAAAAATATATATTTAAACCAACTTTTAAAAAATGTAATTTGTTACAGCTAAAATTTCTCAAAGTATAATTTAACTGGTTCAAACTAAAGTATTTAATCTAAATCAGAAATATATATTTGGATCAAGAGAAGAATTCATTCATTCATTTTCTTTTCAATCGGAATTTAGCATCAAAACGCGAAGGCATGGATCTATTCTGCCTTGTATCAATGGTTCAGGCAGGTGCTGGTGGTGTAATGGTGTGGGGGAGATTTTCTTGGCACACTTTTGACCCATTAGTATCAATTGAGCATTGTGTCAACGTCACAGCCTGTCTGAGTATTGTTGCTGACCATGTTCACCCCTTTTGACCACAGTGTACCCATCTTCTCATGGCTACTTTTAGCAAAATAACAAGCCATGTCATAAAACACGAATAATCTCAGACTGGTTTCTTGAACATGACAATGAGTTCACTGTACTCAAATGGCCTCCACAGTCACCAAATCTCAATCCAATAGGGCACCTTTGGGATGTGGTAGAATGGGAGATTCGCATCATGGATGTGCATGCAAATCTGCAGTACCTTGCTGAATCTATGTGTAACGAGTAAGGTGTATGGTTTTGCTATGGTTGGTTTTGCTATGGTTGTTGCTATGGTTTTTCATTAGACATGAGCCCCTGCATGTATGTGAGGGTAATGTACTCTGTTGCTCTGTTTATTTTCATTTTCTTTAGTAACCTTGTGTGCGGCATTTAGTTTGTAAAAGACAGTATACCCTTTTCCTGGACAATAAACCACTACCCGAGGGAAAAATCATACTTTGGTTATTTTGAGGGCTATCCATATTGCTCTGTACGCAGGCCGTTACATTTGCCCTGAAGGATTAAGGCAGTTCTGAAGGCAAAGGGGGGTCGTAAGGTGTACGTAATAAAGTGAGTGTATAATAAGTAAGCGTATAATAAAGTTAGTGTATAAATAAATACATATTACGTTAGGCTATGCTATTCATTCATTTATTCATTTTCTCGTCAATTAGTCCCTTTATTAGTATGGGGTCGCCACAGCGGAATGAACCGACAACTTATCCAGCATATGTTTTACGCAGCGGATGCCCTTCCACTTCCAACCCATCTCTGGGAAACATCCACACACACTCATTCACGGACAATTTTAGCTTACCCAATTCACCTATACCACATGCCTTTGAACTTGTGGGGGAAACCGGAGCACCCGGAGGAAACCCACGCAACCTCCATGCAAACATGCAAACTCCATACAGAAATGCCTAGCCGGGGCTCGAACCAGTGACCTTCTTGCTGTGAGGCGAACGTGCTACTCACTACGCCACCGTGGCGCCCTGCTATGCTATTGCTAGTTATTTTATTTTCAATAATGAGGTAAACTATGGTGCTTTCAGTACAGCTATAAATGTCACACAATATGATAATCAAACTCACATTAGAAATAAACAAATACTGAAAGCACATCAAATGTACATTTTTTCGCATGGTCTCATGACATCAAAGGCTGCATTTACACTGTATCGCTCAAGTGGCTCAATTCCAATTTTTTTCTCCCATGTGGCACAGAGATATACACGGATATGGCCCGTGTAAAAATCACAAGGATTCCAATTTACTCAAGTAAGATTCAGGATTCATATTTTATCCAAATTTATCAGAATTGAATCCGTGCCTGCGTGTCTGCAGTGTAAGCAGGTAGATCGGATTTTCACCTATCAATGTCATTAAAAACTAGCGAATAACATAACCTCTGACGCTTTCTGATTTCTCTGATTTCATTTCAGACTTCAGCACAGTCCCGAACCTTTTATCTCATACACGAGGACTAAAAAAGTTAAAAGGGACAGAAAGAGAGAACAGCATTCGCCACGTAACCAATATAAACTAATATAAAACTATTACACACATCATGCGCATAAAACAAGATGGCAAATGAGAACTTTTCTGTCATAAACTATAGTAAAACAACTCATCAAAATGAATGAAAATAAATTAAATCCAGCGAACAGATTAAAAACAGAATTGGAAAAAAGAGGACTTTTTTATTATCAGCTCAGTCAGCACCCGCTCTTTCTTTCTGTGTCATTTTGCCTTTGCCGTGTGCTTTGTAAATGCAGACAATCAGATACAGTACCAGTCACTTTTAAAAGATGATGTAAACAGGTCATCCTAAAAAAATCCAATACAGTCACAAAATCAGAATTGACCATCAAGATCTGCTGTGTAAATGCAGCCAAAACTGCTGATTTGAATCAAAAAATACTACTTTGATAAAAAGTAGTGCTTTTAATTTGGAAGGTTTTTTTTTTTTTTTGCTTTGAGGCAAATTAAGTACAAAAGATTAAAATCAGAAACCATATATTTTACACTTAGTGAAGTTTATTTATAAAATAATTTAGAGAGGAACACGTGCTTATGATTGCTTGCAGCCGGTCCCGCATTATTCAATTTATGATTTCCCAATCAGATGATTCCTAAGCCACTATAAATACCCTAAGTTTCATATCACAGCCATCTTCGTTTTGAAGAATCCCCCCTTCCACCCCTACTCCTCCTCCTTTCCTAGATGGGTAGCACAGTGGCCCAGTGGTTAGCACTGTTGCCTCACAGCAAGAACGTCACTGATTCTAGTCCTTACCAAGCCAGCCGATGTTTCTGTGCAGTTTACACGTTCTCCCAGTGCTCACGTGGGTTTCCCCCAGGTTCCCCAGTTTCCTCTCACCATCCAAAAACATCCAAATCGGCACCATAGGCTTGCTCCCAGTAAGCTTCTCTTAAGAGCAATCACTATCTGATCATTAGCTACTACAGCAGGGGAGTTCTCGAGATCTACCTGAGCTCAAACTCCCCTCTCGCCTTGCAAACGGGAGGGAGCCCCTGGCTCGAGGATCTTATGATCTCAGGGCTCTCTCCTGGGACAGCATGCCAAACAAGCTTTATAATCAATCATCAGCTAAGTGTGAACTCTTGAAACCCAATATAAAAAAGCACTTAAAGTGAAAGACACAGTGGTTTAACTTGTTCTAGCGTAGAATAAACAGAATGCATACATACCAATACTGCTACTACTGCTATTACTACTAGTAGTAATAATAATAATAATAACCATCACAAGCAAGTCTTCGCAGTGGCAATGACTGTCAATGCCCCGTCATTTTTGTTGAAATCTTAACAGCCCCCTGCAGACATCATCTCAGCTCTTGCGGGTCAGTCTTTGTCTCTCCAGCCCCTATAATTGGCAGATCCATCATGTAATCCTATCACAAGTGAGAAAAAAATAGCAGATTCCAGCACTGCACACTCAAGTCCGGCTTTACCGGAGTATCTGCAGGGGCTTATGGTATGGATATAATAAAATCATTCAACGATGCTCTGCCAAAAAACCCCACAGATTTGAGTGGCAGCATATGTCAGACGCAACACACAGCGAATCTGTCTGAAAGAGTGAAGCTTTCATAGAGTAACACATATCATGTCTTCTGCTCAGAGGCATGAAGGCCCGGCGCTTCCTGCTGCGAGATTGAATGAATCATGTCGCCTCATGAAATATTAAAGCTGTACATCCAGCAATATAGAGGATTCAAAACCCATCAGCCTACGGTAACTGAAACATTTTCTGTTGTTGTTGTTGACTAATATTAGCAGAATAAGAAAGCATGTAAAAAAAAAATTGAGGGAGAGAGAAAGGGGGATATTTATTTAACATGATGTGTTGCAGTATTCAGAGATGTGCGATGAAAAGTTGATGCTGGATGTGAAGGTCAGATCGCCGTTCTGAATAATGTTATATAAAAGTGTAAAAGCAGTAACAAATCCCACTAGAGCATGTTTCATACTGAACAATTCCGTACAAAATTTATTTCCATACAAATCTGAACAGTAAAGCTATGGGAAGCATAAATCCATGCCAATACAGAGAGATTCATTCATTTATTTTCCTTCCTTTGCCACAGTGGAATGAACCACCAACTATTCCAGTGTATGTTTTACACAGTGTATGCCCTTCCAGCTGCAACCCAATACTAAGAAACACCCAAACACACACATTTACACACACACACCAATTTAGTTTGTTCCATTCACCTATAGCGGACTAGTCGTTGGACTGTTGGGGAAACCGGAGCACCCACGCGCATATGGGGAGAACATGCAAACTCCACACAGAAGCGGCAACTGACCCAGCTGGGACTCAAACCAGTGACCTTCTTGCTGTGAGGTGACTTCTAACCACTGAGCCACTATGCTGTCCCATCAAAGAGATCCATAAAGGAAAATAAGGAGAGGTATAATATTTAATAACTACAGCAGAGATGAATTCCCACACAAGAGTCATATAAATCCTAATAGCTGCCTTCATTATTAAATCATTACAATGTAAATCCCATGTCAACTTATTAAAATTCAATAGTGGGCGGGCTGCTGTTACGGAAAATGTGAGCAAACATATTTACAGCGTGGATGGTAGAAATTTAATTTACTGAAAAGGATAATGATTTCAGTAAATTCAACGTTCATTCATTCATTCATTCATTTTCTTTTCGGCTTAGTCCCTTTATTAATCCGGGGTCGCCACAGCGGAATGAACCGCCAACTTATCCAGCATTTGTTTTATGCAGCGGATGCCCTTCCAGCCACAACCCATCTCTGGGAAACACATCCATACATTCTCATTCACACTCATACACTACGGACAATTTAGCTTACCCAATTCACCTGTACCGCATGTCTTTGGACTGTGGGGGAAACCGGAGCACCCGGAGGAAACCCACGCAACCACGGGGAGAACATGCAAACTCCACACAGAAATGCCAACTGGCACTGCCGGGGATCGAACCAGTGACCTTCTTGCTGTGAGGCGAACGTGCTAACCACTCGGCCACCGTGGCGCCCTAAATTCAACGTTGTTTATTAAAATGATATTGTACTAATTTTTGGTTATAGTTCAATGTGAAGATACAAGATTGAAAGGTTGTTTTAAAACCTGTTTAAAATGTATGGCACTATTTGATTTTTGCAACGTGGAAAATGCAATATAGGCTCATTCTGAAAACGTAGCCCTATATATATTTCTGGAGATCGCGAATTATGTAGCCAGAAGTATGTACTGTATGGATGCATTTCATTATTGTAACGACCGCTACAGGGGGTGGTATGACGCCATTCCTTTTCACGTTTACCAGCTGACCGCTTACCTCCGTATGGACGGCTTTCCTGCTGTTGTTAGTTTATCCAGTAGCTCACCATGTACATCGGCGGACTTGAGAATGCAGAAAGGAGTTGACCATGATGTCGTGGTTCGAGTCCGGAGAAGAACGATTCCAGAAAGCAGGTAAGACAAAAACAAAAAATAAACAAGTAAACAAACAGGGTGAGAACATGGTAAAATCTGAAAACATGATAAAAACCAGGTTTTAGGGAAGAAGGAAGGTGGGTCAGTAGATCGATCAGTCAGTCAGATGAGGGCTGGGAGCACAATCTCATTTGAATTTAAAACGACAGTCACCGAAACGGCCCAATTTAGACCAAAGCATAATAGGGGCATTTTCAAAGAGTTCTAAAATATTTTTTTGTGTGGAATTTTGTGCTGAAACTTCACATACACACTCTAGACCAGAGATGCCCAAACTTAGGACCGTGGGCCAAAGTTGGCCCATAGTAACCTTTGATTTTGCCTGCCATCCCATCTGAGAATGCTTTAGAGATTGTCATTTCAAATTTAATGTACTCTTTTATTTGTTTAATTTATTGTTAAGCTACAAAAAGCTGTCTGAAATTAAATGTTTCAATTTAAATTATGTAAGTTTAATCATATTAAGTTTAAAATGTGCATATGATGGATAAAGGACAGTGCAGAGATACTGTATGGTGAGTGAATCAAGTCAATGGCAGATTCTGCTCGACTAGTGTATTATGCAGTGAACTCCACTGTTTTATAAATATGATTGTTTGTTTTTATTGGAATAACTTTGAATTGTATTAAATTGCGCAGTTTACTTTTTAAAGTAACGTTTTTCTATTTTTTATTATGATAAAATAACATGAAGTAGGAAATTACCCATGGCAACTGTAATGTCGGCCCACGGCTATCAATGATATTTGGTATTTGGCCCTTTATACGAAAAAGTTTCAACAATTAATGTGCAATCTATATGGAATAGGATGCAAGGGGACAAATGGAGAACGGGCACCTAAAAACACATATAGATTGCACATTACTATAAACAAAAGAAAAGTTGTTCTAGTCTCTCCAAACATAATTTCAGCTAGGTTTTTTAGGTGCCCGTTCTCCATTTGTCCCCTTGTATCCTATTCCATATTTCTTTTCCTCAGGGCTCTTCTTCCTCCCTACTCATTTTTACTCTCTCTCTCCCTCTCTTTTTTCTCTGATAGATTCAGCAGCATATGGAGCCAAGCTCATTTTCAGATGCTGTTTGTGTTTGAGCACATGAGCTGACAGGCCTGATAAGAAGAGGAGACGAGGGCCTTCAAGCCGGGCCTCTTTGGACACTCAGCGTTAGACCTCCGGGGATCATCTGCATGTCGCCGCTAAAGCCGCTCTCGAGGTTTATCGCTCTGTTTACTCTAATCAGTCAGCTCAGCAGCCATTACGAGAAGCACTCCACACACATCTCCAGTGCTTTGAGTGGAGGTGAAAGGTTTAATTAAAGCATGTGTGTCACTTCTATCAGCGCCGGGGCACATTCAGCATTCCCATCCTTTTTAGTGTCTCTTTTGCCTTCTTCTTTTTTTCAATCGGTCTCCCGCTTTTTTCTGTCCCCGGCTTTTATGTTCACAGGCTGACTGACTCTCTCTTTATTGCGACTTTGGAGAAATTACACCTGCTTTGAGGATTGAAATGCAGATGTGTGGGTGTGATGGAAATGTTGATGGTGTGAAATTGTTTTTAGTGGGAGAAAGTGATTTTGACTAAAACAGAGGGAGGGACTGACAGGAAGCACAAGCTGAGATTTTCTGTGAAAGGCAGATGTGTTTTGGTTAAAAAAATTATAAACAGGTTTTAGATAAGAATGTATGATGCTGTTATTATGTTTTTCTTTTCTTTTTTATTTCTTTAAAACCTTTTTTAACACATTTTAACACATCTGTTTTCAATCATTTTTTATTCTTTGCTGTTTTTATTATTTGAATTTTATGTTCGTTTTATTCTTGTTCATGTCAATCTCTTTGAATTACAATTGTGTATGAAATGTGCAACATGGGCTCATTCTGAAAGCCTAGCCCTGTATACATTTCTGGAGATCGCGAATAATGTAGCCAGAAGTATGTATGGCTGTATTTGCTCTTTAAAACGAATGCTACGGGGAGGTATAACGTAGTTCCTTTTCACGTTGATCGATTATCTCCATATGGATGGCCTACTTGCTGTTACCAGATTGTCCAGTAGCTCACCATGTAAGTGGGTCGACTTGAGACACAGAGAGGAGTTGACCACAATGACAGGGTTTGAAGAACGATTCCAAAAAGTGGGAAAGACAAAACCACAAAGCAAAAAAAAATAAAATAAACAAGTAAATAACAGGGTGAAAGTAAGGTAAAATCTGAAAACGTGGTAAGTGAGGGATTTTCTTTTTCTGAATTGCTTTTTTAAACTGTCGTTGGGTTTAGGGAAGTGGGTGAGCGGGTCAATCTGTGCTTTTGAAAACACTACTGGTTGGGTTTAGGTAAGGAGGAGGGTGGGTCAGTCGATCGGTCAGTCAGTCAGTGGATTTATGTGAGAACAGCAGGATTGAATGGCACTTGTGAGAGAAATTTACCGGAAGCTAGCTCTCTGCAACTCTCACATGGTCGCCCACTGAAGCTAAGCAGTTCTGTGCCAGGTAAGTACCTGGATGGGAGACCATATGGGAAAGCTAGGTTGCTGCTGGAAGTGGTGTTAGTGAGGTCAGCAAGGGGTGCTCAACCTGCAGTCTGTGTGGGTCCTAAAGCCCCAGTATAGTGAAGGGGACTTTATACTGCTCAGTGAGCGCCGTCTTTCGGATGAGACGTTAAACCGAGGTCCTGACTCTCTGTGGTCGTTAAAAATCCCAGGATGTTCTTCGAAAAAGAGTGGGGGTTTAACCCAAGCATCTGGGCCAGATCTGCCCCTTGGCCTCCGTGCATCATGGCCCCCTAACCATCCCCATATCATAATGTCATTTCTCAATGACATTCACTCTGTCTCCTCTCCACCAATCAGCTGGTCTGGCGCAATATGGCTGCCGTCGCGTCATCCAGGTGGATGCTGCACACTGGTGGTGAATGAGGAGATCCCCCCCCCATTGTGTAAAGTGCTTTAAATGCCTAGAAAAGTGCTATATAAAATGTAAATAATAATAATAATAATTATTATTATTATTATTAAATTTGAGATCTCAAAAAGTGTGCACAGCGGCCTCTGGTGGATTTACGAAAAAAAAAAAAAACGAACCGCCTGGGATGTATTTGGCGCTCTAAAGAAATGTATATAGCAGTACATTTTCAATGTGCCATATAAATAAACTTGCTTTGCCTTGCAATATAAAATGTCAAATGTATCACCATAAGTATTAACTGATTCTTAAAACCAAAATATTAATAATTGCATATTTTTGTATCTGAATGTAAATACAACACAAATATTTGATGGAAAAACTTACTTATTGTTAAAAAGTAAGAAATCTTGTGTTGCCAACTAACTGAAACAATTTGCTCATCACCCAATGACAGTTGGGTTTAGGGGTGGAGTTAGGTGCCACGCCTCCTTTTTAAAATCGTACATTTTCGTACGACTGAACTTGTACGAATTTATACAAATTAGCCACTAAACTGGCAAAAACGTCAAATGCTTACGTTTTCTCGTGAGATCAGGCTGGTAGTTCCCTCATTTTCAACAAACATTTGAAATAAAGCAAGGTTTTTGTTTATAGCAAGAAAAAAAACACCAATGGTAAAAACAATCAGCGTTAGAATTTAACTAAACGAGACAAACCCACTGATTAAGAACGTTCTGTTCCACTGAGTGCGAAACTTCTCAATCTGATATGATTTTTAAACCCAAAAACAGGTGGAAAGTAAGCACATAAACTAAGTGCTTTTCTTCTCCATCTGTCTCTACATTTATGACAAGAAGGAAGTAAGAGAAACAATTAAGTCTGTATTACTGCAGCCGTACAGGCTTAGTAAATGGCAAAGCTGTTAGCAAAAATCAATAAAATGCCACACCAACAAACAAAGCACTTCAAGATATGGAGTGCTTTCATCTGAAATGCTTATGAGAGCACGGGGAAAGTCACCATGGACTAAATTATCCGTTATTACTCCAATACTCTTAACTCAGCTGTCATATTTTGTTATTCTCTTCAATTCACAAACTTGACAAAGCTAAAATATCTCCCCTCAGGACAGAATCTGATACATTATAGTGTTATGGGATGCCTTAGCGAAGCCAACTTCATCATATACTGCATGGCCATTAAAAAATACTTTTTATTGGTCTTTTTATTGGCTTGTAAGGTGGAACGGTGGTTCGGTGGTTAGCACTGTCGCCTCACAGAAAGAATGTCACTGATTCGAGTTCCAGCTGGGCCAGTTGGCATTTCTGAGAGGAGTTCTCCCATGTTGACGTGGGTTTCTCCTGGGTGCTCCAGTTTCCCACACAGTCCAAAGACATGCGGGATAAGTGAATTGGCCATTTTGTATGAGTGTATGTAAATACAAGCATGTATCGGTGTTTCCCAGTACTGGGTTGCAGCTGGAAGGGCATCCGCTGTGTAAAATGTATGCTGGAATAGTTGGTGGTTCATTCCACTGTAGCGACCCCTGTTAAATAAGGGACTAAGCCAAAGGAAAATGAATAAATGAATGAATGGTTTGTAATTTGTTTGGCAATTACTCTTTAAAGAAACACTCCACGTTTCTGAAAATACAACTCCCCTAGAATTAAACTAAGCATTCATGGTAGCAAAGTTTCTTGATTATGCCAGAATGAGAGTATAGTTCCAAGCCATATCAGCAAAGAAAATAGCAACTTTTCATTTTCTGTCGGTCTTAGTGCACCACGTTTCACACATGAACTGACTATCTGTTGACATTAACCTCAATCTAAACATCGCTGTCACAAAGCAGATTTCAATCAAGGGCCGCAATGCTTTTGGCTGAGATCTTCTATTGATAATGGGGTACTGTCTGACCCATGGCATCTACAGTCTGCTGTAGCACATCTCAATGGCATTCAGCGGTGGCCAGTTCATGGGTGAAAACGAAGCCTTCTTTTAGCCTACTAAAAAGTTTTCAGTATGATGGTGAAAAACTACATTTCTAGCCAAACCATCCTTCTGCAAGCTTATACCAAACACGGAAATAAGGGCAGTTACGATAGCTAAAAATATGACAGAGCATTGCTATTATGTGATTATATTGTATCGGAATATGGAGCAATTAAAGGTTGATGTTAAACCAAAAGTAATTCACAAATACTTAGAAATGAAACGATTTACTGACAATAATTCTCTATGGTTACAACTGAAACAACCGTATAAGATGATAAAACATGAAATGATAAAAACACAGCTCAAATGTAAAAAAAAGTTACCTTAGAAAGAGGGAGGGAGAGAGAGAGAGTGGTAGAGAGACTGATATCAATAGAGCCAGAGCAGGAGAGGAGCAGAGAAGGAAAAGCGCAGAGCAGGAAAAGAGGCAGAACAAAGTTTACCTCCAAGTATCTGCCTTTGGAATCTATATGAACCTTCTTAATGAAAAAGACATGTTTTGCCATATAAACAAACGCATATGAGAATTTGCCTCCCTACAGTGTATTATTGTATAATTGTAAAATAAAGCCAATGTATATATAGATGTATTTACTGGAACAGGGGACCAAATTACATGTAAATCTGTTTGCAGCACACATGATTTCAGATATTCCACTGCACCCAAAATCCCAATGCGCACTCCTCCACTTCAACACAAGATTAAGTGAGCAAAATCAACAAACACTGCCATGTTGTGGGTTGCAAACTTTAAATACAACTGTGGAGAATGAGCTAATGTAAGACAGCGCCACATGGCTGGGCTGCTATGGCAGACTATTAATCCTTCACATTGACTGCAGGATGAGGCTCAGATCATCTCCCAGAGTGCTTGTAATCTTAAATGTCCTCCAGCCCCCCTGTGCCTCCCTTTGATCGTGGGACAAAGAGTCAGCTTCTGGGAGCGCAGAAATAAAAATGAGGCACATAGCAATATACAGTTGCCCAAGGCAACCAGTGCACTTTGAAGGCGATTGCTAAATTTGTGCCTCTGCTTGGTCTGATGGTGGAGAGAGAGAGAAAAGAAGGAGAGAGTTGAAAAGCGAGAGGGAGGGGGAAAATAATGCATAAGAGAGAGAGATAGAGGGGAAAATTCCCCCATAAAGTCTCAGTCAAAAAGTCAGTTTGATATGAATGAGACGGGGCGATAATAAACCCCAAAATGAAGAAAATAAATTATTTTTTGTTAAGATAAACTCTACTAAACTATCTGTCATTATTTATTCAATTCAATTCATGTTTATTTACAATGTAGATTGTGTCAAAGCAGCTTAACGTAGAAGTTCTAGTAAATTGAAACTGTGTCAGTCCAGTTTTTAGAGTTGAAGTTCAGTTTAGTTCAGTTCAGTGTGGTTTAATTTTCACTGCTGAAAGACCAAACACAGAAGAGCAAATCCATCGATGCGCAGCTCTACAAGTCCCAAACCAAGCAACCCAGTGGCAACAGTGGCGAGTAACAAAACTTTACCAATTGACGAAAGTGAAGGGAAAAAAACTTTGAGAGACCAGGCTCAGTTGGGCATGACCATTTCTCCTCTGGACAAACTTCTTGTGCAGAGCTGCAGTCTAGGCACAGGAGGCTGGAGAATGCTGGATGTCCATCATGGAGAAGCTGCAGGTGTGAGTAGGTCACAAGTTGGTGTTTAGGCTGGCCCACTGGATCAAGCAGAGACTCGTCTGACACTGGGGTCTTTCAGGAATCAGTGATCTCCACTCCACAATAACCGCCACAGCATCTGCTCAGGATCAGCCTGGTCCAGGATTAAGGATACCTTGGCATCATCTCTTCACAGGTCTTGGATCACATCATTTGTAAATCATAATAAGTAAAGGATAACTGCAAATTAAAATTTTTAATATTTACACATTTACTTTGTGTAATAAATAACTGAGAGGAAAAGGTTAAATATTAGTATTCATATAATGTAAAATATGTAAATGTTTTCTAATCATTGCAAATAAACCTCGTAATATTAAGTAAATTATAAGTAAAAAAGGCTATATTTATAAATATAAATGATTATTATAAATATTGATTTTTTTTTCAGCATAGCTGGAAATGACCACAAAAATGTAACATCTGTTTATTATAACTGGATAAAACAAAAAATTTAAATATTTGAAAAATACTTATTTGTAACTAATAAGAATTTTACTTTAAATGTACTTAATTTTATCAACACAGGCTCATTGTGGATGCATATCCCTGTCTACATTTCTGGATACCACGAAATATGTACCCAGAGGTAAATCTGTCCCCAATTTGTCAGTAAAACAAAAGCTACAAGGGCGGTATGACACCACTGATGGCTTCTGTTGGGACTTGGGATGCGGAGCAGAGTTGACAATAGTGCCCCATCACTATTGTCAACTCTGCTCCGCATCCCAAGTTCAAGTTCGGCAAATATAGTTCCATAAACCAGGTAAAGCAGAAGCAAAAAATAAAAATAAACAACCAAATAAGCAATAGGCTCGAAACGTGGTTAAATCATGCAGCCACGTCAGCTTTTCTTTTTCTAGATGTTTTTGAAAACACTATTAGTTTGGTTTAGGAAAGGGTGTGGGTGCGTCAGTCAACAGCAAGCTAGCCTGGTTAGGTGAAGTGTATATATTCTGCCCCCTGGTGGATATGCGAGAGAAATTTGTGATCATCAGAAAGAGTACATAGCGGCCTCTGGTAGAGTTGCAAAAACAAAAACTACAAGCAGATGTACCTCCACTTATGCATTTCACTGTGTACGTATCTGCAATGAGCCAGGGTTGAATTTTATAAAAGCCATATTTTTATACAATTTTTATAAAATCTTTTTGCTAAAAAAAGAGTTTAACTACTTGATTAATTTAAATAAATTTAGATTTAAAATTAAATTAAAATGAAAGATAATCAATTAACTTTATTTAAGACTGTTAGGTTAAACATTATGTTACATAATATTGACAAGTTAATATAAGATTACTACAATTTACTTGACTTTAATAGTGTAATTTGTTTAGAAGATTTTATCAAGTAAATCTTAAGAGATAGGTTTCACAGTGCACCTTTCAGTGTCTCTTGTCGACTCTGACTATAACGCAGCACAATCGAACCATGCACTTCCTAGCAGTGACATCATACATCAAGCATCGCAATACACAAATCTACCACCATCCTTTGCCATCAAATAAAGACGTAACCCAGAGGTGAAAAATGGATCTTTCAAGAACCAACTTCTGTAATCCATCTCCAAATCAGCCTTAGCAGGCGTGCAAAGATATGGAGACGCCTCCGCCTGATTCAGGATCAGACAGATTGGCAAGTGCGGCATTTCTGACAAGCCCCATAATCCATCAGGCCTTGTTACAGCACCTGAATTCATCAAAGCAAGTTGAAAATGAGAGATCGGTGCAGCAGTGTTGGAAGCAGTCGCCGAGCATTTGTCAGTCTCCCATTTAATAAATGGCATCCTTTGTTTATTCTTGGAAATAGATTGAATTACATTGTATCTGTTTGAGATGGATGCTCGCTCCTGTAAAGCCAATTGATAACTCTGTTCTTCCACAGGCTGCCAGAAATACTGAATCAATTTGCTGCGAACGCTGCCGCATCAAAACAAAAATAATCAGGAGCTTCTGCCAGCCAGTTCTGCCACAGACTCTGGTCCTGCGCTCATACATCAAAATCTGTAAAATCATTTTCCTGTTCATTTTCAATATTGATTTGTTCCCAGAATTTGTTTCCAAATTGGGACGGTGCAGATTAGACACACTGATTTGGAAAAAACAAAAGAAAATCCAATGAAAAGACGTTAGTCGTGGTGGACACCATAATAATTACAATGCTCCGATGAAAAGAAATATACACATATTACTGTTGTAAAGAATTTCAAGCATGCGTGGGTGAAAAGAAGAAAAATTTAATGGCCTGTTTCCACCGAGTGGTACAGTACAGTATGTTACGGGTCGGTATGGGTCACTTTTGTCAGGCTTGCGTTTCCACTGCTAAAGGGTAGTCTTTTGGTAGGCGTGGTGTACGGCAGAAAGTTTCAGTCGACCTCATTCTCGCTCGAGGAAATGTCTAAACAGTAAAGCTGTACGGGTCGCTCACATATCAAATGTGAAGCACCTCACACAAAACAGATGTTTCATTATACACATAAACACTGGTGTATAAATGTTCATTACTGACCTTTCTATGAACATAATCTTATAATAACAGCAGATCAATGATGCAAAATAGCCTACTGTCTGTGATTATATAAAATAAATAAATAAATGCAGCATATATGAACACATACAGCGCCTTACAGTCTCCGATATGTTACCAATTACAGAAAAACTACACACAGCAGACATTTAGGCTTTATTTAGGTTCAAAAACAACATGAAATAGAGCCCACAGTCAGTACAAACCTCTTATCTGTATCTTTAATCTTCAGCAGCACATGTAGCCTCTTGTTAAAAAGTAATTTCGTCATTCCGAGTTCATAATAGTCCAGAAGGTGATAGTAATGAACTGTTACCGTCTGGCCGGCGCTACAGAGCACCGAGCACAAAAACTGCCAGACACAGGAAAAGTATCTTTCCTCAGGCCATCTACCTCATGAACAGTTAATATTTCTCCTATCGTGCAATAAATGTGCAATACTTTCTCACACGCACTTGTACACAGCACCTTATAATAATATACAATGCAATACTTTTCCTTACGCATTTGTACACAGCACCTTATAACAATATATAATGCAATACTTACTCTTTTGCACACAGCACCTTATAACCTGTATATTTATAACAAATCTGTACATACATTTCAACATCCAGATCGCTGGACTGCATCTCTGTTTAATGTCTATTGTCTTCTTTTATAATATTTATTCTGTGTTGTCACTTGTCACTTTATGTACACTGGAAGCTTCTGTAGCCAAAGCAAATTCCTTGTGTGTGTGAAGCACACTTGGCAATAAAACTGATTCTGATTCTGATTCTGATTCTAATAGTTTAACGTAGCAGTGTGTTCATGTTTGCTGAAAAAATAAGTTGCTCCTTGGTTTTTTCCGGCTTCTCCTTTGTTTTTGCACGCGTCAGTATCGCGTTTGTCTGTTTCAGGATGCTATTAAAGGATGATACACTTTTCTCAAATTGAATTATTTGATCCACTGAAATTCATTACAGAAACATTTATTCATTCATTCATTTTCTTGTCGGCTTAGTCCCTTTATTAATCTGGGGTCGCCACAGCGGAATGAGCCGCCAACTTATTCAGCATTGTTTTACACAGCGGATGCACTTCCAGCTGCAATACATCTCTGGGAAACATCCAGACACACTCATTCACACTCATACACTACAGGCAATTTAGCCTACCCAATTCACCTATACCACATGTCTTTGGACTTGTGGGGGAAACCAGAGCACCTTGAGGAAACCCACGCGACCAAGGGGAGAACATGCAAACTCCACACAGAAATGCCAACTGACCCAGCCGAGGCTCGAACCAGCTCCTTCTTGCTGTGAGGCGAATGTGTTACCCACTATGCCACTGTGGCGCCCAACCTTCTGTCTTGCTACAATCCAACCCGCTCTTTAAGATCTCAAAACTCAGGGCTTCTGGTAGTACCCAGAATAGCAAAGTCAAGTAAAGGGGGTCGAGCCTTCTCATTTATGGCTCCTAAACTCTGGAATAGCCTTCCTGATAATGTCCGAGGCTCAGACACACTCTCACAGTTCAAAACTAGATTAAAGACCTATCTTTTTATTAAAGCATACACTCAATACATCACTTAGCGGTATGATGCATGAATGTGCTCCACACATCTCCTTTCTATACACTATGAACAGCAGCGACGCTAATTATTCTCTTTGTTCCCTATTTCCAACTGGGGATACTCATCCCGAGGCACCTAGAGACTATGCAGTGCCACGGATGCGATCCAAGACCCGTGACGAGACGATTCCAAGGCTACATAATCCTGGACCTCGCTGTATCCTGAGCAGCTGCTTGGCGGAGTAGCAAGCAAGAGACAGATTCCTGTGACCCTCCAAGTACAGACGAGCCTCGAGTTCTCCAACCTCCGGCGCCTAGACTGCAGCTAGAGCTGCGCATCGATGGATTACTCTTCTGTGTTTGGACTCTAAGTAGTGAATATTAAACAACACTGAACTGAACTGAACTCAAACATTAATAACTAAACTGACATTTTCAATTTACTATAACCTTCTATGTGAAGCTGCTTTGACACAATCTACATTGTAAAAGCGCTATACAAATAAAGGTGAATTTAATTGAATTGAATTATTACTTAAGTATGTCCAACAAAACTAATAAGCACCATAGACCACATATTTTAGAACGAACTTACAAAGAAATTGACCCGCAACAGCAGGAATCTATTCATTAAATCAGAAAGGGATTTATTACGTCTTATTAAATAAGCAGCTTCATCAGACTCCAATACACTAACATTATCAGGACAAATCATCCTGTTTCAGTAGAGACTTAAAGAATTCTGGTAATGAAAAAAGAAGGGATACGGTGTCATATATTATTTATTTTATCAGAGGGTTTGTTTAAAAAAAATGAAACCCTACAACACATCTCTGGATTTCACCGAGCGGCCAGACATGCAATGGTTGATGATCTGTGCAAACCATAATAGTAGAGCTGTCCTCTTGGCAGTTCTGAAATGGCTTGCGTGTGTTGTTGTGCCGAACCGCAACAAAAATACTTCAGCTGTCAGCGAATGAGATGCTTTGACTCTGGGTTGCCATGTGTGTGTTTTTGTGCATTTGTGTCTAAGCTCTCGGTTTGTTATTTACTTGGTAAAGCCATCAAAAGCCCACCACCCTCAGCACTCCGGCATCCCGCTTGGTTCAAGACCAGCACAGGCGGACCAAAGGAACTTTAAAAGCTCTGAGGGGATTCAAAGAAACTTTCTTTTTCTTGCCGGGGGTCTCTGTGGCCTGGACACGACGCAGAAAAACTCTTAGAAGACACATTAGTAGGAAAGGTCAAAAACGCAACTGGAAATGTTCCAACCAAGACTGACCTACAACAAGGGCTGAGAGATTGTTCAGATTTTATTGATTGATTTGAATGTAATACTGCTGTAAATGAGGGATTAAAGGTTTGCATAAAAATAGATCCAGTTGAGGGCAAAATCATTAGCCCTCTTGTAAAACATTTATTCTTTTTTAAATACTTCTCAAGTCATACTCAATGAACATTTTCACAGTATTTCTGATAATATTTTTTCCTCTGGAGAAAGTCTTGTTTGTTTTATTTTGGCTTGAATAAAAGCAGTTTTTAAAAAAAAAACCATTTTAAGGTCAGTATTATTAGCTCCCTTAATCATTTTTCTAAATTGGCTACAGAACAAACTATTGACATTCCTAATTATCCTATCTTGCCTAATTATCCTAGGTATCTTAAAAAGTGTAATGTAATGTAATGTGTAATTATGTAGCGCATTTTATTGAGTATGGCCATACACCCAAAGCGCTTCACAATCATGACGGGGGTCTCTCCACACCAGCACCAGTGTGCAGCATTCACTTGGATGATGCGACAGTAGCCACAGGACAATGGCACCAATGTGCTCACCACACACCAGCTATTGGTGGAGTGGAGAGACAGTGATAGAGCCAATTCCATGGATGGGGATGATTGGGAGGCCATGATGGGTAAAGGCTGATGTTGGGAATTTGGCTAGGGGTTACACCAGTACTTTACGAGAAGTACCATGGAATTTTTAAAGACCACAGAGAGTCAGGACCTCAGTTTAACATCTCATTCGAAAGACAGCTCTCACTGACAGTATAGTGTCTGCTTCACTTTACTGGGGCATTAGGATTCACACAGACCTCAAGCTCCCTGCTGGCCTCACTAACACCACTTCCAACCGCAACTTAGATTTCCCATGTGGTCTCTTAACCAGGTACTGAACAGGCTCAGTCCTGCTTAGCTTCAGTTAGTAACCAGCCTTAGGCTGCAGGGTGATATGGCTGTGAAAAATTCGTTCATTCATCCATTCATTTTCTTTTAGTCCCTTTATTAATCTTAATATAATTACTTCTCGCCACAGCGGAATGAACCACCAACTTATCCAGCGCATGTTGACACAGCGTATGCCCTTTCAGCTGCAACCAATCACTGGGAAACATCAATACACACTCATTCACACATACACCACAATTTACCTTACCCAATTCAGCTATTCCACATGTCTTGGGACTTGTGGGGGAAACCGGAAGAAACCCATGCGAACAAAGGGGAGAACATGCAAACTCCACACATTAATGCCAACTGACCCAGCCGAGGCTCGAACCAGCGACCTTCTTGCTGTGAGGAAACTCACTGCACCACCATTATGCTGCTGTGAAAAATATATAGTAAAATATTATGTACTGTCATCATGGCAAAGATAAAAGAAAACAGTTATTAGAAATTAGTTATTGAAACTATTATTATTATTATTTTGAAATGTTTTGAAAAAATCTCTCCATTAAACAGAACTCGGGGGAAAATAAAAATATAATTGTATATATATTATCAATTTCCTCCGGGTGCTCCGGTTTCCCCCACAGTCCAAAGACATGCAGTACAGGTGAATTGGGTAAGCTAAATTGTCAATAGTGTATGAGTGTGAATGAGAATGTATGAATGTGTTTCCCAGAGATGGGTTGTGGCTGGAAGGGCATCCGCTGCGTAAAACAAATGCTGGATAAGTTGGCGGTTCAATCCGCTGTGGCGACCCCGGATTAATAAAGGGACTAAGCCGAAAAGAAAATGAATGAATGAATATATTATCAAGCATTACAATTAGATATGTTTACAATGTGCCAGTGACAACAGTAATTAGGAATACTACTGTTGTCACTGGCAATCTGTAAACATATCTAATTGCAATGCTTGATAATATATGTCTTTCATCCAAAAGTGGTTAATAAAAAATAAATAAAATAATAATGATCAGACACACATGATTAATCGGCTACACCTTTATTTCGTGTATTCATAGAAATATCACTGGCAGTGTAATGTAAAGACACAAGGTTATGAGAGGCGTGTTGGGCTTCTTATGACTTCTATAATTATTTTTAAAATGGCCTTTCATGCACAAGCAGCTGCAAAAGACACAGGGGAGTAAAAACAAAAACTGCTCTGGGTTGTTTGATATTTCATGTTTGGATGATGGTGACAAGCTAAAGGGTGGTTATTTCCGTCAATATTACAAAAATTTAAAGAGATAGCCACCCAAAGGTTGGGAAATTCCATCATCCTTTGCTCACCCTTGTCTTATTTACATATTTGAGTCAGAAATGTACACTGCACACTCTAATGAATTTGTGAAAACATAAAGACTGTATGACACCATTCCTTTTAATCCTCAATACGTCACTTTGCTGTATGATGCATGAATGTGCTCCAGCATCTCCTTTATATACACTATGAACTGCAGCTACGCTAATTATTCTCTTTGTTCCCTATTTCCAACTGGGGATACTCATCCCCAGGCCCCCAGAGACTATGCAGCGCCACGGATGCGATCCAAGACCCATGACGAGACGATTCCAAGGCTCCTTAACCCTGGACCTCGCTGTATCCTGAGCAGCTGCTTGGCGGAGTAGGAAGCAATAGACGGATTCCTGTGACCCTCCAAGGATAGACGAGTTCTCCAACCTCCGGCGACTAGACTGCAGCTAGAGCTGCGCACCGATGGATTACTCTTCAGTGTTTGAACTCTAAGTAGTGAATATTAAACAACACTGAACTCAGCTATAAACTAGCTAATAATATACTAGCTAATAACTAAACTGACATTTTCAATTTACTATAACCTTCTATGTGAAGCTGCTTTGACACAATCCACATTGTAAAAGCGCTATACAAATAAAGGTGAATTGAATTGAATAGAATTTTGCCCTAGCAGCTGACTGCTTACCTCCATATGGACGGCTCTTCCGCTGTTACCAGTTTGTCCAGTGGCTCGCAGCATACGTCGGCACACTTGAGACACAGAGAATGGTTGACCGTGACAATGGGGTTCAGCAAAGAACGGTTCCAGAAAGCAGGTAAGACAAAAGTCAAAAAATAAAATAAGTCAATAACAGGGCGAGAATGTGGTAAAATCTGAAAACATGGTAAAAATTAGGTGAAGGCTTTTCCTTTTCTGGATTGCTTTTGAAAACATTGTCAATTAGGTTTAGGGAAGTGGGTGGGCGGGTCGATAAGAGCTTTTGGAAACACTATTGGTTGGGTTTAGGGAAGGAGGAGGGTGGGTCAGTTGATCAGTCAGTCAGTCAGTCAGTCAATCGACAGTGGCCTCTGGTGGAACAGCAGGCACGAGTTGCACTTGCAAGAAAAATTTGAGATCTCAAAAAGCATACACAGAAGTTCCCGCCATTAGTTAATGTTCATATGTTCCACCTGTGTTCCGCCCCTGTGTGTGATCAGTTTAATCATCCCCAATGTATTTTTAGTCCCTGTGTGTCATTCAGGCCTTCGTGGTATTCTCGTTTGTGCTTTGTCATCACCCCATGTTGTTTCTGTCTCTCCTGTATTCTCGATGTCCTTCCAAGTGAGCGTTCGTAAATAAATCTACATGTTTTGATAAACTCCTGCAATGTCTTGCCTTCCAGAGTTAGCCAAAGCATTACAGGGCACACATTTCCAACGAGCCTGGGTTGGATTTTGTGTGGTTTGTCAGTGTGCTATGGCTCGAGTAATAAATGCTGCTCCTTCAGCACATGCTGAAGGTTTGGAAACAGGTTTACTGAAAAAATCTGCATGGAAATCACACTCAATTTATTGCCCAGCCCTAATAGCACAATTAAGATGTGTTTGTTAAACATTTGCCTTCTTATTACACGCAGTCATCCTGATGCACAGGTATACACTGATATCAAAAATTACTTTTATTTGCATGCTTATATAACAATATGTAGGCTGATTTATACATTTCCTTAATAAAAACTCTCTTAAAGCGCAAGCCTGAACATCACTTCACCACGTCATGGCCAGCGGTGCACATCTTAAATGGATCAACCACCGGAAATAATCTAATTTATTTATACACTAACATACGCATTAAAAAAATTATACTTTGGATTAAAGGCTACGGGTGCTTTAACGCTCAGTTCGATTGCCTGGTCTGAAGCAGACTTTGATTGCTCCCCTTTCTCCCTTCTCTATTGTGTTATGTTACATTTGCACAGTACATCTGCACAGTTCCTGATTGCTAATGCGGCGTCCTCTCTTCACCTTCTTATTTTCCCCTTCAGGCTTATTATGGTGTCTTTCCCATCTCTAAACATTTTATGCTTTGAAAACAGTGAATGTTTCTCACCAGCACTCCTTGCCAAAACGAATCCCGAACACACTGAAAGGTTAACATTCTGTTTCATAGTGTGCCGCTGCCAGTGTTCGGAGAGCTGGGTGTTTAACCGCGGAGTGTAAAGAACATGGCTTGCTCTCTTTGCTGTTCTTTATTCGTTTACTTTCATTAGAAGAAATGCATTGCTGTACTCATTGATTGCAGATGAAGGTGGAAAGTGCACGTCATAACTCTTGCCTGTCCTCTCTGTGTTTATACGTGACAGGAATATAGGTGTATTTGAAGCAGCTTTAAGAGCCCTTTAGAAACATTCATTCATTTATTAATTTTCTTTTCGGCTTAGTCCCTTTATTAATCTGGGGTCGCCACAGCGGAATGAACCGCCAACTTATCCAGAATTTTTTTTGCGCAGCGGATGCCCTTCCAGCCGCAACCCATCTCTGGGAAACATCCGTGCATTTTCATTCACTCAGATACAATACGGACAATTTAGCTTACCCATTTCATCTGTACCGCATGTCTTTGGACTGTGGGGGAAACCGGAGCACCCGGAGGAAACCCACGCAAACACGGGGAGAACATGCAAACTCCACATAGAAACGCCAACTGACCCAGCCGAGTCTCGCACCAGCAACCTTCTTGCTGTGAGGCGACAGCACTACCTACTACGCCACTGTGTTGCCCCCTTTTGAAACATTCATTCATTCATTCATTTTCTTTTCGGCTTAGTCCCTTTATTAATCCGGGGTCGCCACAGCGGAATGAACCGCCAACTTATCCAGCATTTGTTTTACGCAGCGGATGCCCTTCCAGCCACAACCCATCTCTGGGAAACACATCCATACATTCTCATTCACACACATACACTATGGACAATTTAGCTTACTCAATTCACCTGTACCGCATGTCTTTGGACTGTGGGGGAAACCGGAGCACCCGGAGGAAACCCACGCAACCACGGGGAGAACATGCAAACTCCACACAGAAATGCCAACTGGCCCAGCCGGGGATCGAACCAGTGACCTTCTTGCTGTGAGGCGAACGTGCTAACCACTCGGCCACCGTGGCGCCCTCCTTTTGAAACATCTATATCATAATAAATCATGTAAAGGGAATTGTGTTTTCTAAAAAAAAATATATATAGTAATAAACTCAGTATTGTTGAGAAAAAGAGCCAAAATTGATATGCAAAACATAAAATCGGAAATTTATAGAGAATAAAATCTCAATTTAGGGCGGCGCAGTGGCACAGTGGGTAGCGCTGTTGCCTCACAGCAAGAAGGTTAAAACAGATTAAAATTGTACATAATGTATTGTATAAAAATGGTGCAGTGGGTCGGGGGGCTCTGTTGGAGCAAAGATAATTTGTCTCTGTTTTTCAAATATTTTTGAAATTGATGTTTTATTGACCAAAATGTTAAGAAAAAGATCTGAACAAAAATAATAATACTCTCCACGAGAATGCAAGGCTGTGCTCTGCATTCTGAATTTGGGGTTTTCATTAGTTTTCATCAAAATTATCACAACTGAAAGAAATAAACCTTTGAAATATGCAGCGTGTGGAATGAATGTATACATTATACAAGTTTGACTTCTTGAATAAATCAACTTTTTGGAAATATTCTAATTATGTGACCAGCACCTGTACATGACTGCCATCTTAAGATATTGACGTGTTGAGGAATTGGACCAAAGCAAGATGTTTTATTTTAAAGCAGCATAATCATGATGCAACCATTCTGTCCGATGAAGACATTTCAGAAATTATAGATGAACAAAATCCATTTTGGGTGCCACGGTGGTGTAGTTGGTAGCACGTTCGCCTCACAGCAAGAAGATCACTGTTTCGAGTACCGGCTGGGTCAGTTGGCATTTCTGTGTGGAGTTTGTATGTTCTCCCCGTGGTTGCGTGGGTTTCCTCCGGGTGCTCCGGTTTCCCCCACAAGTCCAAAGACATGTGGTATAGGTAAATTCATTCATTCATTCATTTTCTTTTTGGCTTAGTCCCTTTATTAATCTGGGGTCGCCACAGAGGAATGAACTGCCAACTTATCCAGCATATGTTTTATGCAGCGGATGCCCTTCCAGCTGCAACCCATCTCTGGGAAACATCCAGACACACTCATTCACAATCAACGTACAATTTAGCCTACCCAATTTACCTATACCACATGTCTTTGGACTTGTTGGGGAAACTGGAGCACCCAGAGGAAACCCACGCAACCACAGGGAGAACATGCAAACTCCACACGGAAATGCCAACTGACCCAGCCGAGGCTCAAACTAGCGACCTTCTTGCTGTGAGGTGAAAGTGCTACTCACTACGCTACCGTGGCGCCGGTATAGGTAAATTGGGTAGGCTAAATTGTCCGTAGTGTATGAGTGTGAATGAGTGTGTATGGATGTTTCCCAGAGATGGGTTGCATCTGGAAGGACATCCGCTGCGTAAAACATATGCTGGATAAGTTGGCGGTTCATTCCACTGTGGCGACCCCGGATTAATAAAGTGACTAAGCTGAAAAGAAAATGAATGAATGAATGAAATTAAAACATACCCAATAATAAAAACATCAGATACACAAAGGTGTATTTGACCTCTCAGCCGAGACTCACTCATCCCCTCTCCTCTGTCTGGCTTTTTTTAATCTCTACATCCTCCCTGCGGACAGTAAATGTCAGCCCTTTTGCGGCTGTTGCTTTAAATGTCTTTTTCAAGCCACCTTCCCTTAAAGTGTCTGACTGGCCTGTTCTCCAGCGGGGCTGAACGTCTCAGTCCATCAGACACATGAGAAAGCCTTTTCTTCTTCAGTGTCGTCGTCTCGATTTCTTTCCCCCCAATTTAAAACAATTGTCTGTCATCGTCTCATCCCAAATTTTTACCAAAGACTTTGTGTCTCATCACGGTCCCCATGGGAGATTATGGGATAAAGACTCAGATTAAAAAACAATGAAAATTCAAGCTTATTGCTTCAAGTTCTCCTTGTCTGACAACATGAGAATGGCAATAAGAACTGATAAAAAAAGACCTGTATGGCTTTCTTGATTGTTAGTGATAGCAGCTTAAGTGTGTTTAAACTGGCAGAAAAGCACACAGTGTTTCCAAATGATTCCAAGGGAGTTTAGTGACTGGCTCGCATGCAAAATCAAGACTAAAAAGTGAATTTTAATATACGCAAAGAAGCACCGACTGCTAATTAGATGACTTCTTAATCGAATCGTGACTATGAATGAATTATTTTTTTGTAAAATGTTTCTTTTGTCTCACTTCAGTTGAGTGTAACTGAGCCTGCACACTTTTCAAAGACTTATAATAAGCCATGAAATGAACAGCCAAAAGATGAATCAAATGTTTGCTAACTTTGGAGCGGTTTTTGCAGGAAAAACTACTTTGAAAGGGAAACTGATGTACTGTATATAACTGATATATATCTTCTGTCCGTTAAACAGAAATTGGGGAGAAAAATAAACAAGGGGGCTAATAATTCAGGGGGGTTAATAATTCTGAAATGAACTGTATCATTTATTATTATTATTATTATAATTATTAGTATTAGTATTATTATTATTGGCACCACGGTGTCGTAGTGAGTAGCATGTTTGCCTCACAGCAAGAAGGACGCTGGTTCGAGCCTCGGCTTGGTCAGTTGGCATTTCTGTGTGGAGTTTGCATGTCCTCTGGTCGCGTGGGTTTTTTCCAGGTAATCCGTTTCCCCCACAAGTCCAAAGACATGTGGTATAGGTGAATTGGGTAAGCTAAATTGTCCGTAGTGTATGAGTGTGAATGAGTGTGTATGGATGTTTCCCAGAGATGGATTGCAGGTGGAAGGGTATCGCTGCGTAAAACATATGCTGGATAAGATGGCGGTTCATTCCGCTGTGGCGACCCCTGACTAATAAAGGGACTAAGCTGAAAAGAAAATGAATGAATGAAGGATTGTTATTATTATTATTATTATTATTATTATTATTATTATTATTATTTTAAGAATAATTCACAATGCAATGTGCCTGTTAACTTATTGTTTGCTTCTGTCATTTATTAAATTAGAAAAGTCTTGTAGGAATTATTTTTAAAAGTATTAGATGTGGTGATCCAAGGTTTTCCTCCAGCAGAACAATAAATGAACATTTCAGAGTTAAATAAGCCTACAGTATATAGTAGGGTTGGGTCATAGGCAATGACATTGTCTATCGCGATTGCTGATAGACATCACAATGCTGAGCCGATGCTTCACCCTGCCCGCGTTGCAGCAGCAACTTACAACCCTTAGGCCTCATTTACACTAATACGTCTTAGTGTTAAAATGGCATTTTAGAACGAAAATGATCCACGTCCACACTGACATTTCATCTAGCATTTCTGAACAGCCCTCCGTCCACACTATACCACTGAAAACACACATCACTTGACCACACACACACGCACACTCTTTCATGTGCTTTCATGCGCACATCTGAGCTCCAGGCAGTCAGCAGGTGCTTTGAGCACAAAACCCCAGAGAGCAGTGCACGTTGGACCGATGGATCAAGTCTCACTATAGTTTTTAAACGTGACATTTAATTACATTTTTCTCAATCTTACGACTCTTTAGTCTTTTGAATCTATCAGGTTACGTGTCACAGTGTCAGTAAACTGCTTCAATCATTCACTTTCACGCTTGTACTTAGTAATGTTAGTGAAAACCTAAGAAACTGTTGGTAGGTTCCTGTTGGTTGTCGACGCCATTATAACGACACAGATCACTCTGCCTATTCATGCCAGAGTCCCACGGAAAAAGTAATTGACAGGTGTTAATTTATGATTTGGTTATGGGTAAAACAAAGACCATGTGGGTCAGGTTGAAACGGTAGGCTACAAATAATTAATTTGTTATGAATGATTTAATTATTCATAAATTATTAATTCACCGCCACCTATGACGACGATGCCATCGAACATCGCGATGTTTCACATTAGACATTGTACAATGTCAAATTGGTTGACATCGTCCAACCTTAGTATACAGTTAAATACAGAGAATTATATTTATTTATTATTTTATTTTATTTATCTTTTTCTTTCTGTGAAATATCCTCTTTTCATTTCTTTATTGAGTCATATAGGTTGAGGTTCACAATAACAGTTCCTTGTCGCCTCCTACTGTAAACTGTGCACAAATTCACAGGAAAAAACCTTACCAGCCATAAATGGAACTTTAAGCTTTCACAAAATGCTAAAGACTGCCAGAGGCTGAAGTGCCATAATTTGAGCTCTTTAAGTTCAATAAATCATTCTAAGCCACTTGTGTGAGTTACGATTAATAATTAAATAAGCATAACCTTCTGGAAATCAGTGTTTCAGTTTAGTCCATTCACAGAAAAATGCAAAGATTCAAATTCATTCTGGCCTTAAAGGGCCCGTATATCATAAGGAGTCAGATTTTCCTTGATCTTCTTAGATTAAAGAGTTCACTGAATATATATATATATATATATAGC
>CAIGQQ010000001.1:5668877-5684974 GCA_903798035.1 Danio albolineatus | reverse complement strand
TATATGCGTGTCTGTGAAATTGTAAAATTTGGTTTTCATTTTGTTTTTTGCATCTGGTCCTCGGCCCAAAAACTTTGGACACCCCTGGTCTATACTGTAGCAAGAACAAAATCAGGAGTTCACTGTGAACATGTACTAATATAAAAAGGATGCATCAAATACACTTAGTTTACTTATAACAATATCCATTATATCTTATGCAATGCTGGTTGAACTGTGAATAAAATGAACAGGTTGTGATGTAAATTACAGCTTTGGAGTCGAGCGATCCACTTCCTCCATATGGCATTTCGGTAAAAAAAAGAAAACAAAAGATTGCCGGAAATGGGACAGAAAGGGAAATCATAGCTGGATGGACCTGATAAAGTACATGTTTGTTCAGTTCCTGCTTTTCAAATGCATAAGAAGCTTATAATAGTACAGAACGTTCAGTCTTGCGGCAGAGTTGAAAGCTAATGCTCGCCTACCTGGTTATTACTGCTTATGAAAGTGCACCAGATTCAAAAAGAAGAAAACTCAGTCTTTCAGTATGCGGTGTGTAATTCTTTTCTCACTTATTTGATGGTTTATTTTGTGTCTGCAGTCACTTTTGCATGTTCTCCTCGTTCAAGTGGGTTTCCTTCGGGTACTCCAGCAAAGTCCAAAGGCATGTGCTATGACTAAATTGGATGAACTAAATTGGCTGTAGTGTATGAGTGTGTGTATGAATGCGAGAGTGTATCGTTGTTTCCCAGTACCAGGTCGCTGCTGGAAGGGCATCCGCTGTGTAAAACAAATGCTGGATTAGTTGGTGGTTCATTCCTCTGTGGAGACCTCTGATAAAACAGAGACTAAGCCTAAGGAAAATGAATAATATATTCAGAAGGATCTCTTTGGACTGAACAATGGGTGTTTTCTGTTAATCACAATTATTCCTGTTTGTCTTTAAGAGAGAGAATCAAGGCTGCGATATATCAACATGCACCTGTTTCAAAGAAGAGTCATTAAATATCTTGTTATTGTATGAAGAGAGCGTGTTTGGGTTATGAATTACAGTGTGTGACGACTCACAGATTTTATTTCCAAAGATCATTAAGTCTGGTTTATGGATGTCCACATAACTGTCACTTATCAGCTTATAAAATCACACTGAAAGAGACTTACTGGTTGGTATTTTTTGTCAGATTGGTTTCTAAAAACAGATCCGATACAAATGCTACAAATTAAGAGAAAACTAATTTAAAGTATGAGTCAAGCTCCCAAATGAAGGAAACACTAATCACTATAATGGTGTCTTTTTCTGCTTTCTCCATCTGCTAAATGACTAAAAGTAAATTAAACTGTCGTCCTATAATGCAGTCCAGTGTTTGTTTGCTTGTTTTCTCGTTTTATTTTGTTGTGGTATGGCAAACAATGACTGGATTGATTTAACTATAAGATCTGATAACAGTATTTTATTGAATTCGCAACTTGTTTATAGACAAAACAAAGACAATCCATTAACACAAAATGTGAATGTGGAAGATTGCAACTGCTTTACATGTGTGCAAAAAAAAAACAAATAATATTGGACAATGTTCTGAGGGATCTGACGGTATATAAACAAGAGGATGAGTAACTAAACAAGGCACAGGTGAACATAGTAAGTGAATAAGCAAGAATAAAAATGAATGGAATCAAAGGAAATGGAAGCTAACTTAGACAAAACAGTGAAGCACAAACAGTTTATTGCAAAACTTTTTTTATATTTTGTTTTGTTTTGTCACTACCTTGATTTTGGTTGATACCATTTTGTTGCTTTGCTTTACTATGCTTTTTACTTTCCTTTTCCACTACTCTGATTTTGTAGATACCATTTTGTTTTGTTTATTTTGTTTTGTTTTTATTTGCAATACCCTGAATTGGATTGGATTACCCTGGTTTTGCTTGTTTTATTTCAGACTATCTCTGACTTTGGATGATGCACCATTTTGTTTTGTTTTTCTGTTTTTTATTTCTGTTTTTATTTTTGTTTTGTTGTTTTGTTAAGCATTTATTATTTACCTCTCTTGTGGCATTTTATTGGCCTTTACAGTTTAATTTACTTTCAAGAGTTCACGCTGATGATTGATTCTAAAACTTGTTTGGCACGCTGTCCTGGGAGAGAGCCCTGAGCTCATAAGAGCCTCGAGCCCGGGGCTCCCTCCCGTTTCCAAGGCAAGAGGGGAGTTTGAGCTCAGGTAGATCTTGAGAACTCCCCTGCTGCAGTAGCTAATGATCAGATAGGGATTGCTCTTAAGAGATAACTACTTACTAGGAGCATGTCTATGGTGTCGATTTGCATTAGTCAATTAACTTAAGTTGCATGTTTTTGGATGGTGAGAGGAAACCGGGGAACCTGGGGGAAACCCACGTGAGTACGGAGAAAATGTGTTAACTCTGCACAGAAACATTGGCTGGCTTGGTATAGAATAGAACCAGTGACGTTCTTGCTGTGAAGCAACAGTGCTAACCACTGGGCCATTGGGCCACCCATCGAGGAAAGGAGGAGGAGTTGGGGTGGAAGGGGGGATTCTTCAAAATGAAGATGGCTGTGGTATGGAACTTAGGGTATTTATAGCGGCTTAGGAATCATCTGATTGGTGAATCATAAATTGGATAATGCGGGACCAGCCACACGCAATCATAAGCATGTGATCCTCTCGAAATTAGTTTGAAAAATAAACTTCACTTAATTGGTATTATTTTAATGTTCACATTTCTAGGAAACTTAGCATTACTTTTTACGCAACAATGATAACAATAAAAAATTACAAATAGCATTTTATTTTTAGGTACATTATGCATTTTAGATGTGGAAAGCTGGTCAGATTTAGCTAATATCGGATTTACTATCAAAATATACTCTGAAGAGACAAGTACTGAACAGACAGGCATTTGTTCAGACAAGTACAAGACATCAGACAATTAAACATTTATAATACACTTAGAATAGGCTACAACTGCAGTCTGTACTTGATCCTTAAAAGGCACCATAGTGTGCATTTAACACACTGTTAAATTGCTTTCTGATTTAACATGTATGTGGCTTGGGTAAGTAAAAAAATCTCCAGAAACAGTTTTATATAAAATGACCCCTTGGAAAGAAAAAAAAGCTTAGGTTTGACCATATTGGAATGGTAATGAGCTCTGCTTGAATGCTTCACAGCTTGTGTCACTACCTGCTCTTTCTCTCACACACACAAATAGTGTGAAGTACTCTGAAATAAACGTGCCAAATCATCATACTTAATTTGTCAATAAATATTTAAACAAACTGATTAGGTGTCTTATAGATTTTTCAACTGAATGGTTTATTTTAGCTTGAAGGAGTGAGTAAGCTATCTTTATGCCACAAAGGCCAACAGAGATGTATTTACAGTAGTATTTTGAAACTTTAACAAATATGAAAACACAGACATGAATTAATATCAAGCCCTGTATAAACAGATGAGGTTCATAAGTTTCAGTTTTTTTTGTCATTATTTTACTCAAAATATATCCCAGTAAGAGCTGAGAGATATGACACAATGCATAAATGTGCATTCAACACTTATACTCCGCAGTTTACATGTGTTTGTTGCCTCTTTACGAATATATATAGGACATTTCACAATATGCACATTAAACAAACAAAAGATATATTTAAACAGTCCTTATGCCTTTTTCGGGTGGCACTGAATACATTTATAATCTGTATATCCTGCATTTTGCATTGCAGTGAACATATGACGCAGAAGGCTGCCTGCTGCACTGAACTGCTCCTTTACTCTTCCTTAACCTGTGCTATTTTTAAAGTTAGAGTTCCACATACATAGTACATGTTTAATAAGCTTTGACATTGTTGTTAATCACATTGTGGCCAATCAAATGCTCGCACACATTTTAATGATCTCATATGCAACAAGTTTGATTTTACACTGATGGGATTTACATGAGAACTGAAACAAGGATGCTCAAGGCTCATGGTATGTCTTTGTAAATCCTATTATTCAGCTATGCCTAGGTATATACAGATTTTCATTGCATGGTAAGTTTATATAAGCAAACTAGTCTAAAATGACTTCAGTCTATTGTTTGTGCGATTCCAAAGTCAAAAATCCATCAATCCTGCCTCGAAGGATCATTTCCAGATTACGATTCTGAGTGTGTTGCAGACTCACAATCATTTTATTTTAATTATCCACTGTTTGGTCCTTGAGCCGGGCGAAGAGCTTCTCTGCTCCACTGCGCTGTGTGGACGTCCGGCCGTGGCCCAGCAGTCCTGCTTGTGTCCACAGTTTTCATATGTCAGGGTTTTGCGCACAGCCTGCCAGTTTCACTGAATAAAACATGAGCTCTTCTGATGTTGTGCAAACACATGAAAAGAAAATATCTATATTTTTGTCTCCACATTTTATTACTTTTCAAACAGTAATATGTGTCTGATTCGCAAAGAAATGTGTTCTTAGACATTTGCGAGTTTAGTGGCACTAGTCCATATTTGCATTGGATCTTCCACAAATTGGATTCTTTCAACAAATTCATATTAATATATTCATATTCACACATGAGATATTTTGAGGAAAAAAAATCTCGCTTTGTCTGATTTTAGTACATACTGGTTAGGGGGGGTTTGAAAAACTTGAATTTGGTTGACACAGGTTTAATAATTGTTCTAGAGTTCCATGAATTTGGTTGATGTTTAGTTTAGTTTAGTTTAGTTTAGTTTAGTTTCCCACATAGCTAAATTTCTCTGGCCCAGATCTGGCCCACATAATCAGCATTTGCTTGGCCCACATGCTGCAGTGAATTACGGCACATGACTGGACCAAGGCTTCCATACATGGGGCAAACATGGACCATATCTGGGCCAAGTCGCAGCCAAGTTAGCATCCCTTAACTGGGCCTGCACTGGGCTAGATATGTTAATGTATCACGACTGCAATGAATTTGATAAACCCATGAAGCATTTTGCTTTATGGCTGCACTTTTTCCTGAAAGGGCCTGATTGGTAGAATTTTTCCTTTACTCAAAAATAATTTATATGTATTTAAGTGGGTCGAAATAGGCCAAACTTACATGGCCCACATATACGGATATCTGGCTCAAGTCTCGAAAGCCTCCTATAAGTCGGTACCACCTCTGCCAAACCCGGGCCACATGCTGTATGCCAGTGCCGGACGAATGCCTGCTGTGCCAGCTTTATGCCAAATCTGGGCCAGAATTCTTTGCTACCTGGTTTAGTTTAGTTTAGTTTAGTTTAGTTTAGTTTAGTTTAGCACTACCCGGAATTTGGTTGATGTCATTATGTTGACTACTCTGCTTTGCACTTTTCCATTACTTTCTGCGTTACTTTGCACTACCCTGACTTTGGTTCATACCATTTTGTTTTGTTTATTTTTTATTTTTTTGTTTCATTATATACTTTTTTTATTTGGACTACCCTGACGTTGGATGATACCATTTTATCTTGTTTTTTCTGTTTTCGATTCCCCTGATTTAGTTTGATACTGTTTTTTGTTTTGTTTTTGTTTTATTTTGTTTTGTTTTATTTAATTTTTTTATAATACCATTTTGTTTTGCTTTTCTGTTTTCGGTTCCCTTGATTTTGTTTGACACTTTTGTTTTGTTTTGTATTTTGTTGCTTTGTTTTGCATTGCTTTTTGCTTTACTTTGCATTACCCTGACTTTGGTCCATACCGTTTTGTTTTGTTTTGTTTTGTTTTGTTTTGTTTTGTTTTGTTTTGTTTTGTTTTGTTTTGTTTTGTTTTGAATTTTGCTGATACCATTTTGTTGATTTGCTTTACTTTGCATTACCCTGACTTAAGGTCATACCTTTTTGTTTTGTTTATTTAGTTTTGTTTTATTTAGTATTTTTATTATTATTTGGACTGCCCTGACTTTGCATGATACCATTTTGTTTTATTTTCTGACCATTCGGTTTGCTTTTCAATACCATTTTGTTCGTTTGCTTTGCTTTGTTTTGCTTTGTTTTGCCCATGACTTTGGTCAATACAATTTCTAAAAAAAATTTGGACTACCCTGCTTTTGATTGATACTGTTTTATTTTGTTTTGCTTCAAAGCATATACAAACACTTGTTTACATTCTTCTGCATGCCAGATATAAGCCACACAGGTTTAAAACAACAGAAAGCAGAGTAAATCCTGATGAAAATCTCCTTTTGAGGTGAACTGTAGGACTCTGAAACTATAAACTTTCTCAAAACTTTCCGTATTAAAGTTTTTTTCTGTTTGTATCCTTGTTCTAGGGTTATGTACACTTTTAATAAATTATTCAACTAAAAGCAAATGTTTTCCTGCATGGCACTGCAGATTTTCCAAAACACAGTTCACGCGGCAAACACACACACACAGGCACAAACGCGACTAAAACAGACACTGTGCCACTTTCTATCATCCGTCTGTAAATATGAAAGGACCTCTGGGTTAGTTGTGCCATGTTTTCCAGACATTTGAGATAATTGAACAAATTATGTGCAGGTTGCGGTTAGGCACTGGGGTCAAAATAGCTGTTAGTAGTAAATGCTTATGCCTCTGTGCCTTTCATTAATTGTGAGAATTACTGTTTTTACTCCTCTTTTGCTGTACGGGAGTCATTAGTCATTTGACAGGCTCGCCGCAAGCTCTCCAGTCCACCAGTTAAGTCTTGCACACCCCCGAGAGCAAAAACACAAGAAGGAACGAATGAAAACATGCCCGACGACGTCCACATATTAGCACAGACGAGCTTCTGAATGTCATTTTACGTAAATAAATAGGCCAAGAGAATGATTTGTTGCTCTAATCACAGCAGAAGTATTTCATAAACCTTTCTTAAATGTCACATTTACATTTTTAACTGTTGTTTTTTTTTTGCACACCACACCTGAATAAACCCCAGGCTCATGAATGCAAGATTATTTGGTGGTTTATAAAGGACGCATATCATTAGCTTAAACAAGTTCAGAAAATAGCAGTGATTTGTCTATAGGGGTTTATTCATAAATGCATTTTTTGTCTGACATAGAGTGAACCTGAGTTATGAATGTGAAATCCGATGTGTTTTATTTCTGTGGCAGGATCCCAAGAGTAAAATCTTATTAGTTTAGACTTGGTCTTCACAATATGACAGGTGTATCCAGTGGATAATGGAAAGCATCCACACTGAAAATGGCTTCAGAATTATGGGGTATTTTTCCTGGGTTGCACGCCTGTAAACAAAACACACAGGAGGATTTGTTTATGAAATATTAACATTACACTTGAAACTAATTTAGGATACACACTATTTACACTGTATTAAACATCATCTGTGAAATGAATTGATTATGGAATTTATTTATTTTTTTTTTGTTGTTGAGACAGTTTCATTTTATAATTTGTGTCAAACATCATCTGCAAAATTTATTATTTTATTGATAATAAAAGATTGTTCATTACTAGGGCCAGACGGAATCTGCAGACATTTTTTACTAATTAGTATTTTGTTAAAAAATCTGCGGATTTCATTCATTCATTCATTTTCTTTTTGGCTTAGTCGCTTTATTAATCCGGGGTCACCACAGCGGAATGAACCGCCAACTTATCCAGCATTTGTTTTACGCATACACATACACTATGGACAATTTAGCTTACCCAATTCACCTGTACCGCATATCTTTGGACTGTGGGGGAAACCGGAGCACCCGGAGGAAACCCACGCAACCACGGGGAGAACATGTAAACTCCACACAGAAATGCCAACTGGCCCAGCCAGGGATTGAACCAGCGACCTTCTTGCTGTGAGGCGAACGTGCTACTCATTACGCCACCGTGGCGCCTATCTGCGGATTTATGCAGAATAATTTTAGGAGTATCACAACTAAAAACTTAGTATATGAAATAAAAAGTAATACCTTTTTAACTTTTATTTAATGTTTACAATGCGAATCCAATTAGATCCACTTTATTTGGTAAATAAAGCAAGTGTCTCATATAAAACCTCTACAAAAACAAAGAAAATAGTACTTTACAAACTGTATTGTAAATAAATAATATGAATATTTTCATATTAGTCAATATTATTACTGAAATTAGTTTAAAAGCTGAATAAATATAAATGTCCACACATTTACCCAAGTAAAAAAACAGAATCAATGATATCTGCGGAAATGTACGGAATTCTGCGTGCGCAGATTCCGTGTGGGCCTACTCATTACCTATGAAGCTTTAAGTAGCTTATTTCCTGTTTCTCTATCCAACCTCCTGTCTGACTACTATCCACTACAAGTCCACTAAAGGAGGTCGAGAATTTTCAAATATGCATCCTAAACTCTGATGAGATGCAAGACCTGAATATTTTGTTGATTATAAAATATTGCTCATTACTAGGGACACATGGAATCTGTGTGCGCAGAATTCCGCAGATTTTTAGCCCATTATTGATTTGGATTATTTACTGGTGTAAATGTGTGTAAATTTATATTTATTCAGTTTTTAAATGAATTTCACTAATATTATTGACTAATATGAAAATATTCATATATGATTTACTTACAATTGTAAGGACTCACTGCAGAAGATGTGCAGAACTTTCAAAACCAGTTTGAATCAGGCCTGGAAATTGGTGCCACATTGTCTGTCATCTAGACCTAGCCTAAGGCTATGTCATAACAAAACAGAGGATCCTTATTTCGAATCTTACTTGTGCCAGATGTTCGGAAGACCCTTCGGCTAACTTTGTTAATTATTATCGAGGCGGTCGGCCGGGTAAGTGCAAAAATAAACGCCGCCACACCGCCCCGTAGCGTTCGTTTAAAAAAAACGAAACGCAGCCATACGTACCTCCGACCACGTAATGTGCGGTCTCCAGAAACGTACTCGGGACTACGTTTTCACAATGAGCCTCTGTTGAACAAATTTATGTTGAATTGAGTAGAAAGATTGAAACGTTCTGAACTCTGAATTCTTTTTCTTTTTACAATGTAGAGCTAAAGATTCTAGTGTTATTACTAAAAATATTTTGTTGGTAATTAAAATTGAAGCTGAAATATAATACGATATCATTATTAAATGAGAAACTTAAAGGCAAAGTAAGTAAAATAATCAGGTTTAAAGGGAAAGTCCACCCATTTACTCACTCTCAGTCCAGCTTATGTTCTTCTCTAGAAAAACCACGGTTTTAGCTAAAACTGTACTGAATAAAAAGCCGCCTACATATTAGATGGGCTGAGGGTGACTGTATTAACAGCATATAAATTAAAGCTTTACAGAAATAAAGAAATACTCAAACTTAAAGAAAATAAATAATCAAAAGCTAATTTAGAATATGGAAACATACTTTAAATAGCATTAAAATAACACTGGCGCAGGCCCTTAAATCTGCTTTTTAAAGTGTGTAAAGTGAGGCTACTCTGCAGCAGATTTTTTCTCCATCATTTGATCATGAGCAAACCATCATTTGATGGAAAACGAACATGATCAATGGTAAGTGAAAGCAAACATCTCTTTAACATGAAAACTCTTTTCAGCCGAAAGCAGGCAGTAATGGCTCAACATTAATTGCAATGGACAAACCTAGTTTTGTAAATAAGGATGTATAATGAGCCTAATTTGCATAGAAAGTTTCTGCTGAAAACGTTTTCCCGCAGTAGAGTGCTTTTTTATGTTAAAGTTTATGAAGCACATTTCAATTTTTTTTTGTGTACTCTTCAAAAAAAAAAAAAAAGTTATATTTTATGTGTCAGAACAGTGTTGTCAGGTGAAGAGCAGCACAAAGTCACAAAGAGGACACTAAAAAAGCAGTGAAAAAGATGTGTGTCATCCTGAAATATTCTTGGTCAACGCATATTTCAAAACAAGCAGGATGACAACAAACACACTTTACCTTTTCTTGCTAGATGTCCTTTAAGCTAAAAAGCTAAAGAAGATTATGATTTTTTTTTTTATCTACAGAATCTACACAACCTAATACATTTCTCATACATTTCAAAGCATGTCAGTCATTCTGTACTGTAATTTGATTTCTCAAAAAAACTTTAACTGGGAAAATTTCCTGCACAGCAACTTGGGTAATGTAGTTTTTATGTATAAAAATTCACCTATTAAATAAGGCAACTTAATGTGAACAGATGGGCCCAATAAAATATATGCAGAAGAGGCTGTCGATTTAATGTTTTTTAACCTTGCCAGGGCTTTTGTTTTGTTTTGTTTTGTTTTGTTGCCAGGGGTGTTTGTTTTGTTTTGTTTTGTTTGTTTAGGGCCTGGCAGGGTTGCCTTTTGTTTTGCTTTGCTTTGCTTTGCTTTGTCTTGGGTCATTTCTTTCTATTAATATAAATAACACTTAAAACCAAAATGCACGTTGCAAAAAAATCCACATAATTTGTTAATGTTGTCCCAACACAATTTGATTAAGTTAACGTAATTGTGAGCATAAAACAAGTTATCTAAAAAATATATCAATAATTGGGTTGATTTAGCTCATTATAAAGAAGTAGTTTGAACAAGCAGCAAAAATAATTTTTGAGTGCATATTTTGGCTCTATGAATAATAAAATGTTGTTCAACGCAAATGTTTTAGGTGTTTTTTTTTTTTTTTCTCTCTCTGGAAGAGCTCCATATTCTCCAATATCATACTACATGAGCCATTAAAACTTGATGTATAATCTAACCTAAATGCTCAATTAACTATTTATGCATTTTTCTATGCATTATATTTGTATTTATTAACATGCCATGGTACACGCAAGTCTGAAACACTTTTGGACAGCAAAATATATGTTGTTCATAACCTATAATGGTTAATTCAGCTCAGTGGTTTATTAATACTGCTATAAAAATTGCCATTTTAATAAAACAGCCTTACAGTATAGACTTAAGAGGAAAGCCCATCCTATGCTGACCAGCTCTGAGGAATAAAAGATTGACGGAAAGCAGCCATTTATAGCAAACACGGTTTATCTTTTAATTGATCTTTTGAATGATAGTCAGCGGATTTGTAAAGAAAATAGAGGAAAGTTAATTACGGTACATGATTTCTCAATGCGATGATGAAGGCATCGGAGGACTGTAAACACAAAACTTCCCTCACGAAGAGTCCAAACAAAGTCGACAGCACGGCCACACAAAGCTATTTCAGTTTGTCTGAAGAATTTATGTCCTTTAGAAAAGAAGGTATGGGTCTTGATCACTCCTAGATTAAAGTCTGCTAATGGAGAGCGGATCGGGCCAGAGAGCTGCTCTTTCCATGACAAACAGGCCATGAGAGTAATCGCAGAGGACAGGAGGGCTGTTTGTCTCGAAATGTTAGGAAAAAGCCCTGCAGCAAACATCAATGCATTTCTACTTTTCACACCAAACGCATACGACAACAAATATCCCATTCCGTTTCATCTATGAGAGACTCTTTGAATATTAAGACATAATGGAGCAATTACAGGGCACTTATCTGTGAGCTCAAAAAAGCCATGCCTTGCTTGTACGTTTTCTCCAAGAAAGGTTGGACTTCATGCTCAAATGCACAGCCAATCCCTTGATAACCAGTCAACAGCATCTATTTTCAATGGCGCTTTGAGGCCTTTGTGCACTTGCTGCTGCCTGCTGACAAATATGCAAATTGCTCTGATAATTCCAGTAGCCAGTAGGGGGCTGGGGTAAAACTTTGTCCTTATGTACTCCCTGCTGCCAACAATAGAGAAGGATATGAGCAACATTAAAACTTGTTTGCAGCACAAAACTCTTGTACAGTTTTACAGTTTTGCAAGAAGAAATGTTTACACTCCATGCTCTTTATAGTTATAGTATGTAGATGGGTCAAAGATGAAAAGGGGATGTAGCTGCACATGAACATTTTTGTACATTTGAATTTAGCCTAATTATTTTTTTAAACCGGAAACTAGCATGACTAGCAAACATTTACCTGTCAGGGTTCTGCCAATCCTGTCTTGTTAATCCTTGTCTTGTGGCAGAGTCCGGACACTAGCTCTGTCTAGTCCTGTGTGTTGTCCTTGTGTCTATGTATGAGTGCGGATTGTGGGCGCGCTTGGACCGTGCGCGCTTCCGTTTGATACGGGCGCGTGGGGTCTGGGCGTGTTCGTGATTGCGTGCTCGTCCTGGTGTTTGTTTTGTTCTGTCGACATCGCGCTGCTTCATTCACAGCGGCTCCGTTTAGTTTGCACTGGGATGAAGCATGCGCGTTGCATATGTGTGAGCGCACGGTAAGATGTTTTCATTTTATCGTGTGCTTGTGTCTTGCGTTCAGTCCTCTGTTGTGTTTAGCACGTGGTGTGTGTTTACATACATCGCGTGCTTGTGTTGTCATGTGAGCACGCAGTTAATGAGTTCTCTCATTGGCTGCGTGTTCTAGGCCCCGTTTACACTAGTGCGTTTTAGTTTTAAAAAGGCGTTTTAGCATGAAAACGTTTCACCCAGCGTCGTAACAGATCTCCGTCTTCACTACGCCACCAGAAACGTATATCACGTGACCATTCGCGCACCATTCGCGCACTCTGAGCATGCGCGTTCAAGTATAAACAGGAAGCACGTGTCTTGCTCGGCATTTGGTTATTGCTAGTCAACAAACGCTGGTTGAACGATGAACGCGATGGCAAAGAAAGCAAGAGAGGTCTTTTTGTGGACAGACGACGAGGTTGAGTTGTTACTTAAAGTAACAAATGAATATAAAACATCCATGGCTATTGAAAATATAGTGTTTACAGAGAAGGCTGGTTTGCCGTCTGCCGCGGCTGCGTTTTAGAATGAAAACGCTCTCTTCAGCGTTTCTAAAACGCTCCGTTTTCGCACCTCCAAAACTCCGGCGTATTGTGGACGGATGGCGTAACCGTAGCAAAACGTATGCGTTTTAAAACGAAAACGTACTAGTGTAAAGGGGGCCCTAGTCTCTGGGAGTGCATGGCTTGTGTTATGCACTCTCCTGTCTATTGTCTAGCCCCACCCTCCTTGTTAACCCATTATTAGTCTATTATGTTCACCTGTTTGTTTGTTAATCATGTCTGCTTTAAATTCTCCTCATGTCTGCTTTCCTGTGCCAGTTCGTTGTCGTCCATCGTCAATGATCGTCGTGATCACTCCTGTCCTGTCTTGTCCAGCCCTGCTCTCTCCCTGCCAGCCCAGTCAAGTTTGTTTTTGATTGTTTGTTTGTTTTGTTAATGTTTTCCCCCTCGGGGTAGTTTATTTTGCTGTTTGTTTTATTTTTAATATTAATAAATACCCATTTTGTTCTGCACTTGAGTCCTCGCTCTCCTTTCCCTAACCCAACCGTGACATTTACCATGATTTACAGAAGACCTCACTTAAACACAGTGGTGGAAAGTGTACCATTACATGCCTAAAAATGTAGTGTAGGTACACTCTCAGAAATAAAGGTACGCGAGCTGTCACTGGGGTGGTACCTTTTCAAAAGAGACAAATTAGTACCTTAAAGGTCCATATTAATACCTCAAGGGTACATATTAGGACTAAAAAAGTACAAAAGTGTTTCTCTTAAAATTCTTAGGTACTAATATATATACTTCTGAGGTACCAATATGGACCCTTTAAGTACAAATGTGTACCTATTGAAAAGGTACCACCCCAGTGACAGCCTGCACACCTTTATTTCTGAGAGTGTAGAGTAAAAGTATGTGTTTTAAATATAACTCAAAGTATGAGTAAAAAGTAGCCCTTTCAAAAGTACTCAAGAGTAGTGAGTAGTGAATGTTACATAATATACGTAATTTGTGTATGAGTGTAAACGTAACATTCTGTAGTGCATTTAGCTATTGCTCAGCAGGCACACAACGTCATAAGACGCTAAAATTAGGTTAGATTTTGGTTGTGATGTTGGGTGACCAAAATTTAATGTCTAGCTATAGCATCTAAGGACAATGTTATTTTGATGTCTAATAATGACATCAAATGACGTTGATATTTGGTTGATTTTAGGTTGTGTTGAAAAGTGACCAAAATCCAACGTGGCGCCAACATCTTAAACCAATGTCACATTGATCGTCTGATGACAACGTCAAGCTGAACCATCATTGGACATTGATATTTGGTTGATTTTAAGTTTGACGTTGGCCTGACGTTGAGTTATGAAGTCAACCCAATTTTTGTTTCCTAACAGTCTCTGGGTCAATGCATGTAAAGATTTCTTAGACACTTTTTAATGTTTTCATACAGTTTGTTGCAATTAAAAATCACCATTAATGTAGTTTATATATGCTTATATACGTGTTTATATATGTTTATATACGTACTATATGCGATTTGACTGGACAGGAATCACAGGACTGATTTTTCCAGCGCAGGCTCATTCTGAAAAGGCAATCCCACGTACGTTTCTGGAGGCCGTGAAAGACGTTCAGGGAGGTATGTATTTTTGCACTTTTTGTATTTGCGAATCCACGAGAGGCCGCTGTGTATGTTTTTTAAGATCTAAATTGTGTCTCGCGAGTGCCGTTAGTGCCTGCTGTTCTCATGTAAATCCACCAGAGGCCGCTTTCAACTGACAGTTTGACTGACTGACTGACCAATCGACTGACCCACCCTCCTCCTTCCCTAAACCCAACCAAAATTTTATCAATTGACCCATCCACACACTTCCCTAAACCCAACCAACAACTTTCAAAAGCAATCCAGAAAAAAGGCCTCATCTCATTTTTACCACAATTTCAGATTTTACCACATTCTCACCCTGTTATTTCTGTTTTTGTCTTACCTGCTTTCTGGAACCGCTCTTCAACAGACTCAACAGCGGGAAAGTCGTCTACACAGAGGTAAACGGTCAGCTGGTAAGCACGAAAAGGAATTGCATCATACTGCCCCATAACATTCGTTTAAAAACTGAAACGCAGCCATACATACCTCTGACTACATAACGTGGGGCCTCCAGAATGGTACGTGGGACTACGTTTTCAGAATGAGCCTGGGTTGAATGATTTAACAGCTTACTCAAGAAGCTGACTTTTTGCCACCTACTTTCCAGTCACAAAAAATATCCCCACCAGAGCGGTTCAAACAGTGCAGTGTTCCAATGACAGACTGTTGAAACGCTGCTCGACCAATCAACACGCTGTTGTGTAAAAATAAACATGTAAACATTCCATAGAAATTTCAGGCTGGATTGAGGGACGCTAATATAAACACTGCTAATATAAACTCCTCTCGCCGCTCGAGGTATCGCAGGGATTCATTAAGACAGATGGGAGTGTTAACAGGACAGGAGTAAAGCAAACATGTCACTCTGTAATGGTTTTCTCAGTCTACAGCACTGGGGAGCCTAATATTTGCATTGGATGATCTGTGGGATCTTTGACAAGAAGAGGAATGGCCAGGATAAAACCGAGAGAAATGGAGGATTTTGGAAACCATTTTGTTTCGTGGACTGTTGCGCATTGATTGTATTGCATTGTACTACGAGGCTGTTGAACTATGGATTCTGGTTAACTGCAATTAATTTTCAGATAAACACATAGCTAAAGTAGTTCTAGACAGGTTTTGAACACATCACAGTTCTATATAATAGAAAAGTCATAATTTGGCAAAATGAGAAAGTTTAATAACTAATTTGTAATAACTGGTTTATTTGATGTATTTTATCTTTATTTAATCTTACAGTGCACTTTAAAAAAAATGTACAATTACAAAAAATGGCATCAAATTAGGAAAAGAACTTCATCTGTTTGACAGCACGCATCACAATTGTTACAACGCAAACACGTTTAAAAAAAAACGCGCTGCATTTTCACGCAACAATTAATAAAACGTGCTGCCTTTTCTACACAATGGAAATGTTTTAAGGAGACCCTAAAACGTGACAGACCCAGCTATTCATGCTATGGCTAATAAATACCAAAAGGATGAAGATCTTTTCTTTTTTTTCTTTTTTTTTTATTTTATTTATAAAAGTTTTTATAAAAAACATAACACCCAATAGTCTACATCATGTATATATTCCAACAAAGTTATCTCAGTGTTATTACCTGATACTAACTAGAACATGCACCAAAACACTAGCAAACAATACAGCAATAATTCGTCACTGTAAGGGTCCATTAATTAGTCCGATGACGGAGCTAACAGTATGGGTGAAGGTAAATGCGTGTAAGCCTTTTAGCACATGTGAAAAGAAATATTTTTA
>CAIGQQ010000001.1:5529183-5603877 GCA_903798035.1 Danio albolineatus | reverse complement strand
TATATATATATATGTATATGTATATATATGTATATGTATATATATATATATATATATATATATATATATATATATATATATATATATATATACATACATACATACATACATACATACATACACACACAAACACGTACACACACAAGATAAATATTTGTTTTATTATGTTATGTGAAAAGCAAACGGTTTACTGGATAAAAGTCGGTAATGTGATTTATTTATTATTCACCATAAAAATCCTTTTTCATAACGCCTAGATTATTGATTAGATGGAAGATTTGCAAATAAATGCTTTATGCACTCATAAAGCTTAGCAAATTAGCAATACTGCACCAAACTGTTTTAAGCAGTAAATCAATATAAACTATTAATTTATCTGATGTTGGCTTCGGCTTACTGTACAACCTGTTCAAAAAGTTCAGAAAAGCCAGCAACATCAGTTCGTGACGCATTATTACACTGTTTTACTACTTCAGAAGCCTTCAGTGAACTAAGCTAAAGTTTTTCCTCACCTAAAACATTTTTTATTTTTCATTTCTCTGTTCTTTTGGCTGTAATCTTTCCCATTTGCATTATTTACATTGCACGCTTGAGAAATGCTAGCAGAGGTGTTTCAAAAAGTCTTGGTCTGAATATCGAAGGAGCAACAGGGGAAGCAAAGAAGACCACTTTAACCTTGTTCCTGTTTATTTGAGGCTCTATTCAAGCAGAAGAAGAGATGCTTGGGTGTTGTACGGTCTGATTAATACATGAGGAAGAGTTTAGAAATATCTCTGTGGACAGAGAGGTGAACTGAGCTTCTAAGCCTTACTATATACATATACACTTGCCACTTTATTAGATACACCTGTCCAACTGATCGTTAACGCAAATTTCTAGTCAGCTAATCACATGGCAGCGACTTGATGCATTTAGGCACATGGTCAAGATGATCTGCTGCTGTTCAAGCAGAGTATCAGAATGGTGAAGAAAGGTGATTTAAGTGACATTGGACGTGGCAGGGTTGTTGTTGCCAGACGGGCTGGTCTGAGTATTTCAGAAACTGCTGATGCACTGGGATTTTCATGCACAACCATCTCTAAGGTTCACAGAGAATGGTCTGAAAAAGAGAAAATATCCAGTGAGTGGCAGTCCTGTCGGAGCAAATGCCTTGTTGATGCCAGAGGTCAGAGGAGAATGGCAAGACTGGTTCCAGCTGACAGAAAAACAACAGTAACTCAAATAACCACTAATTTCAACCGAGGTATGCAAAAGAGCATCTCTGAATGCACAACATGTCCAACCTTGAGGCGGATGGGCTACAGCAGCAGAAGACCACACCGGGGGGCACTCCTGTCAGCTAAAAACAGGAATCTGAGTCTACAATTAACACAGGCTCACCAGAATTGGTCAATAGAAGATTGGAAAAACTTTGTCTGGTTTGAGTCTCGATGTCTGCTGTGACATTCGGATGGTAGGGTCAGAATTTGGCCTCAACAACATGAAATCATGGATCCATCCAGCCTTATATAAGCGTTTCAAGCTGATGGTGGTGGTGTAATGGTGTCGGGAATATTTTCTTGGCACACTTTGAGCCCATTAGTACCATTTGAGCTTTGTGTCAACGCCACAGCTTCACTGAGTATTGTTGCTGACCATGTCCATCCCTTTATGACCACAGTGTACCCATCTTCTGATGGCTACTTCCAGCAGAAAAACACACTTTATCATAAAGAGTGAATCATCTCAAACTGGTTTCTTCAACATGACAATGAGTTCACTGTACTCAAATGGCCTCCACAGTCACCAGATCTCAATCCAATCCAATAGAGCACCTTTGGGATGTGGTGGAACTGGAGATTTGCATGGATGTGCAGCCAACAAATCTGCAGCAACTGCGTGACGCTATCATGTCAATGTGGACCAAAATCTCTGAGGAATATTTCCAGTATCTTGTTAAGTCTATGCCAAGAAGGATTAAGGCAGTTCTGAAGGCAAAAGGGGGAGCAACCCTGTACTAGTAAGTGTACCTAATAAAGTGCCAGTGAGTGTATATGTACTGACGTCTTCACCAAAAACCACAGAACACTTTTATTAATGCTAATCAAATAAATATGAAATTAAAGACACCAACAAACATACATGCAGTTGAAAATTTTATGTAAAGAAAGGTACTTTTTCAAGTGATGAAATATAAACAGTCCTGTTTTGGCTTCTTTTTTGACTCCAAATTTAAGCCAATGAATCGGAAAATTGTTTTTTTGAACATTTCATCATAAAAACAAACAAACAAAAAAAGTAAATGACACAAAGTATATCGTTGCTTTTGAGCACTTTAGACAACCAAAGAAAGACCTGAAGAGGAAGAAAACAATGCCAAGAAATGGCTTGGGATTACCTATCAACCTTCATCAGAATATTATTGTGCTTTTCTAACAAAGACAGTCCTTTATGTTTTATCTGCTTGAGTTGCCACACAGAGCCTACAAAAGCAGGCCGTTTTGCTTTTTTGGTGTCATTTTCACACATTTCACAGTCTTGTTTTTTCATCACGTCATGAAAGTAGGAACTTAAACAGAATGAAGGTTTGTTATGAGATCCACTTTATGGAAGCTTTTTATGTAATCAAGTATATTTATATAAATGTATGTAAATTCATATAAGTGACGTCACGGTGGCGCAGTGAGTAGCACGATCGCCTCACAGCAAGAAGGTCACTGGTTTGAGCCTCGGCTGGGCCAGTTGGCATTTCATTGTTGACTCTGCATGTTCTCCCCACGTTCACGAAGGTTTCCACCAGGTGCTCTGGTTTCCCCTACAAGTCCAAAGACATGTAGTATAGGTGAATTGGTTAAGCTAAATTGGCTGTGGTGTATGTGTGTGAATGAGTGTGTATGGATGTACCTAGTGATGGGTTGCAGTTGGAAGGGCATTCGCTGCATAAAAAATATGCTGGATAAGTTGGTTCATTCCGCTGTGGCGACCCCTGATTAATATAGGCTCTAAGCCGAAAAGAAAATGAATGAATGAATGAATAAATATAAGTATCTGTCTTCATGAGTGAGTGAATCATTTCACAGTTAATTCACTGATATAAACTGGTTTATTCAGGAACAATTAGGTCAATGAGTCATTCATGTTTAACAACACTGATTCATTCAAGAACCGAAAGGGTGGTCTTCATGATTGAGTTATTGAATAATTCGCTTATCGATTTGTTCAATAATACAGATTTGTAAGTAAGTGGATCGTTTATGTTCAACAAGACTCTTTCATTACAAAATTAAGCAAACAAAACATGAATGACTCAACTGATTCATTCAATAACAGCGATTGATTCATGAATTAAACAAATGGCTTTGCTTTGGGTAAGTTGAAGAATTGTTCACTCAACCGATTTTTACATGAAAACTGATTCATTTGATAATGAAAGAAGTGGCTGTCCTAAACTTTCACAGCTGATTCACTTAGATAAACTCGATTGTTCAGGAACAAATAAGTCAATGAATCATTCACGTTTAACAGCACTGATTCATTCAAGAACCATTCGATTTGTTCAATAATACAGATTTGTGAGTCAGTGGATCGTTTAGACTCAACAAGACTCTTTCGTCGCAAAATTAAGCAAACAAAACATGAATGACTTAACTGATTCATTCAATAACAATGACTCATTCATGAATGAAATAAACGACTTTTAATTTTTAATGAGATGAAGTATGGTTCACTCAACCAATTTGTTCATGAAAACTGATTCATTTGAGAATGAAAGTGTCTGTCTTTATGAGTGAGTGAATCATTTCCACAGCTGATTCACTGAGATAAACTGGTTCATTCAGTCAATGAATCATTCACATCCAGCATCACTGATTTATTCAAGAACCAAAGGGATATTTATCTTTTTGAGTAAGTCTTTGAATTATTTCAGAATTTTTTTTGAATTATTGCAATATTCAGCTGTTCATTTTGCCATGGACAGATGCATTTCTAATCAAAATAGACAAAAGTGGCAGGAAATACTATGCATAAAATGTGTATTATTCTATATTCATTTCCTATTGAACTGCTGTATAAAGCAACACTATGCTGTTAGTCTGAATGTCAAAGCTACTGTATCTATGTGAATAATAATTCTTGATATGATCCATATAGCTACATGTGAATACAATGAAAGTAAATGCTTTCTTTAGACCAGAGTACATGTGTTTTCCCATTATGTGCTATTTTGTGCTGCTCTGCCGGAATTGTTATGCTAGCATGTTACTAGTACTGTACATCCCTATGAGGCCTACGGACGGCTGCACTTAAAACGCAGCTATTTTTACGCTCTGTTTTTGTGCTACACCTAAAATATTTATGCCATCTGACGAAAGTAGCTGAGTAAGGCTCGCTGTATGAGGAAAATCAACCACACACCAGAATATGCTTGGCACTCACCCAAAAAAACAAAATATTCTCAGGGGTAGGTTGTTTTCTTCATATGACAAGAATCCAAATGTGTCGGATGCTAATGTGTTCAGTCGCAATTGTCGGGCAAAGGTACAAAGAGAATGCTAATAGAGGGGGGTTTCATCAGGGACAGGGAACTTGCAGGGGATCCCTGTAGTTTGGTAAATCGTGTTACCGTGTCAAAGCAACATGTGCTGGGTAATACGTGCAGCCATGCTAATGCAGCACAACGCACTTCTCATTTCAAGCTCCATTTGCTTGTCTCTGAAAGAGGCAGCACCTTCTCTCACACTTTTGTCTAGCATGGCGAAACATTGGCATGGCTACAGCAACACTGACACTTCACACTTGATGAATGGATGAGTAAATTAACAGATTTTATGAAATTAAACTGATAGCTTTTGCTCTTTTACAGGATTTACATGAACATTAAAGGAAGACGAACATGTAACCAAAGATTGTTCAGACTTCGGATATGATAAGTAAGGCAAACAACCTCTTACACATCAATATCTATTTTACCCACGCTCTTAAATATGTGAATCTAGCACAGTTTCTGCAAAACCTGAAGTGCTTTTAAGTTTTGCAGCATTTTTTCTTATGAAATGTTCACTAGAGGGCTTTGTTTGTTGTACATATCGTAGCGATATCATGGCGTGTCTCATTTCTGCTTGTCAGTTTTCCTCCATTTTGTTAGCAATGCTCATTTTACGTTTTGTTTATACCATTGTTTTCTTTAAATCACTAATGTCGTGGGTCATGTTTTTACACAACTCTGAGAAATGAGACACTTTTTTTAAACCCAACCACAGATGATTTTTAGAAACACAAATTTTGTTTTACTATAGTCAATTTTGTTTTATTTCAAGTAACAAAATGATTTTAAAGGGCGACGCAGTGACGCAGTCGGTAGCGCTGTTGTCTCACAGCAAGAAGGTTGCTGGTTTGAGCCTCGGCTGGGTCAATTGGCATTTCTGTGTGGAGTTTGCATGTTCTTCCTCGCATGGGTTTCCTCCGGGTGCTTCGGTTTCCCCCACAAGTCCAAAGACGTGGTACAGGTGAATTGGGTAAGCTAATTTGTCCGTTGTGTGTGTGATTGAGAATATATGTGTGTTTCCCAGTGATGGGTTGCAGCTGGAAGAGCATTCGCTGCGTAAAACATATGCTGGATAAGTTGGCGGTTCATTCCTCTGTGGCGACCCCAGATTAATAAAGGAACTAAGCTGAAAAGAAAATGAATGAATGAACATGCTTTTGTGGACTAGTTAACTGACATAAAAGTATTAAAACGCTTGTTACTTTCTTTTTTATTTAGTTTAAATTGAAATAATAATAAACAAAAAATTAATTAATTCATTCATTCATTTTCCTTTCGGCTTAGTCCCTTTATTAATCCGGGGTCGCCACAGCGGAATGAACCGCCAACTTATCCAGCATTTGTTTTACGCAGCGGATGCCCTTCCAGCCACAACCCATCTCTGGGAAACATCCATACATTCTCATTCACACACATACACTATGGACAATTTAGCTTACCCAATTCACCTGTACCGCATGTCTTTGGACTGTGGGGGAAACCGGAGCACACAGAGGAAACCCACACAACCACGGGGAGAACATGCAAACTCCACACAGAAATGCCAACTGGCCCAGCCGGGGATCGAACCAGCGACCTTCTTGCTGTGAGGCGAACGTGCTAACCACTAGGCCACCGTGGCGCCCAAAAATTAAATTACAGAATTTAAAGAAAATTAAAGAAACACTAAAAAATGTCCAAAATGACACAATTATTAAAATGAATACAAATTGGCTAAAACTTTACCAGTAAAAAAAAACGAACAGTGCAAACCTCCTTTTTAAATTAAATAGAAAAAGTATGTTTTTATTTTTAGATGAGCAGATTTGATGATCAATATAATGTATGTATTATAATTCCACTAATAATGAAATAATAATATTAATAATAATAACCGGTCTTTATAATATAAGCAACCCAGGCTCATTCTCAAAACGTAGTCCTATGTAAGTTTCTGGAGGCCACGAAATATGTCCTGGGAGGGATGTATTTTTGCACTTTTTGTTTTCGTGAATCTACGAGAGGCCGCTGTGTACACTTTAGAGATCTAAAATGTCTCTCGCGAGTGCTGTTCACACCTGCTGCTCTTGAGTAAACCCACCAGAGGCTGCTGTGGGCTGACTGTTTGACTGACTGAACGACTGACTGACTGACCGACCAATCGACAGACCCACCCTCCTCATTCCCTAAACCAAAATTTTATTGATTGACCCACCCACATACTTCCCTAAACCCAACCAACAGTTTTCAAAAAAGCAATCCAGAAAAATAAAACCACGTTTTCAGATTTTACCACATTCTCACTCTGTTATTTACTGGTTTATTTTATTTTTTTATTCTGTTTTTGTCTTATCTGCTTTCTGGAACCGCTCTTCACCGGACTCGAACCCCATACGTCCACCGACGTACATGGCGAGCCAACGGAACAAACTGGTTGCAGCGGGAATGTCCTCAGGTAAGCACTCAGCTGGTAAGTGCGAAAAGGAACGGCACCATACTGTCCCATAGCGTTCGTTTAATAAATTAAACACAGCCATACGTACCTCTGACTACATAATGTGCTGTCTCCAGAAACATATTACATTTTCAGAATGAGCCTGTGTTGAATATAAGGATCATGCCCAACATATGTGGTTATTTTGTATTTTCTATTTATCCCCTTTGAAATATGGTATAAATCGCAAAAATATGCACTTTCCTCTATGTCTCCCATTCAGCTTTTACTTCCTGTCCTCCATCTGAATTTCACATGTCTCCAGAACCACGTGATTGAAAACAACCTATTGACTGTTACACGTTTACCCATTCAAAACTACAAGAAGTGTATTCTGTATTCTTTGATGATACAGTATGTAATCTGACATCTTTTGTCCATGACTTGACAGGTATGTAGGAGTCAAAATTGTTAAGTCTAATGGTAGTCTAATAGAAGTCAATAGTAAATTTGGCATTAAACAATGTGTTCATGATTGCTGCAAGATAATGATTTCCTTTTGTTTCTATCCTATTTTATCAAGCACAAAAACACTCGTGTGAAGCATGTTACTTTAAAACTTTTCTGAAAAAGCCATTTTTTCAGATAAAGTCAAATGAAAAGGCATTGATTGATAAAATTATCTTTAAAGTGCTGTTGAAAATGAGAAACTTTTTTTAGCTTAGGATTTTAAAAGAACACACAGAACACAAAAAGTAGGAATACATTTTTCTGTCCTTCACTTTAACACTCTAATCAGTCTTTTTGTAAAGTCTGTGATGGAAGATAATGTGAGTAATGATGTGACTACAAAAAAAATAAAACTTCTATTGTGTTATAAGTTATTTCATCTTTTGGGAGATTTTCTGTAGTTTGATTAGTTTAAATCATAAGATTACCCTCTATTATAGACCACATTAAGTGTGCAGTTAGGATTCTGGGCCGATGAAGTGTTAGCTTAATATAATTGTTTACGTAAGACAGAAAATAATATTTTTATTTAGCAAGAATGCATTAAACTGATGTAAAATACGAGTCAAACAGTTTAAATGTTAATACAGATTTATATTTTAAAACTTTATTAAAAATATTAAGCTAATCAGTATATTAGAATGATTTCCGAATGATTGTGAAAACTGGATAATTATGCAGATTCTCTCTAATGATACTTAGCATTTTTAGCGTATTTTTATTAAATAAAGGCAGCTTTTATAATAACAAGATACTTATTTAAAATAGTTTAAATTGTGCACACCTTAAAGGGGTTGTCCAACGTGTTTTTTAAGGCTTTATTGTATTTATGGGGTGAAAGATAATGTGTGTTCATGCTTCATTTGTAAAAATAAAGTCCCATTATTTTTTCACAAGTTATCTTAATTATATACTGCTACTTAGCTAACATGAAAACGAATCATATTTCCTGGTTCCTCCAAAGGCCTGCCCTCATTAAGCTCTGATTGGTCACCTATCCTAATGTGTTGCTATTCAGGAAACGTCACGCTTCTTACTATGCTCTCTGTTGTGTAAATACTTTGTATTGTAGTGTATTGTATTTTTGTAGTCTCCCAAACTTTCCTAATTCTGTAAAAGTCAGTGGCTCTCTTTGCATTGAACTTTGACCATCTTACATTCAAGTTGTTGTTTGGTAACACTTTATTTTGATGATCCATTTGAGTATTAGTCTACGTAATATCTGTTGATACTGACATTCAACAGACATTTTAAGTGACTATAAGAAACTTTGCAAGCACATGTCAACTTACACTAACCCTACCCCAAACCTAACAGTCTACTTATAATCTAATGAGAATTAGTTGCAATGTAACTTAAATTCAACAAATGGACCATCAAAATAAAGTGTGACCTGTTGTTTTTGTTCACACAGCTACATTGCACAAAAACTAAAGTTTAAAATATGATATCGTAGTGGACCACCCCTTTAAACATTTGCAGACTTCACATTTCTAGTTAAGTTTTTGCGATCCGGATTTTATTATGCATATGTACCCCTGTATACATTTCTGGAGAGCCCGAAATACGTCTCAGGAGGTACTTTTTTTGCAGGTTTTGTTTTCACGAATCTACCAGAGGCTGCTGTGTATGCTTTTTCAGATGTCATATTTCTCTCGCGAGTGCCATTCACGCCTGCTCTTCTCACATAAATCCACCAGAGGCTGCTATCGACTGACTCACTCACTGACTGACTGACCGATCCCCCCCACCACACCCTTCCCTAAACCCATCCTATAGTGTTTTCAAAAGCACCAACTGATCCGCCCACAGCCTTCACTAAACCCAACCGATAGTGTTTTCAAAAGCAATCCAAACAACAAAAGCTCTTGCAGCCACCTGATTTTTACAACATTACCACGTTCTTACCCTGTTTTTTTTACTTGTTTAATAATTTTTTGATTTCAAAGTCTTTTGTTTTACCTGCTTTCTGGAACCGTTCGACATGAACCCCGTCGCCACGGTCAACTCCGCTCTGTGTCAAGTCCGCTGACCTACATGGCGAGCTACTGAGCAAACTGGTAACAGCTGCAAAGCTGTTCACATGAAGTGGTCAGCTGGTAGCACGAAAAGAAACAGAAGACATTGGCGGCGTCATACCATGCTGTAGCGTTTGTTTGAAAGATAAAATGCATCAATACGTACCTCTGGCTACATAATTCGTGTTCTCCAGAAATATATATGAGGGTACGTATTCACAGTTTTTGGGTCCGAGCCAAAACGGAAAACATGTTCAGTCCTAGTTTGACTATAGCTTTATTGTTACATCTGGTTAGAATACAATGTAAGATGTGAGGGTAAAAGATGAAGTTTGATCTTTCAAGTGCAAAAAAGCCGCTATTCATCTCTGACTGAAATTCAATCAAGCACAGACCTAGGATGCCATTAGTTTTAGTTTAAACGCACAAGGTCACTTTTTTTTTGGAGTTGTACAGGACTCAGTTCAAATCAGGTTAAGGCAAAATATAGCTAGGGTGCACAAGGCCCATGCTGCTTTTATTCCAAGGGCTCATATTTTCCAAGGCGCGCTAAATATTTAGACATTTTGACAAACAGCCCGTCAGCATAAGTCAGTGGTGAGCTGGCAAGAACTAAACACAGAGCAGAGGTAAGTCTCTATGTTCAGCCCAATTTCTCAGCCCATGAAACACTTCTGTCAAGCACACTGCTTTTATTAAAGCTGCACATTCAGCCTCAGCATCAAACAGAGTCATTGATGGGGAGGGAGGATAGAGCTGGACCAAACTCATGGATAAGTTGTTCAAATATGAATGTTTCTCTTGGTAACTCATTACTGCAAGCTGAATTATTTCCATAGTGTTTTCCTCTTGATTTGCATATTTACACACTGAATGATAATAAAATAGAAGAAATATGACCACGTTTGTCAGTGCAAGTGGTCTATTTTAAATTTAAAGAATATTTCTGGGTAATATGTACTTTTTAAATTTTAGTTTCATTGAAAATACTCAAATTATCATCTCAAACTGTAAGTATGTTTGACTTGAAATATCACTTATCACTTGTATCACAAGTGTGGAGAGCATCTTCTGTTTAACCAGCACAGATTAAATATAAAATCTAAAAGCAAATAGTCAGCTCACTGACATTGGCGAATAATTTTTCAAGCAAATAATTATGGAGGTTTGTTTTTTTCAATATTTTTACATTAATTAATGTTTTTTACTAATTTATGGACTGAGGCCCAATCCCGATTCTACCCCCTAGCCCTTTCTCTTACCCCAACCCCTTGTTTTGCGTGTTCACGTGAAGGGGTGTCCCAAATCTCTTAAGCTTGAAGGGGAAGGGCTAGATACCCCTCAAAACTGAGTTTTTTTTTCAGGACCACACTTGAAACTAAGGGGTACACACAAGAGCATGTGTTTTAATACAATCATAACGGCGTTCATCAGTTCAGAATCAAAAAGAGCTTTATGTTCACACATACAAGGAATTTGTTTTCGTGACAGAGCTTCGACAGTGCAACAGAATTACAGAGACAGGACAAAAAACAATTAATATATATATATTTATTTTTAATAGAAAAAAATAAAGATCAATAGTTCAAATATAGAATAAAAAATTATGTTCATCCCGGTTTGCGTTCATGTTCTCTGTAAGTTAACAGTTGACACCAACCTGATTTTACCAGGACGTGTTCCTGGGTTAACATCTATGATGATCCTGGAACAACATTTCAATCAGCCAATCAGAATTAAGGGACATGTTTATCGTTTATGTTACGTTTAGGCTTACGGTTAGGTTTATGCACATGATTGTTGTACAACTATTATCCTGCTCTGATTTTGGGAATAATTTGCCGTTATGGTTAAGCTTAAGGGTAGGGAATAGGTATGGATTTAGACATTTTCCAACAAATTATATTCCAGGATCGCATCATACTTGGCAAAATCATGACGTGCTAACAGTTAATGTTCAGCTTTTGACCATCAGTATTGATCTTGACCAACTTCTGTTGCTGGCCTTTTGTTCAAATGATAAATGGATGTGAAAATTGACATTTTTTCTAGGTATTTAAGGGTAAAGGTCTTGTGGGATTCTATTATCAGCCCATTCTGACAGCAAATATCTAGTTGCCTAGGTTACACAAACTGTAATTTAATTAACTCCGTAGGTTTCCAATGCTTTCTGATAAAAAAAAAGGATAACTCTGAAGACTGTTTTTGTCTTGATCATGGTCTAAATGAGTTAACTCTTGTTAGCTCTAAATGACGGACAAACATGACAGGATGTGTCCAAGAGGTTTATTTGTGGCACAGGTGACACTACGAATGATGTTCATTAAAGTTCGGAGCTTGTCATGCAGAAATAATAGAATGAGAACAATGTCTGAACCTTTGTGCCTTTCTCACCCATTGCAATCTAATAAGGGACAAAGGAAAGAAAAAAAAGATGTAAACATTGTGACTAATGGAATTTGTACATGGCCACAGGCTAAAGGAACTGAATCCAGTGTAAATGGAAGCTGACAGATGCACAGAGGAATTATGCAGATGTGCTTATGACTCAAGATTTAGGGAGCTGAGAACAGACACATGCATGTATGGCCACAAAACAAATCATACGCTTAAGATAAGCTTTTGTAAAGCTTTAACAAAGAAAGTTTTTAGGCCAGACTTTTTAATCCAAGACGCATTTAATAATGTTTATTTATTGAATGGAGTACGTGATGTGACTTTTACTTTTCAAATACAAAGAAATACAAATAATAGAACCTTTATTAATAATAATACAAATACAGCAATAATTATTAGTTATTGTTTTTATTAAGGGCGACACAGTGGCTCAGTGGTTAGCACCGTCACCACACAGCAAGAAGTTTGCTGGTTTGAGTCCTGGCTGGGCCAGTTGCCATTTCTGTGTGGAGTTTGCATGTTCTCCCCTTGTTCGCATGGGTTTCATCCAGGTGCTCCGGTTTCCCCCACAGTCCAAAGACATGCGCTATAAGTAAACTGGATGAACTAAATTGGCCGTAGTGTATGAGCATGTGTGTGAATGTGAGAGTGTATGGGTGTGTTCCAGTACTGGGTTGCAGCTGGAAGGGCATCTGCTGTGTAAAACATATGCAAAAAGGTCAAACAAAGGTGCTGTATTGGATTGAGCTCTGGTGACTGTGGAGGCCATTTGAGTACAGTGAACTTGTCATGTTCAAGAAACCAGTCTGAGATGATTCACTCTTTATGACAGGGTGTATTATTCTGCTGGAAGTTGTCATCAGAAGATGGGTACACTGTGGTCATAAAGGAATGGACATGGTCAGCAACAATACTCGGGTAGGCTGTGGCGTTGACACAAAGCTCAAATGGAACTAATGGGCCCAAAGTGTGCCAAGAAAATATCCCCCACACGACCACCAGCAGCCATTGATTCAAGACAGGATGGATCTATGCTTTCTAGTTGTTGACACAAATTTTGACCCTACTAGCTGAATGTCACAGCAGAACATTCAGCAGAACAGAAGGGCCAGACCAGGCCAGGCAATGTTTTTCCAATCTTCTGTTGTCCAATTGTGGTGAGCCTGTGTGAACTGTAGCCTCAGTTTCCTGTTCTTAGCTGACCGGAGTGGCACCCGGTGTGGTCTTCTGCTGCTGTAGTCCATCTGCCTCAAGGTTGGCCGTGTTGTGCGTTCAGAGATGCTCTTCTGCATACCACGGTTGTAACGAGTGGTTATTGAAGTTACTGTTGCCTCTCTATCAGCTAGAACCAGTCTGGTCATTCTCCTCTGACAACAACAAAGCATTTGTACGCACAGAACCTACGCTGACTCGATATTTTCTCTTTTTCAGACCATTCTCTGTAAACCCTAGAGATAGTTGTGCGTGAAAATCCCAGTAGATCCAGTTTCTGAAATACTTAGACCAGCCCGTCTGGCACCAACAACCCTGCCATGTCCAAAGTCACTTAAATCGCCTTTCCTCCCTATTCTGATGCTCAGTTTGAACTGCAGCAGATCATCTTGACCATGTCTACATGCCTAAATGCATTGAGTTGCTGCCATGTGATTGGCTGATTAGAAATTTGCATTAACAAGCCGTTGGGCAGGTGTACCTAATAATAGTGGCTGGTGAGTGTATTTATATTAAGCAAAATTTAAGTAAGTACATTTTATTTTTATTATTTATTCTGTTCATTTTTAAATATTAACTATTCTCTGAGTACAATAAAATAAACTTTCTGTGAGGACTGGTTGACATTTGTTTTTTACTTTGGTTTGGGTAGCCAAAAAAAAAACAAATCCATGTGCTGCCAACATGTGCAAGCCTTGCCAAGAAGTATATTAGCTGATACATCATCATTTTCAGCCTCAAGACATAATGCGCTCATGCCTGTGAAGTAGCTTACAGTATTGCGGACCCCATCAGCCCATGCCATTCAACATATATTTCCCTCCGCGCTCGCAATAAAAATATGCAGAGAGAAAATGATGCTCAATTTTTGCTGGCAGAACAATATAAACAATGATTCATTAACATAAATGAATGGCCATACACCGTAAACAAGGTTAGGCCAACATTTTATTAACATTTTTAGGAGTACTCAATTCTGACAAAAGAAAACCCACAAGCCTCAAAACTTGTATCTAATGTCACACTGAGTTCATTTCAAGATGGAAGCTAGATCTAAATGATCATAGTTATCTGCATTTGCACCAAACACAACGTTTCGGCAGGGCTGTGAGACAGCGTGGGTTTAGTTAAGCACTAGCTGACCCACTCTCGGCCATGAATCTTTCATCACAACTACATTACACTTGCACAGCCTATGTGTTTGGCAATCTGTGTGCGGAGCCATCCCTGTTCAGTATCCATTATTAAACACAGCATGGAGAAACCCACCGAGAGAGGGCAGAGGAGGGGGTTTCGGGGTGCAGTATTCAGCTTGACTAAAAGAAAAGGTGGCAAGAAAACTCCACCTGTTCTTTGTACACCAAGGATGGAGGCAGAAGTATGTGTCAAACCAAAAAATTATAGATAAATAAAAATATTCATAAATATATTTGAATTCGAGGGCGGCACGGTGGCTCAGTGGTTAGCACAATTGCCTCACAGCAAGAAGGTCGCTGGTTTGAGTCCTGGCTGACATAGTAATGACATAAATTACAAAGGGGCGGCATGGTTGTTCAAAGGTTAGCACTGTCACCTCAGAGCAAGAAGGTTGCTGGTTCGAGTCCTGGATGGACCAGTTGGCATTTCTGTGTGGAGTTTCAGCTAACCATTTAAAAAAATTTGGAGGTGTCGTGGATTTCCACTCCATCAGAATCACTCTCTTGGCCAGCACCATGCCAAACATAAGGGAGAGTTGTTGATGTTTAGGCCAAGTTAGAGCCTGGTCTGAACATCCAAACAGTGCTAATTCCACATCAATTTTAATGACTATTTCAAAAGCCTGGGAATAAAGTCAGAAGATACTTTTCCTAAATTGAGATACTTCTGAACAGGACCAGAATATATGACCATAGGTCCCGACTGCGCCTTTGCATCTATCACACAAAGGAGAGATAGAAGGATACAGCTTGTTAAGTTTGGCCTTAGTATAGTGTAATCTATGCATCACTTTAAATTGTATGAGCTGTAGTCTTACATTTATGGAGCAAGAGTGAATACGACTCAATCCCTCTTCCCAAGTAGAGGATGAAATGTCAATTCCTAATTCCCTCTCCCAAGAATCTTTAAGGTGTGCAGTAGAGACCGAAACGTGAGAGGAGAACAGATATATACATTTGGTCACTAAATGTTTCTCCATTGGGCACTGCCTCAAAAGCTTGTATAGATCATTATCAAGAGAGGCTTCCTCACACTGAGGAAGATTGTGTTTGATAAAATGACGCACCTGTAAAAAGCAAAGAAAAAGTGTGATTGTGAGAGACCAAAAGTTTTATATAAGTATTCAAATGTGGCCAGTTTTCCATCTACATATAAATCCTTCATTGAACGCAGTCCTTTGTCACTCCAAAAAGTAAAGACCTTATCAATTTGTCCGGGCACAAAATCATGATTTTTACAGATAGGTAAATAAATGGAGGGATATTCAATCTTTAACGCCGTTTTCACTTGATTTAAGATTTGAACCATTTTCAGTGATACAGGTTTTGACCACAAAATTGCAGCTAAAGAACTATTATCAACTGAACAAGCCTCAAAATGTAGCCACTTAGGACATGCATCTAACTGATCGGAAGCAACTTGATCACACTCATGCCAAAACATCATAGCCCTCATGTTGGCTGCCCAATAGTATTGACGGAATGTGGGCATCGTTAGCCCTCCCACTTCCCTAAGCTTTTGCAAATGAGTTTTCGAAATTCTGTGTGCCCTATAACCCCAAATGAAAGGAAAAAGCACTGAATTTAGCAATTTAAAAAATAATTTTGGAAGAAATATGGGTAAATTCTGAAAAAGATAAAGAAAACGAGGCAAAATAACCAACTTGATGGCATTAATTCAACCTATTAATGACAATAATACATTTTTGCCCACAAAACAGTATTCATCCAAATTGGCATAAGAAAAAAAAACCTAAAAGTGTGGTACAACAAACAACATCCTTTCCAATGGTGTGTTTTAAAATCTAAATAATCCTGCAAGCTTTCACTTCAATGCAAGCGTTCCATAGGCTTCCATAAGCATGAACCTCTACTTCCATTTTTTGTACACCCTCAAATGGCACCCATGACCTTTCAAGGATTTGACTGAGAAGCGAAATGTGAAGTGGCAGGTAATTACTCATGTGTGATGGCTGCCTGTCAATCTCACCTCCCTGAGCCATTGTTATTTCAGCCAATGCACTTCATGTACCCTCCTTGATGTACATTTCTTAAGGCTTTGCAATCCTGCTCTTTTGTCCTGTTTGCTGCAGCTCACTAATATCGAAAAAAAAAAAAAAGTACAGCCTTACAGCAGCGCTCACTTTAGGAGGGCCAAAGGGTGTGTTCACACTTGACAGGTTCGGTTTGATTAAAACGAACTCTGGTGCGAACGCTCTGTTAGTACAGTACATTTAAGTAAATATGAGCACTGCCTTTCAACTCTTGGTGTGCTGTCTAAATAAGTGGAGCGAGACCCTTTTCAGCAGGGTCTAAACAAACTCTGGTGCAGTTTGACTGAAATATAAATGTAATCTGTATATGGCAACACAGGCTCAATTGGAAATGCATACTTCAGCCTACATATTTGTGAAACGTACTTCAACTGCAGTTTAGGTAAAGTGAATGCTATAAGCCGCCTCTATATGGACGTATATGAACATTCAGGGACATATCTAATATATATTTTAATGGTATACTCTAATAGTTGAAATAAATATATGTGAACTGCCATTTTTGCAATATTTGAAATGTTTGAATATGTGATAATATGTGAAATTCAGATATGAACTAGCAATAGAGCCTACAATTGTTTAATAGCTTATTACTTTGGCGATGACTAGGGCCAGACGGAATCTGCGGACATTTTTTGCTATTTCTGCTAAGTATTTTGTTAAAAATCTGCGGATTTATGCGAAATGATTTTGGGAGTATCATAACTAAACCTTAATATATAAAATAAAAAGTAATACCTTTTTAACTTTTATTTAATGTTTACAATGCAAATCCAATTAGATGCACTTTATTTGGTAAACAAAGTAAGTCTCTCATATAAAATCTCTACTAAAAGACAGAAAATAGTACTTTACAAACTGTATAGTGTATAAATCACATGAATATTTTCATATAAGTCAATAGTATTACTGAAATTAATTTGAAAACTGAATAAACATACATTTACACACATTTACACCAGTAAATTAACAGAATCAATGATGGAAATCTGCGAAATTCTGCGTGCGCAGATTCCGTGTGGCCCTAGCGATGACTACAAAACAATGTAACAAGAACATACACATGATTACAAGATAAACACAACTTTACCATGCACATTACTGTGCAAATGAAAGAATTGTGAAACCTTGATATTAATACACTAGTCAGTCACTGATTGAAGTGGCCTCTTTTTTTTTCTGCCATTCGCTCTACGGCCATTGACTTTCAAGATAAAATACTTCATGCTTGGCTATACTGTGACCTTCTACCATAATTCTTTCTCCTTTTTGTTTGTTTGTTTTGTTTGTTTTTTTAAGTGTAGCAACTATATGGCGACATCAGTGAGAAAAGTATAAATGACATCAACATTCTATGAAGCAAAGGATGCACAAACTGTTTTGTTTAATTGGAGATCGATTCAGATTGATGAATCTTTATATTTTTACCCAGTCCAAGTATATTCATCTTTATTTCTGTAGCGCTTTTACAATGTAGATTGTGTCAAAGCAGCTTAACGAGAAGTTTAGTTCAGTTCACTGTGGTTTCATTTTCACAGCTGAAAGTCCGAACACTGAAGAGCAAATCCATCGATGCGCAGCTCCACAAGTCCCAAACCAAGGAAGCCAGTGGCGAGGAACAATGCCTCACCTGTTGACGAAAGTGAAAGAAAAAACCTTAAGAGAGACCAGGCTTAGTTGGGCAGTTTAGGTGTCGGAGGCTGGTGAACGCTGGACGTCCATTCTGGAGAAACTGCAGGTGTGAGTAGATCACCGGTGGGTGTTCAGGCTGGCCCACGGGATCAATGTGGGGACTCGTCTGTCACTAGGTCTTTCAGGAATCAGTTTCATGCTCTCTACTCTTCCATGACCGCTACAGCATCTGCTCAGGATACGGCCAGTTCTAGAGTCATGGAGACCTCTAGAAGTCCTCTATATACTATATACAAATGTGCTCTTTTATTGCAATTAATGCGAACAGGGTTAACATGTACAGTTATAAAGAAAACAAAATGGGTAACACTTTATTTTGATGGTCCATTTGAGGTCCATTGGAGTATCAGTAGACTGTCTGCGTAATATCTGCTGATACTGCTCCTTCAACAGACATTTAACTGACTATAATAAACTTTGCAAGTACATGTCAACTTACACTAACCCTAACCCCAATCCTAACCCCAACCTAACATTCTACTTATAATCTAATGAGAATTAGATGCCATGTAGATGCAATGTAACTTAATTCAACAAACGGACCATCAAAATAAAGTGTGACCAAAAGATGCACCTTATCTAAAGTCTAAAGACAACAACACCTAATTCTTTAACTGTCACAAGAAAAATTCAGCTTCGTGATGAACTGGCAGACAAACACATTTGGTATGTATTGCAGCTAAGCCCTTTTAACTTTTTGTCAACATAACTGTTCGTCGTCCCCAATGGGCGCTCAAGTCCTCGTCTCTGCTACAAAGGCAGGCATTTGCAAATGTAAAGACTGCCTCTCCCCAGGGCACCAATTAAAACTTCCTTTGGCTGAACGACAGCGTGAATCCCGTCTTTTAGTTTCTTTTTTTCTCCAACTCTTAAACTTGTAACAAACTCTTGAAATCTGCACAATAGTAGACCATTAAAAACAAGAACCCGATGATGGAGATAGAGGAAGATGCTATTAGTCACGCATTAGGCTTAAATTATGGAATCATTTCTGAATGTATAATCGAATATCTGCCACTGAGAAATCATTATCATATGCTTTGCATTAACTTGCTGGACTGAGACATTGGAATCCAAACTGGATTTTTTTAGCTTTTTATACACGGCATCCAGCTGTGTGCTGCAAAATCCATTTACCACGCTTGGCCACAGGTTTTGCTGAAATAGATATTCGGTATTTATATTTACATTGGACCTGGAAGACCAGTGTGTCCCTGCGTACAAAAAGAGGCAGATGTATCCCTATCCTCAAGCTGTTTTGTTTGTCGCCATCGCCTGCAATCTGAGTAAGCCAAACATGAGATGGCAGCAGGTGGCACCGGAGCATCGCTTTAGCATTCATTTTAGAGACTAAATCCTGTCATTGAGAAAAAGCGAAAATCATGGCACTGATGCATCTTCAGGATAGATCTTTCACAGCATCAGTCTGCCTTCTGGATGTCCATCTGTCTGCTTCTACAAGAAATTTGGATTATCCGTGATGGAGTGCTTGAGGGTCAATGATACAATCAATGCATAATTGCAGATGCTGATTGTTTGGATACAAATTAATGGACAAATTTACGAGAGGCTGTTTTCTGGCGCTGCCAGTGGCGAAAGCAAATAAACAATACATTCAGGAACATTATACAAATCAGCTTTTTATTTCTTTTCCAACAGATTGGCAAAGTATGGTATAATCAAGGGATTTTAAATGCTCGACATGGAGGCAAAGAACCGCCCAACAGAAAAAAAGCTATTGATTAACCTGCTTATTCCCACTCAAATTTATTTTTGCTGGTTGTTTAAACTTCTCATTTGGCATGAGCTGAATCTACACAATTCTTTAGCTTTTTGGGGACAACTTAATTGTTTTATGTTCAATCCACTTAAATTTGCAAAAACAATGAAGTCAACTTTTTGTTAATGATTTATGTTGGGACAACATGAAGGAATTGTGTGGAACCCAGCATTTTTTATAGCATTTACCAACACTGGTGCTGCCAGTGGCGAAAACAAATAAACACATTCAGGAACATTATCCAAATCCGCTTTTTATTTCTTTTCCAACAGATTGGCAAAGTATAGGATAAACAAGAGATTTTAAATGCTCGACATGGCAGCAAAGAAGCGCCTGACACAAAACAAGCTATTGATTATCCTGCGTGTTCCCACTCCAAAAATTACTTTTGTTGCTTGATCAAACAACTTATTTAAAATGAGTTGAAACAACACAGATATTGAGATTTTATGGGTACAACTTAATTTTTTTATATACAATTTTCTTAAATTTGTTGAATCTGTAATGTTAACTTAATCGTTTTGTATTTGGGATAAGATGAAGGAGTTGCGTGGAACCCAGCATTTTTTCCAGTGAAGTTAAAACTAGCTTTGCAGAGCAATATTTGACCGATTCTTTTTTTGTTTGTTTTTTTGTTTTTTTTGAGGGAGGGAGGGGGGTACACAGAGAGGGAGTGAGTAAAAGAGAGATTTTGTGTGTGCATTTAAATGACACGGGCATATCTAATAGCTCATGGTAACATGCGTTAGTTACCTCTTCGTAAATATTTTTAAGCATATTTGTGAGTTGCTTAATCTTTATTGACTTCCTGCAGAAGCACACATTACTGTCCAACTATCTAGTTATTATTGTTACTTCTGAAGTTTGAGGGAAGAACATTTATTTTGAACTGTTCAAAACTGACTGAAAATACCAGTGCAATTAACCATTTTATTACACATCTTGCATTTGCAAATCAGTCATTTTAACAGACCATTGTATAAATACTGTTTAAGTGCCACCTAATGAAAGGGCAAAAATAAAACATTTTCAAAAAACCTTTGCAAATGCCTCTAAAACTCACAGCTCACTTTTTCTTTAAGATTATCATTTTTTTTGCGTTTTACTATAATATAGGGCTTGACATGTTGACGAGATTTAAATCAGCTGTCATAAGGGAAAAAGTTTGGCGTCCTGATTAAAACTCATCTTTTGTCAAATTTGTGCACTTCAACACATCAGCCTTGAGTTCAATAATAACATTGACATTAATGCAGGTAGTACGAATAATTCATTCAATTTTCTTTTTACGTAGTCCCAGATTTATCAGGGGTCGCCACAGCGAAACTATTCCAGCATATGTTTTACACAGCAGTTGCCCGTCCAGCTGCAACCCATTACTGGGAAACACTCATATACTCACTCATTCACACACACACTTACACACTACGGCCAATTTACAATAACAAACATTGGGAGAACATGCAAACTCCAGACAGAAATGCCAACTGACCCATTCGGGACTTGAACCAGCAACCTTCTTGCTGTGCCACTGCCTTGAGTTCCAATTATTTTTTTAAAACAATAATAATTGAACATAGTACGAATAATACTTATTTTCATTTAGCTACAATTGTTTAATTTAAATTCATTTAAAACCTAAGACTTTTTTATGAATCTGGCTCTCACATGGGTCTTAAAAAATATTGATCTCAGATTGAGCAAAAAAACAGCAGGTCATCTGTTCACCCTGTGAAGTGCTGAACAAAGAGAACGAGAGAGAACAGTTTAAATCCTTTTTGGATCACAAGATAAAGAACAGTAGATCTTGGCTGTTGATAAAAGCGGTGGGAAACCGTGGCTTTGCTTGAACCAAACCCCTCCCGCCTGACAAACTTTGTCCCAAGTGATCAGTTTTGACTCAAACTTGTTCTGCAACATCATCTCAACTAAAGTAAAACATCTTGTATCCAGTGTAAACAGTTTATAAAATCTGTAGTGCACGAAAGTTTAATGTTATAAGAAAAAAGAGAAGAAAAATACATTAGAGCCAGCATGGCTGCAGTCAGTAAATATTTCTAGCAAGTTTTATATTTGGTTTTCTTCAGACAGACTTTAAATTTGGTTTGGGGATGGTTCTACAATATCAGATTTTCGCTGATGCATCATACTTCTGAACAGCAACAATACAAATGTAGATGCCTGATGGAGTCTATCACAATGCCTTCAGATGAACTGTTAGATTTCATCTGAAAGAAATGATCCAGAGTCACCAACAATTCACTGCATGGCTACATTGTGCTATGAAGTTCAGGAAAATACAGATTATTATCAGGAGACGTATGCTGCCTTAACATCAAAAGGAAGTGCGACATTTCTCTTTCTTCTATTTTCGGCATTTCACATCTGCCCTAGCTTAATATTTATTTTTTATGAATGCCGCCTAGGACAAATTGCTTGTGATAAGTCACTTTAGATAAAAGCATCAGCTAAATAAATAAATATAAACACAATCACGACAGCAGTTGCAATATATGCAGCTGATACTCCCGGTGGACCCTGCCGTTTTCAGATATTGCAGTCGTAGTCCTCTGAGCTTCATTGGATCTGTGACTCAATCGCCTCTCTGCGTCTTCACATCTCAGCAGGGAAACGAAAAAACTCTCAGGTGTAACAACAGTTCAGTTCTCAACGTTATTAAGTGGTTCATTATGAAAGATCATTTAATTTCAGTTTCCTAGAAAGACGTGTAACAAAAAATGGAGCCTGGCTGAATATCAGTATTAAAAAAGAAGGCATAAGCATATAGTCTACAAATGCAGGTAATAAGGAGATACGGGTTGGATACCCATTCATAATTTAAAAAGTGCTCTTTTTGGACCAGGTTATGCAAGTATTAAAGGAACACTCTACTTTTTTGACAAGAGGCTCATTTTACAACTTCCCTAGAGTTATACAGTTTAGTTTTAGCATTTTTGAAACCATTTGCCAATCTCCAGGTCTGGCCAGAGCACTTTTAGCTTAGCTTAGCATAGACAATTGAATTGGATTAGACCATTAGCATCTCGCTCACAAATTACCTAAATGTTTCAATAATTTTCCTATTTCAAGAGTTCACACTTAGCTGATCATTGAAAATGAAGCGTATTTGGCATACTGTCCCTGGAGAGAGCCCTGAGCTCAGAATATCCTTGAGTCCAGGGTCCCCACCCGTTTGAAGGTCGAGAGGAGAGTTTGAGCTCAGGTAATTCTTGATAACTGCCCCCACTTGTGAACGTGCTGAGATATATCTGATAAGAGTTGCCTTAAGATGCTATTTTAAAGTAGTCAATTTACTTATGTTGTATGTTTTGGGAGGAAAACCGGGGAACCTGGGGAAAACCCACGTGAACACGGGGAGAACATGCAAACTCCACACAGAAACGCTGACTGGCTCGGGGAGGGGTTGAACCAAAGGTGTTCTTGATGTGAGGTAACAGTGGTAACCACTGGGCCGCCATGCTGCCTTATCAGAGAAGGGGAGGAGCTGGGGTGGAAGGGGGGATTCTTCAAGACAAAGATGATTGGAGTAGAAAGCTCTGGTAATTTATAGTGTGTCAGTATTCATCTGATTGGTGTAATACGCAGAGCTGATGTGGTGCCAGCTGTGTTCAATCATAAGCACGTGATCCTCTCGAAATTAGTTTATAAATAAACCCCACTTCAAGATTTCACACTTGGATATTGCTTCGAAGCTATTAGCGGGTGACATACTGTCCTGGGAGAGAACCCTGAGTAAGGAGATAATTGAGCCTAGGGTCTCACCTGGTCAGTAAGCATACGTACAAGGGGGTCCGAGATCAAACAGGTCTCGAGAGCTCCTCTTAGTAAAGGGAGGAAAAGGAGGAGATGGAGTGGAAGGTTGGATTCTTCCAAAATAAAGGTAAGGTAGTAGGGTGAAATCAATCTATTTAAAGTAAGACTGAATCAATCTGATTGGATTGTTTCTGATTACGGATGAGGGACCAGCCACGAAACTACACTTAAAGCTTGATCATTCTGTAGTTGCATTGTGTACTAAGACCAATGGAAAATGAGAGTGCTATTTTCTAGGTAAAAAAGGCTCGGAACTATAATCAAGAAATAATCAAGAAACTTTTTCTACCATACCATGGCTAAAATGATCAAAGCTCTGTTGAATTTTTTGAGCAAGATGCTAACCGTCTAATCCAATTCAATAATGTATGTTAAACTAAGTTAAAAGTATTTCCACCAGTTCTAGAGATCGACAGGATAAATATAAGGACTATTCAACTTTTTTTTTTAAGTAAATAAAACTTGAGAAATTGCATGTGTTGTCTAGAGATTAACACAATCTCCTGTAAATTCTACTGGCAGCAGTTCGTCAGTAACATTCTGTAAATCAATTACAGCAAAAATACTGTATTTACAATTACAGCACCATTTATCTTGCTGTATGCTGTATTTACAGTATATAGTTTCTGTAAAATATGCAGTAATTTTCACAATGCAGCTTTAAAATACAGTACCATACTGCATAACTGTGCTACAGTAAAATACAGTCCATATTACAGTTAAATACTGTGTACTTTACAAAAAATTGTTAACAAGATAACAAGAAACCATTATCAGAGAAAATAAATAGCATAAGGCAAATTATTTGCACACACTGCTGGGTTTTTTTTTAATGGATATTGTTTATCATAGTGCCTTGCGATTTGTCACGCACACATCCCTGTAATTTATATAAAATGACAGAATGGACCTCATTACAATCAAGGAGAAAAAACAATGTATGTTTTTTTATTTTTAAAGCTTTAGTTGGTAAATTACCACAGTATATATTTAGATTGTTGGTGTACTGCTCAAATACCAGATCAGCAGATATACTCTTACTTTAGGTGCCATTATTTGTATACAGTTACAGTAGGTCGATCTGCATTTTCTAAGTATGCTCCATATTTATGGAATGAGCTTCAAAATATACTACATATGAGATCTGTATCATTTATCACTATATTTAAAAATATTTTAAAGACAAGTTTATATTATTTGTGTGTGTCTATGTGTTGTGATATGGTAGAAGAGATATTGTATTTCAATAGGACATTACTGGTTAAGTAAGTTAATAAATAAAAAAATAAATAAACAAACAAACAAATTAATTAATGAATTATTAATAATTAATTAATTTGTCCAAGAAACAACATATAAAAATGATCCTCGTAGATGTAAATATTTTACAGCCTAAAAATACAACAGCATTGGATTGCATTAAGCAACATAGAGGGTTTAGGAAAATGAGTTAATGAGTTAAACCATGCACAAACCTCATTCAGTCATATGAAATAAACATCCATTAGCATCTGCTACATGGTCCCCGTGGTCTTCTTGAGTTTCAAATATCTCAAACTCTTCCCCCCTGTGACCTCAGAGAGAAAATTGCCTCCTACATCATTATCGTCTATGCCAGTTGCCGTGCAGGGAAGGTCAGACTCAAGGGGAAATGCACAACATTTTATGAGCGTATATCTGCATGACTGCCACCGTTTATCTTTCCCCAGCACCTTACAACTAATCCTCGATGTTCACGCCATATGAGAGGCAGGGTGAGCCGCAGGACGAGACCGCGTGAGCCCAAAGCCATTTGCAGAGTTTGAAAAGGGGGAATTCGGGATGACTGAGATGTGTGAATGACGTAGATCCACTTGTTACAGATACTTTTTCAAGGGTCTGGTGCAGTCACACCAGAATTCATGATGGTACAAGATAGGAAGGGGTTTTCAAGCATCAGAAGTGTAATACAGCTTTTGTTTGATTTTCTTTAAATGTTAATTAGGTGGGAATATTTGATTGCAGGACTCCCAGAGCTCATCAATATTCTTTGGATTCATCTTCAATGCCTCCTCCTTCATCTTACCCCAAACACGCTCAATAATGTTCAGTCTGGTGACTGGGCTGGTCAATCCTGGATCACCTTGACCTTCTTTGCTTTCAGGAACTTTGATGTGGAGGCTGAAGTATGAGAAGGAGCGCTATCCTGTTGAAGAATTTGTCCTCTCCTGTGGTTTGTAATGTAATGGGCAGCACAAATGTCTTGATACTTCAGGCTGTTGATTTTGCCGTCTACTCTGCAGATCTCTCAAACGCCCCCATACTGAATGTAACCCCAAATCATGATTTTTCCTTCACCAAACTTGATTGATTTTTGTAAGAATCTTGCATGTGGGTTCCAATAGGTCTTCAGTCTGAAATGTGTCTAACTAGTGATCAAAGATAACAGTTATTAGGATTTAAGAAATCTTTTAGAATTTCCTAAATTTATTATTGACGACCAAATCGTAGCTGAAATTGCGCAGTGTAAGCAGGGTTTAACCCATTGTTAGGTTGATTCACCTTAAATATTTTGAAAGAAATGTACTTATGAAAATGTCAGGTCATTGTTTTGAGTGTTTCAAGAATAAATATTTTCATTTATGCATTATTCATAGACAACACAAGAATGCATAACATTTTATTACTTAAAATAAGAGAATGCAGAATGTTAAACCAACCCATAATGTTGTCCCTTGAATTTTCAGCTGATAAAATAATATAAAAGCTTGGAAACCGAAAAAGATTTATAGATTTTGTCTAAAACCCACTTTTAAATCCTAGTTGTCCTAGTTCTAGTTGATCATTTGGTATCAGAAGTGGCTCATATGAAAGACAAAGGCCTCTAGATTACATTTATTTTACCAAAATAGAATATGATCTTGCCTTGATATTTAATTATTTAATTAGGACAGTAAGGTCTGACTTTGCTTAGACAAAAGTCTTGTCACTGAACAGAAATAATGTAGCGTATAGAATATAAAGTCATGGTGCAGTGGTACAAGAATTAATATTGTGAATGACTCTATTAAGTTGGAGGACTGCATCCATACATCTCTGCAATGATACAATTAACTTATTAATTAAGTCATCTGGAAAGCGTTCTTGCAGGACTCCCAGAGTTCATCAAGATCCTTTGGATTCATCTTCAATGCCTCCTACTTCATCTTACCCCAGACATGCTCAATAATGTTTATGTCTGGTGACTGGGCTGGCCAATACTGGAGCATCTTGACATTCTTTGCTTTCAGGAACTTTGATGTGTAGGCTCAAGTATCCTGCTAAAGAAATTGCCTTCTCCTGTGCTTTGTAATGTAATGGGCAGCACAAATGTTTTGACACATCAGGCTGTTGATGTTGCCATCCACTCTGCAAATCTCTCGCACACCCCTATACTGAATGTAACTCCAAACCATGATTTTTCCTTCACCAAACTTGACTGATTTCTATGTGAATCTTGGGTCCATGATTGGTTCCAATAGTTTTTCTCCAGTATTTGTGATGATTGGGATGCAGTTCAACAGATGATTCATCTGAAAAATCTACCTTCTGCCACTTTTCCAAATGATCAACTAGAAGTCAAGTTATTTGTTGCTTTAACAACTGGGATCGACGACAAGACTTTAGTCAGGTAGTGTATAATTAAGCTTCAAAATGTGTACTTTTAAGCATAAACATAAGTAAACTGACACATTTGTGAGCTAAACGTGCATGAGGATCTTGAACAATTCCTGATCACGATTGGGAAAGTGCTAAAAATGCTTACCTTACAAGTATACAGGGCGGTTCATCAAAGCATTTCAGTGTCTCAATAAAGTCTGTCGAAACATTTTGGCAACTCCCGTTGAGACATCCCTACCTCTCCCTGGGTCGAATGTGCACGTTTCATCAAGAAATAAACACAGTGATCAAAACTACTTTAATCTTCCAGTCATCTGCATTTCATACGATTTCGGAGGAGTGCGCATTAGCATCATGCCTCTGTGTGCACATTTTTTCCAAGCCGTGCTACATTAATTCAGCATTTACTCTGCTCTTTTGAACCATTTTAATTCCAAAGCACTGAGACTTTCGTGCGGCGTGCTTTATTTCAGCATACATTTCAAAATATGACCTTGACATGTAATATAGTAATTGAAGGCAGTGTTAAAGTGTTGTGATAAGGCATACATCTACCTCTCTCAGCATTTGTGTGTTTTAATATCCAAGGTTAGATGGCTCTTGATGTTATCAGCGCTCTGATCTCCAGTTATCGTTCTCCGCTCACTCCCTTTTATCCCCTAATTGACTCACTTAAGGGCCATGTTGCGTTATTCAACCACAGAAATAAATAGCACTTTGATCCCCCGACAATGTGGCCGTGATCTTGAGGATAATGCAGCCATCATTCAGCTCCAGAAGCTTCTTTTTTTTTCGCCGTAAAGAAGCCCACTCGAGTGCGGTGGGTGGACAAAAGCCAATGACCTTCAACCAGCGCATTATCATTGACGCCTGACTTCCTCGAGTACTTTTGAACATCTCTCAACACTGATAAGCCATGCGGAAAATGTAAAACCGGAGCTATTCAAAAATATTCGGTTGTAATTTTTTGGGTGAAAGTGCACTTTTGTGAAGCAGACATAAAATTATATTTTAAAGGTAAGCTCTTGACTCAAAAGAGTATTCGCAGACCTTGTATGACTTCCAGGGTTTGAGCTCGAGCTACCAGATTTTTTTTAACGAGGTGAAGTAGATGGAATTACAACTTAAAGAATCAGAATCAGTTTTATTGCCAAGTGTGCTTCACACACACAAGGAACTTGCTTTGGCTACAGAACACAAAATAAATATGAAAAAAAAAAGACGATAGACATTAAACAGAGATGCAGTCAGTCCAATAATCTGGATGCTGAAATGTATGTACAGATTTGTTATAAATATACAGGTTATAAGGTGCTGTGTACAAATGCGTAAGGCGAAGTATTGCATCGTATATTGTTAAAAGGCGCCGTGTACAAGTGCGTATGAGAAGGTATTTCACGTTTATTGCACAATAGGAAAATATCAACTGTTCATGAGGTAGATGGCCTGAGGAAAGAAACTTTTCCTGTGTCTGGCTGTTTTTATGCTCGGTGCTCTGTAGCGTCGACCAGACGGTAACAGTTCAAACAGGAAGTGTGCTGGGTGCGAGGCGTCCAGGGTGATTTTGCGAGCCCTTTTACTCACTCTGGAAGAGTACAGTTCTTGAAGTGTAGGAAGGGTAGTGCCAGTGATTCGTTCAGCAGTCCGGACTATTCTCTGTAGTCTACGGAGGTCAGTTTTGGCAGCTGAGCTGAACCAGCCCCTCTTATGGGTTTTTCAAAACGACCTTCCATGTAGTGTGTATCACAGCACTAAGTAAATGAAAACATCAAGCTGAGGTTTAAATCTGAAAGTGCGCTGTGTATAAAACTATTGATTCTTTAGTTAAATAGTTGACTCGGAGTTGAATAAATGAATTGAGTTGGGTTCGGATCGTTTGTCTGAACGCATCAACGTCGACACGGTACATCATCAAATATGTAGTTCCAGATTTTAAATTGTGAACACACTTTCCCTTCAGACACTAGCAGAGGCGGTTCACGGGACTGATCGTGACGTGAAGATGATGATCACTGACAGACGGAGATTCAGTTGTGAGGAATGAAGGGTAAAAGTTCATTTTCAAAACAATACCACAGTATAGCCAACCTAGTGCTGTGTTTGCTCCTGTCATTTGTCTGATGATTGATACAAAAACCGGTAACACTTTATTTTGATGCTCCATTTGGGTATTAGTAGACGGTCTACTTAATATCTGTTGATACTGATATTCAACAGACATTTAACTGACTATAAGAAACTTTGCAAGTACATGTCAACTTACACTAACCCTAACCCCAACCTAACAGTCTACTTATAATCTGATGAGAATTAGTTGCAATGTAAATTCAACAAACAGACCATCAAAATAAAGTGTAACCCAGTAACCTGTTGTAAATTGTATGGCAAGTGTTAACACATGAATCAGATATGGGTCACAGTTAAAAGAACGTGTAAACAGACGGACAAAAAAATCTGATATACTGTAGGAAACAAATCGAAACTGAAAGTGTAAACAGGGCCTAGGTGATCTGTACCACAAGCTCTGCCTTCTTGTGGACGTGTACATGTATCTGAAATTTATAACAAAATGTACACTAAAGTCTCGTACATGCTGGGACGCTTTTTTATCTTCAGCGTTTTTCAAAACGTGTTTCTGCATTCAAACCCAGGTGATTTTTATCGCATTGAGCTGAGTGAACAAGCAAAATTACCCTCTGACATTAGATGATGCTTAATAAACTTGCAAGTCATGAAAGAAAAGTGAAATTAAACTCACCATCAGATCCTATTTGTTACTCTCCACTCCTTCTGAGATTATTGAAGCTCCTGTTGCGTTTATCATACAGCTCTTTGTGTTCAGACTCTAATGAAAAAAAGCAGCTCCACATTTATCTTGCATCATTAAATGAAAGTGAAAGTGGGATCACCTCGACTGTTTGGTGCTTTAGCACCCTTAGAGTGGTGTCTAATATAACTTTTGCAGTTCCGAGCACGTGAACAAAGGTGCTAATGTGATTGGTGAAGACATTTTTGACATCGCCTCAAAACAAACAAACAAACAAAAAATTTTCTTTAAAAATTAGCTTTTGCATCTGGTGTTTTGCGCATTAGTGTGCATGATCACACTGGTGCCTTTGTTTAGTCATGAGGCGTTAAACAACAAATAGCATGAGCTTGAGCCTTAAGGCTCGTACACACCGGGACGCTTTTCGTTTGCGTTTATCGTCGGCGTTTTTCGAGACGTTTTTCAGCATTCAAGCCCAAGCGATTTTCTGTGGCGTCGAGCAGAAGAGCATGCAAAATCACTCCTTAACGTTAGATGGCGCACACGGTGGCGCCAAGCTTCTGACACCCGCTTGTTACACAGAAGAAGAAAAGAGGAAGTTTACACGCTTGTTGTTGCGATCGGCAAAGCATGGATGGTTCAAGTAGCAGCTCTAGCGCTGAAGAAATGATTATTGTTCACCAGTGCAGTAAGCAGCTCCACGTTAATATCTCCTCTAAGCATCTGCGCTTGCATTGACAGTTTTGCGCTTGAGCGCCTCCAAGGGGTGTTTACTGTAACTTCAGCAGCTCCGTACACGTGAGCAACAGTGGGAATCTGATTGGTGTAGAAGGTTTTGACGCGGGGCGTTAAAACAAAAAAACGAGCATGAGGCGTTTCTTTAAAAATGACGCTTTTACGCCTGGCGTTTTGCGCGTTGGTGTGCACAATCACATTGGCGCCCTTTATTTAGTCTCGAGGCGTCAAACGCCGACCGAAAACGCGAGCAAAAAACGTCTCGGTGTGCACGGGCCTTCAGGGCGTACTCACACTATGTACAGTTGCCTTGAACCGGGCCGAAGTACGCTTGTCCCCCCTCCCGTCTCCCCCATCGACCCGCACTCACATTACATTCGGGCCTGAGCACGCTAACGTCATCCATGATGCGTTGTTCAGTTTAAGAGAAGCGTGCCTGAGCCCAATTCAGAGCACTCACACCTCTCAAATTATCCAGGAAATGGGCCTGGGCACGATTCGAATAGCATAGTGTGAGTACTCCCTTGAAGCCCTGTCCATATGATTGCCGATAAAATACGAATTGTATTTTCAAAAACAGCTGTTAGTTTGCCATTTTTGTGTGTTTGTGCATTTTCATGCAAAAAAGTGTTATTTTAAAAACAAAAGCAGGAAAAACTCTGTTCATAAAAACACCTGTGTACAGTAGATATGGCCTTAGTAACGTATTTCAGATTCTCAAAAATGTAGAGAGTGCCCTCTGGTGGATTTGTCATTTGGAACATGAAAATAAATGTACCCAGAGCAATCTATTTTATGTTTCACAAAAATGTAGCCTGAGGAACATATTTCCAATGAGACTGGGTTGAATGCAAACAAATAATTTTTATGGTGAATGAATGAAGAATAATTTTTTTAGGGAAAATAGCAAGTAAATGTGCTATTAATGTGTTTATTTGGACATTTCTAATCTTAATTTTACTGTTTTGACTCTAAAATGAAAAAAAAAATGCTAGGGCTGGATAAATTGATGATTGTGAAGTTAGCAATCATTAAAAATAATTTATTCAAAGCCTAATTAATATGTATGAGCTTAGTTACTGTAAAATCCTAAAGAGAAATAAAAGTGACTTATTTTATGCTGTCAGTGAATACGAATTATATTTTTTGATCGAAATTGCAAGTAAATATGCTATTTTTATATATTTCGAATAATACATTTATAATTCACTTCATTATTATTTCAGTTTTTACTGAAATGAGCAAAAGTCTTCTGCTGATCCTGATAAACAGGTCATTTAGATTAGTATGATTTTTAAATGTGAGCTACTGTGAAAACCCTTGCCACTGTCAGCCAGCACATACAAGTAACAGCAAATGAAAGCTTTAGCAAAAGTTCTGCCAGGAAGACTGGTAAGTCACGTCATTCATAATAATTATCTCGTCAGCCTATTGACCTTATTCTTCATTGCCGAAGTGTGCTCGTTTTTGTTTTGTTTCAGAACTTTCGATTCAGTTGCCTATGGGAGAAATGACTAGGAATAATAAACGATAGAAAACGATCAAACTACTCACTCTACAAACAAGTGTTTGGATGACTATACAGACAAAGCAGAATAATATAATAAGACAACATCAGTTTGCAACTTCAAGCAGCAGAACGAGCTGTTTTTAACGTCTAAAATGAATGGAAGTGAATGAGACAGGAAGTCTCGAGCCAAAAAGATTCAAATGGCTGACCGCGCTTGTACATGGAAAATAAGGTCAATAACGACCAAGCGTGCTGCATATAAGCCTATCTAAACACTCTGTTTTGCTGTGTTCGTTGCGGAAGTTTCCCTCCATCCTCCCTACCACAACCAGGTTGGCCTCGTCTCCACTTGGGGGTTGGCTTCGCCCTGCCTTCATCTTCATGCAGGATTTGCCAGCTCTTCCAGACTTCTGCACCATAGATGGGGCTTACGCTAAAGGACTTTATGAAAGGACAGTAACGAACTTCCAAACAATTCACAATAAATGTTAAAAAGTTTGTCTGCCTCCGAAAGTCTTTCTAGTAGAAATATATTTAGAAAAAAATGGCACAAGGGTGGCCCAGTGGCTCAGCGGTTAGCACTGTCACCTAAAAGCAACAAGGTCACTGGATTGAGTCCCGGCTGGTCCTGGATTCACTGTAGTCCCGGCTGGTCAGTCGGCCTTTCTTTGTGAAGTGTCACGATCACCAGCGATCCACTCCTGACAGATCGCTGGTGAACTACAAATCCTATCAGACCATGTCTCACACACCAGTTGCTCATAAGGCTGATGAGCCTCACACACACAGCTGAGACTTGACAGCTGTGATCACTGATAATTCAAACTATTTATACACCACACAAACACCAGTTTGTGTGGTGTATAAATACGTTGAAATACAAACATATCAATACATTTGTATTTCTTTATTTTGCCTGTTTTTTGACCTTAGCCTTGTTTATTGTTTGCTCCTGTTTGCCTATTTTGACTTTATGCCAATTTTTTTGACTACGTTTTTTGATTGCCCTTTTTGTAGCAGCTACTTCTGTTTGTCCCTGTTTTGCTTAAATATAATCTTATTTTTTCCTGCGCTTGGATCCTCCTCTCTGTTGTTCCTTGCTTTGATCCCCTCATGTGACAGTTTGCATGTTCTCCCCATGTTCATGTGGGTTTCCTCCAGGTAGTAATGGGCAAAGCGAGGCTTCATGAAACACTGAAACAGTCGAAGCAAATGTGTCGAAGCTTCGAAACGTTTCGAAACCCCACTCTACGGTAACACCTAGTGGTCATTTTCTATGTATTGCACTGGAATAGCTCAAGCAAAGAACAGTTAAGCAGATTGAGGTATTAAACCCCACTTTGTAGATTAAAATTTTCCAGTGACTTAGTGAAGCGGTTAGGGTTCCTGACCAGTGTTGGGAGTAACGCGGTATAAAAGTAATGTATTACAGTAATGTATTACATTTTCCTGTAACGCAGTAGTGTAAGGCATTACTAATGCATTTTCAGTAATATTTTACTCGGTACATGTTCAGTAACGCGTGCGTTACAACAAACTTTTCGCCCGCAAGAGATTAACAAATAAAAATAGCGCAGTTCTATTTCCTGTTCGTAGTTAGTGAATATATGCGCGGCGTGTGTTGTCATTAATCTCCCTCCGGCTATTGGAACTGTATACTTTGAACGCGGAATGATTTCAGCTTCTGAGCTCGAGGTCCGAGGCTATTGGCTCAGCCCGGTGCGCAGTAATCTTAAACCCTAACGCACAGCGGAAAAGCGGCAAATTGATTCGCGAGATGGACGTAAGTACATATGGTGTTATTTATACTGACAAACGTATTCATGTAATACGAGTGAGCGAACGCGCGCCGGTTTCTTCTCGCGTGCACTTAAAACACGGCTGCTCACGTACGGATGATGTGTTCTCGTTCTGTCAGATGATGCAGACTCACAAGTTGTGCCTTGTGTTTCCTCCTGTTTTTGTGCTTTTGCTCTAAATATTATATTATCTTATACTATATATCCAGAGATATTTCTACACTTTTTACCTACAGGTTGAGGTAAATTCTGAAATAAATACTAGTGTTTTTGAGTGTTAGGTATACTGCTTATGTTTTAGGCTAGTATAAGTTTCAACTTGTTAATAAATGCTTCAGCATACAGTAGTAGGAATAGTGAACTGATAAAATTAAATACAAAGTGTAGTTTTACTACAGTAAAGTGTGGTGAATAGTAGAATAATATACACTAATATTGTAAGAAAAAAAACTACAGCACTGGGTAATTTGTTTATATTACACTTGTTGTGTTACCATAGCAACTATAGTTTTACCACAACATATTAATTGAAGTACTTTACTATAGTAATGTTCAAAACACTGTACATGCCAATAGACGTGTTCAGGGGCCCTGTGGAACAGCTTTTCCTCAAAATGAAGAGGATTACAGGGAAAATGTTCTCCAAAATCTCATTAACAATGTGGAAGAGCACATTTTATTTATTTGAAGAGTAAATAGTACAGTAGGCTATAATACCTTATCAAGTTTTTTTCTATATTCTATTAGTAACATTTCTGCTTGCGTTAGTTATATATATTTTTAAATGTTTTTATTTGATTAGTATGGTGCACCTTTTTTTAAAATAAAATGTATTCTTTGCACTCAACATCTATTCTCTGTGTCTTTAATTATTGGAAACTGGAAATATCTCATCATATAACACACAGCCAAAAATGTTTTGGTTTATTATTATATAAAAAATGTATATGTAAATCTATTTTAGTGTTTTGGTTATTAATAATAGTGGACCAATATAAATCATATCAAAAAGTACGAAAGGAAGAAGGAACACAAGACACACATTGTGAGTCTGCATATAATCTCACTGAGCGAGCAGTGTACCGAGAGCGTGCAAGAACGTGTGTGTGAGCAGTGCATATTTGAGAGAGCGTGAGGAAATTTGCGTGCGAGCAGCGTATATTTGAGAGCTCGCAAGCAGTTTTGTCCACAAAGAGGAAATCGGTGCACGGGCATTATATTGAGAAAGCTACTGTATGTTCATCATGCTCACTTTGTGCAGGACAGTTTTGTGTTGTGAGCCACTTAAATTTAAAGTGAATAAAAAAATGGCAACAATAAGAAAAAAAATCAGCATCTTGTCATGACATTGGAGTTTACATATAGGCCTGTAGTGTCTAATTTGAATATAGTCAAGCTATTCAGAGATATTGCCAGATAATCACTTTACCTCTACCTTACTTTTAACAGACTTGGATCATTTGTGATTAGGGCTGTCATCCTTTCTTGTATTGTCTTGAGCCTTCACATTCAACTATAACTATATTGTTAGTAGCCTGGATAGGTCACAGTCATTCTGCTACATCATATCGCTTTGTACTGGATGTAAAATGCTCTGCAGTACGTTTGGTCATTTTAGAAGGTTCAGCTCTAATTCTGTAGCTATTTTGGTGAAAGTAACTAAAAAAGTAATATGTAGTCATGTAACATATTACAATTTTGAGACAGTAATATTGTAAGGTAAGGGATTACATTTAAATAACAGTAACAAGTAATCTGTAATGTATTACAGCTTTGAAGTAACTTGCACAACACTGTTCCTGACTACCATGCAGCGACAGTGGGTTTGAATCCAGCTTAATGCAGATATTTTGAAACGCTTTAAGATCAGTTTGAATTGCTCTGTTCTTGTATTGTTGTGTTTCAACATTGGTCTGACATCCGAATAAACACTTTATGAATAAATATGTCTTGTTTTGGTCATAAAACAGAGTTGTTGCTAGATCAGCCACGGTTATGGCCAGAAGTTAACAAGAATTATTTATATTATTTATTAAATTTCCCATTTATTGTATTTTATTAACGTCTACCCAAAACCTAAACCCAACCATCACAGTACTGTAAAATATTATTTATTGTTATACAGTGTTACAAAAATGATGCTATATTGATGGCGTATCCGCAGCTGTATCATATCTAGACTGCACCATAAAACAGTAACATTATTAAAATACATAAAATCATGTTTGGAGTATTTGTACAAGTCAGGATTCGAACCCAAAAGCCATTTGAAGCACACAACGTGCACACGTACAGTCCACTAGGCCATGTGAGACAGAAGAATTTTCTGACCCTGTCAGTCAAACGCAGATTCGCCAGGTCTCGAAACACTTCTAAACTGATCGATGCTTTGAATCGCTTTAGTCACATGACCAGGTGTTTTGAAACACTTCAGTCACGTGACCTAGGTGTTTCGGATCATGCTTCGGTGCAGTGTTTCGAAACACTCGCGCTTCGTGATCTCGACACTGTGTCGAAACTTCAGTTTCACGTCAGCCATCCCTACCTCCAGGTGCTCCGGTTTCCCCCACAGTCTAAAGACATGCAGGATAGGTGAATTGAATAAACTGAATTGGCCGTAGTGTATATGTGTGCATGTGAGAGTGTATGGGTGTTTCCTAGTACAGGGTTGCAGCTGTAAGGGTATCCGCTGCGTAATAAATACGCTGCATAAGTTGGTGGGTCAATCCGCTGTAGTGACCCCAGATTAATAAAGGCACTAAGCTGGAGGAAAATGAAATGAATGCAAAAAGTGGCACATACATTATAATAACTGGAGAAAAAAACTGAGTGTACACTTTGGAAGAGCCGAAATTGGATGTGCAGCTTTTGTTTTTCCTCAGCAAATTCTGTTGTTGTTCTATCTACAAACAATCAGACCTACAACATCATTCTGTCTAAAGGAACATTATTAGGTCTGGAAACTGCTGTGAAGTCAAAACAGCAGCAAAGCAACAGGCCCGCTTTTTCTATCTTCTGCGACCCTAAAATTATAGTTGACCTTGCCTCAGACTTTACTTTTAATGGCAATGCAAATGCAAATCTCAAACACGTTTTAAGTTTCTTGTCATTATTTCTGTGCCTGCAGAGCTAATCACTTCCTGTGTCATTTGGGTTTTGACCTTAGTTACAGTTAGCAATTAACACAATGTCTCCAACACTAAAAAGCTGATGTTCGATTTTCAAAGAGAGACGCTGGCCCTTTTCATCTCACCAAAAGATTAAGGAAGCAGATCTTGAAGTGACAGTGCACCCAAACAGGAAAATTCAGTCAATATTTACTCATCCTCCATTTCTTCTAAACCTGTTTGTGTTTTTTTCTTCTGTTGAACACAAAGAAAGATATACAGTAGAGCGCTGGAAAAAAACAGCCCATGAATTCTATTGTAAATCTTTCATTCCTACTATAGATGTCAATGTCCAACATTCTTCAGAATATCTTGTTTTGTGTTCAACACAATAATGAAATCTATAAAAGCTTAGAACCACTTGAACGTGAGTAAATGCTGAGGAAATTGTCATTTGTTTGTGAACTATCCATTCTGCTTTGTTTCTCAGCTTGTATTTAAGGAAGAACACCTTATAGGTTTAAAAAGTAATACAGTAAAAGTTACAGTAAACGTTTTAATAAACGAGATTTAATTAAAGTCTTTTGTTTGTACAGAATGTGTCTTTAAAGTTTCAACTCAAAATACCTATCAGATTATTTATTATACCTTTTTAAATCTGGGTAATTTGCTGTTAATAAGCTGTTATGACTGTGTTTTTTGCCTGTGCCTTTAATGCAAATAAGCTGTGTGTCTGAGCCGTAGCTTTCACATAGAAAAACAGCACAGTGACAGACAAGAATGAAGCAGATCTCCCTTACTACAATTAGAACCTTTGGAGTTAATTTAAGCCTTTCTGCAATGATGAGTCACACACAATGTTGTCATACGTGCGCACACACATTTAGCTTTGTACTGTTTTTGCGCAGCAAATGTGACAGGATACACATTAATTTACACTGCTCTATGGACAGCCATTATGTTAATGTACAAAATAAACCTGATTTAGCGTCCACAAACTGGGATTGAATCGTCTTCTTTTATAATTGTACTGACATGCGGCTGTGTTGATGAATTATGTAGAGTTTTACTGTATCATAACGCACTGTTTTAAAAACTTTTTAAACTCATTCTTGATCACATTTGATGATGATTGATGATCACAGAGAGCTGAACAGATCTTTTAATCCAAGTTGCTTTGCACGTGTCCTGTCTTGTTGATATGATTATACGTGTTACTACAGAGACATGTTAATACGTGGCTGCAGGGCTTCATTTGTGCTGGATCCGGCTTACTTTGGATCCAGCTCACATTTTACTGATCACCGTCCTGAACCGCCCTCCTCCCCTTTCCCCGTCAGCTGTTCACTTTCACTTTCTTCCACAACTCCCCAACCCTCTTCACTTTTGTCTGCGACACCCCAAACAATCTACAGTGGTCACTGAAATAACTTGAAACTGAAAAAAGTAGAGATTAATCAAAAGTTACTGTAAACATACTATTCCAAATCAGATATTGCTTTCAAATTGTGGTTCAAAAGAAGCATTAAAATAGTCAAACTAATACAACTGGCCTAGAAAAAACTGAAGGGTACCAACAATTTTATCCACATGTGTATGATCAAATAGAATCATATGTAATAAATTTAACATAGCATTCATTCATTTTCCTTCCGCTTAGTCACTTATTTATCTGAGGTTACCACAGCGGAATGAACCGCCAACTATTCCAGCATATGTTTTAAGAAGTGAATGCCCTTCCAGTCGCAACCCAGTATTGGGAAACACCAATACTCTCGCATTCACACACTACTGCCAATTCAGTTCTTCCAATTAACCTATAGCGCATGTCTTTGAACTGTGGGGGAGACCGTAGCACCCGGAGGAAACGCACACCAACACAGGGAGAACATGCAAACTGAGACCTTCTTGCTGTGAGGCGACAGTGATAACCACTGAGCCACCGTTCCACCCCTCAACACAACATATATGTACTTATCTGTAATTCCGATGCTTTAAAAAAAAAACAAGCAGTCTTTTTTGCATAATCAATAATAATTTATAATTATTAATAAATAATTAATCATTTATAGAAAAAGAAAAAAATCAATGTACAGTAATCTTTCAAAATAAAAGACCCAGACAAATAATAATTTACATATAAAATAAAATAAAGAAATAATGATTTATAATCTAGGTTTAACAACATACCCTGCTACAATAATAAAAATATATAATATTATTTAATATATTAATTAATATTATTATTATTATACCTAATATATGTCATTTGCATATACTTCCATGCATCATTTATCTATATGGATAGAATATCTGAACAAGAACATCTTGACCAATCAGAATAAAGCATTCCTGACAGCTGTCCATAAAAGACTTGCCACAGGATTCCATCCTCGTCAGCTTCTACATATGTGTCATATAGAGCATCCTGACAAACAGCATTACAGCCCGGTGTGGAAGCTCTGACAGGAGAGCATGGTAAAAAAAAAAGTGCCCAGTGGGACCTGCCATTGAAAATATCCTCAGCGTGTGGAGCAAAAAAAAAAGTCCACTGTCATCAGGAAGAGCCTCACTCATCCTTCACACAGCATGTTCACTCCACTGCCCTCAGGATGGAGAGGAAAGATCCATCCAAACTGTTTTTTTCTTGTTTTCTTTCTGACTGCTCATACATGACCTATACCAGCATACAGACCTATCTGGTTTATATGGGCCAATAAATAACATGGCATCATATTTACTGCACGAGTCACATTTAATAATGTATCTCTTTCATGCTGCTTTGACACTCACCATAAAAGATGTGCAATTGATTTTTATATTGTTGCTCGGGCTGATTTATGCTTACTTTGTCTATTGTTTATGTATATTTTGTAAATAGTGTCGCTTATATTATCTGTGTTGTTGTGAATAGAGATTCTGAATGCTAAATGTTTGTTCTGAGGTTTATTGAGAATTCCGTTTTAAAAAAGAGACAATTGACTTTGTACAAAAGGTTTTCAAGAGTTCACACTTAGCTGATGATTGATTTATAAAGCTTGTCTGGCACGCTGTCCTGGGAGAGAGCCCTGAGCTCATAAGATCCTCGAGCCCGGGGCTCCCTCCCATTTGCAAGGCATGAAGGGAGTTTCAGCTCAGGTAGATCTCGAGAACTCCCCTGCTGTAGTAGCTAATGATCAGATAGTGATTGCTCTTCAGAGATAACTACTTACTTGAGCATGTCTATGGTGCCGAATTGGATTAGTCAATTAACTTAAGTTGCATGTTTTTAGACGGTGGGAGGAAACCGAGGGAAGCCCACGTGAGCACTGGCAGAACGTGTAAACTCTGCACAGAAATGTCAGCTGGCTTAGTAAGGACTAGAACCAGTGACGTTCTTGCTGTGAGATAACAGTGCTAAACACTGGGCCACCGGGCCACCCATCTAGGTAATGAGGTGGAGTAGGGGTGGAAGATGGCTGTAATATAGAACTTAGGGTATTTATAGTGGCTTAGGAATCGTCTGATTGGTGAATCCTAAATTTGGATTACACTGGACCAGCCGCAAGCAATCATGTGATCCTCTCGAAATTAGATTTTAAATAAACTTCACAAAACTGTAAAGTGATTTGAGATGGAGACAACAACAAAGTGTTTCTGCTGATCTGTTTGATTAAACATTAATTAAAAATTAAACAATAGGTTTTTTAAAATCCGCATTCACCTCTTTCTGTCTTATATGTAGCATATTTGATCATTTTTGCTTAAAGTTTTAAAATATTCCTGTATGTCTTTATTTTAATGCATAGCTGCACTGTAAAAATATCCGTGAATTAACGTTTTTCAGTATTTGTTTTTTTTATTTGCCCATTTATTTTGCTTTTGTATTGCATTATGGAACCTTGATCATTTTTGGACAACTTTTAACTTCAAAAGGGTCACTTTTATTACCATTTTTATTCGTTTAAGTCATATATTGTCTGGGTTGGTGTTGTATATTATGCTACAAAAACCTTGTAATAATCTGCCAGTACATTTTCTGTTATTTTACAGGCTTATTTCTTTATATATTATTTCTTATACACTACCTGACAAACGTCTTGTCGCTGATCTCAGTTGTAAGAGCAACAAATAATAACTTGACTTCTAGTTGATCATTTGGAAAAGTGGAAGGTAGAATTTTCAGATGAATCGTCTGTTGAACTCCATCCCAATCATCACAAATACTGCAGAAGACCTACTGAAACCTGCATGGACCCAAGATTCTCACAGAAATCAGTCAAGTTTTGTAAATAATGGTTTGAGTTTACTTTCAGTGTGGAGGCGTGCGAGAGATCTGCAGAGTGGATGGCAACATCAACAGCCTGAGGTATCAAGACATTTGTCCTGCCCATTACATTACAAACCACAGAAGAGGGCAAATTCTTCAACAGGTTAGCTTCTCATACTTCATCCTCCACATCAAAGTTCCTGAAAGCAAAGAAGGTCAAGGTGCTCCAGGATTGGCCAGTCCAGTCACCAGATATGAACATTATTGAGCATGTCTGGGGTAAGATGAAGGAGGAGGCATTGAAGATGAATCCAAATAATCTTGATGAACTCTTGAGAGTCCTGCAAGAACGCTTTCTTTGCCATTCCAGATGACTTCATTAAAAAGTTATTTGAGTCATTGCAGAGATGCATGGATACAGTCCCCCAAGCTCATGGGAGTTATACACAAGATTTTTTTTTCCACTGCACCATGACTTTATATTCTATACTGTACATTATTTCTGTAAAGTGACAAGACTTTTGTCTAAGCAAAGTCAGATGTTACTGTCCTAGTTAAATCATGAAAAATCAAGGCATGATCATATTTTATTTTAGTAAAATAAGTGTAATCTAGAGGGCTTTGCCTTTCATATAAGCCAATTCTGATACCAAATGATCAACTAGAAGTCAAGTTATTATTTGTTGTTCCTAAAACTTGGATAGGTGACAAGACTTTTGTCAAATAGTCTACATTATATTATTTCACATTACTAAAATATCAATAAAAGCCACTTTGTTAAACTGTAAAATTGAGTTTTCAAAATCATGAGTAAACAGAGCAGAGATCAACATCCCATAATGCAATTCACAACCGTAAATAAACAGAAAACACTTGTGAATCACGAAACTGGTATTTAACAAATATTTTTTACTGTATGTTTTTGTTGTTGTTATTGTTGTAAACACTGTAAAAAAAATAAATGTTGGGTTTGTCCTTATTTAATTTATGACATTGCAGCTTTTTTTAAATTAAAATTAAATGACTTTTTTTAATCCCAACTAGGGCTGCACAATATATCGTTTCAGCATTGATGTGCAATAGTCACATCACAAGATATGCAATGTTGAGTCTCAATTATAGCTGACCAGGAGCTACAGAATTGCATTTATTTACTGTATTTATATGGAATTTACAATTTACACCAAAAAAAATTCTTGTTTCTAGTCCAAATATCTAGATTTCAAAGCAAAAACATGATTTTTTACTTACCCACTGGCAGACAATTTCACTAGTTTTTGTTGAAAACAAAACGATGTTTTTACTTGATCTAAGATTTTTTTAGATATTTGTACAAACAACGAGACACAGCAGAGTAAGAAAATAATTATTATTGCACTGTGATTATTCAATTTCTGTAGCTGAATACTGTTAGGCTCCCCAGAAAACCATCATATAGTGCTATTCAAACTATCTTGAGATATTGTATTCAAATCGCAATATTTAATCACAGAAAAATAAAATAAAGAATATCAGTTTTTCCAATATCATGCAGCGATAATCCCAACAGTTGGGCTTGTCCTAGTTTGACCCAACATTGGGTTACAACAGTCCAGCATTTTTAGAGTTCATTAATTAAAGCTTTACCATCCTTCTTATGCATTTTCTGTGAAAATAAATCTAAATTCTGAGTTATTATGTGTTAAATGTTGAAGTTATTGTGTGGTTTATAGCAGTAGCAACACTACCAGTCAGACTATTAATCACTTATCATTTTAATGCATAAATTCTTGATTTCTCAAAAACATTTTGTGCCATGGTGACGATCATCAAGCACAATTGCAAGACTATGAGAATGCTAAAATAACATAACCCATCAGAGGCATGAAATAACATGCAGTGACAAAACAATTGCATTATCACACAAACTAATTAAATCAAAAAATTGTTTGATTGCTCTGAAATGTTTGTTAAAAAATCACTTCTCTTGGATATTTTACATGGTACATTCATTTAGAGTATCCTTGAAGCTGTATAATTGTATATTTAGCATGCGCTATAGGTGACTCAATATATCTGGCTCTCAATCTCTCCTCAGTAATGTGACACTAGAGCCATCAAGTGGCTGATAATCATAGTCTTATAACTCAACATTTCCTTTTTTCAGCCTCTAGGACTACTGATCTTCACCCCAACTGCTTTTACATCTCTTTCAATGAATGGCTATGTCTGTTTGCAGTTGCTGAATGATATAAAAATACTTTTGCCTAATGGAAATGCATGCTTATTATGCAGTCATACTGGGTAAAAATGTTCATTTACATTTGTGCTTTAATCCAAAGCAAAAAAAAAGAGGAACAAAGCAATTCATCAAAGAGCCAGCAATCATGTTTATTAGACAACTACATTAGGAAATGAGCTAGAGAAGAAAAGAAGTGCCGCAAAGACTATTTTAAAAGAAACATGACTTAGAAGACCAAAGGCTTAAATTATACTATACTGAAAATATACTATTATATCATTCCAAAAATGTCTGAAGTTTTCTTAAAGGGTCATATTTATGTCGTTCTTGTTTATGTTGATGCCTCAATACCATGGCTGAGGTAATCCTTTTGAGTAAGGCACTGATCTGACTGTGTGTACACTTCGATGGGTTAAATGCAGAGCACAAGTTTCGAGTATAGGTCACTTGGCCACACAGATCTATATATACAGTTGAAGTCAGAATTATTAGCCCCCCTTTGAAATTTTTTCTTTGTTAAATATTTGCCAAATGATGTTCAACAAAGCAAGGAAATTTTCACAGTATGTCTGATAATATTTTTCCTTCTGGAGGTAGTCTTATTTGTTTTATGTTGGCTAGAAAAGCAGTTTTTAAATTTTTTAAAACTATTTTAAGATCAAAATAATTAGCCCCTTTAACTTTAGGTTATGGGCGCCACGGTGGCCGAGTGGTTAGCACGTTCGCCTCACAGCAAGAAGGTCGCTGGTTCGATCCCCGGCTGGGCCAGTTGGCATTTCTGTGTGGAGTTTGCATGTTCTCCCCGTGGTTGCGTGGGTTTCCTCCGGGTGCTCCGGTTTCCCCCACAGTCCAAAGATATGCGGTACAGGTGAATTGGGTAAGCTAAATTGTCCATAGTGTATGTGTGTGAATGAGAATGTATGGATGTGTTTCCCAGAGATGGGTTGTGGCTGGAAGGGCATCCGCTGCGTAAAACAAATGCTGGATAAGTTGGCGGTTCATTCCGCTGTGGCGACCCCGGATTAATAAAGGGACTAAGCCGAAAAGAAAATGAATGAATGAACTTTAGGTTATATATTTCGATAGTCTACAAAACAAACCATCATTATAAAATAACTTGCCTAATTACCATAACCTACCTAGTTATCCTAATTAACCTAGTTAAGCCTTTAAATGTCACTTTAAGCTGCATAGAAGTGTTTTGAAAAACATCTAGTAAAATAATATGTACTGTCATCATGGCAAGTTATTAAACTAATATGATTAGAAATGTGTTGAAAAAAATGTTCTCTCCGTTGAACAGAAATTGGGGAGAGATAGATAGATAGATAGATAGATAGATAGACAGACAGACAGACAGACAGACAGACAGACAGACAGACAGATAGATAGATAGTATTTATATATAGTATCATATATCAGCTGCTTTTAAACCGAGCATCAGAGTTAGGGAGAAAGGGGATTTAATTGACTTTGAATATAGTATGATTGGGGCGCCACGGTGGCGTAGTGAGTAGCACGTTCGCCTCACAGCAAGAAGGTCGCTGGTTCGATCCCCGGCTGGGCCAGTTGGCATTTCTGTGTGGAGTTTGCATGTTCTCCCCGTGGTTGCGTGGGTTTCCTCCGGGTGCTCCGGTTTCCCCCACAGTCCAAAGATATGCGGTACAGGTGAATTGGGTAAGCTAAATTGTCCAAAGTGTATGTGTGTGAATGAGAATGTATGGATGTGTTTCCCAGAGATGGGTTGTGGCTGGAAGGGCATCCGCTGCGTAAAACAAATGCTGGATAAGTTGGCGGTTCATTCCGCTGTGGCGACCCCGGATTAATAAAGGGACTAAGCCGAAAAGAAAATGAATGAATAGTATGGTTGTTGGTGCCAGACGGCCTGATTTGAGTATTTCAGAAACTGCTGATCTACTGGGATTTTCATGCACAACCATCTCTAAGGTTTACAGAGAATGGTCTGAAAAAGAGCAGATATCCAGTGAGTGGCAGTTCTGTGGGCACAGATGCCTTGTTGATGCCAGAGATCAGAGGAGAATGGCCAGAATGGTTTGAGCTGATAGAGAGTGGCCTCTACAGTCACCCAAACTCAATGCAGTAGAGCACCTCAATGTCAATATAGACTAAAATCTCTGAGGAATATTTCCAGTACCTTGTTGAATTTATGCCACAACAGTTCTGAAGACAAAAGTGGGTCCAACCCAGTACTAAGGTGTACCTAATAAAGACTAAATATGTTTATGTATAAACTTTTCTGTTACACGCTCAAAAGTATATACTTTTCCTTCACAATACATTACATACTTTTAGGGTAGTATAAGTATGCGAATTGAGATGCAGCATAAGTCTTTGTTTGTGTTCAATACATGCCCTCTAGTGGTTAAAATGACATACTGTGCCTTTATTGTGTACAATGTACGATGACCTTGAAATGAAAGCATGTCAGAGGAGTAGGTTACATAAGGAGTACCTGAAAAGGAATCAGGGAAACGGTTTCCGCTTAGTAAAAAAAACATAGGCTGCGTCCGAAACCCACCTACTACTAAGTACTGTTTTTGAATTTAAACGTACTACTCGGCCGTTAGAAAAGTACATTGTATAAAGTTTGAATGTGAGCAGTATGAATGGAACTCGGACGTACTACATATATCATTTTGTCATGATCACAAGACCTACCCGTGTGAGTTGCGTCGCTACACTCCCATTCATGAATTCTCTCGTGGGACATTATGGGATAGTGTAGCATCCATGCGATGCGCACTTCAGAATCTCACCGGAAGTAGTAGGTCATCCCGGTACTTCTTATACACTGATTTTCGAGTTCTATGAATTCGGACATACTACTCAGCTCGCATATTGTTTTTTAGCGTACTAGCACTGTAAAACCCAATAAGTTAAGGTAACTCAAACCATTTGAGGAAACCGATTGCTACAAACCATTTAAGTTCAAAAACTAATTCTAATGAGTACTGTGAACTTAATCCATTTGAATAAACAAAACAATTTGAGCACAGTAAAACTTAATAAATGAAGAGAACTCAAACCAACTGAGTACTGTAACGGCTAATATGTTAAGGCAACTCAAACCGATTGCTACGAACCATTTAAGTTGAAAAACTAATCTATATGAGTACTGTGAACTTAAGCCATTTAAGTTGAAGTAATGGGGTATTTAATTAACTCATTATCTTCAACATTGAGTTCAAAACTGTTTTCAAATGAGTAGAAGTTGACTGTGGGGCTTTACAGTGTATAGTATGGAAGTATGCGATTTCGGGACGAAGGATCCATTTAGGACGACACTACATACACATACTATGCTGTTGAGTGTCTAAGTATAGTGCAGTGGTTCTGAAACTGTGATACGTGTACCACTAGTGGTAACCAGGCTTCCTTCTAGTGGTACGTGGAGGAATTGCTGAATAATTAAGGTTAAAATATGATCACACTTTTAATCCTTTAACGATAACACCGATATGATCAGTAAATTCATTTTAACAGGCTAAACTTTTTATTTTAATTGACATTTTTTAATGTTTGTTATGTGTTCTGTCATCTGAAGCTAACTTTCTCCCCATAATTGTAGCAGTTGTTGGGATCGTATCCCGTATTTTTATATTCCCGTGTTGACAGGTATAGTTTAATCACTTGCTTTTCTGACACACAAAGCCTACTCTATTGCGCAGTGAGCAGATCTTATTTCTAATTTAAATATGTAAATCTAATTCACATATTTAAAATACAGGTTAATGTTTAAATTTCAAAGATATACAAATAAGTCATTTGTAAATGCGTCATATATTTCAAAATTCATCAAAAAGAGTTTATACATTAATACAATGACAGATGGCCTGTATTTATGAGGTTCAAGGAACTACTTTATGATAATACTTTACATTTAAGCACAGCAGTTTTTTAAGAATAGTGCCATTTTTAATAAACTTTTAAAAGCACGTTTTAGTTTAAATGTTGACATTTTAGTTCTTTTTACCTGTAAGCACAGTACTGTGTTAAGAACTGTGCAGTGCTGTAGCTGTTTAATTAGGCCTACTATGCTACTGTATTTCAATACCGATCATTATGGTGGTACTTGAAGAGACTGTTTTTTTCTGAGGTGATACTTGGTGAAAAAAGTTTGAGAACCACTGACATAGTGCATAAGTGCAAAGTGTATATTGTGCAATTTGGGACGCTGCTAGTGTCTATTAGGAAAATTGAAATGCACTGGTAGTACTTGGGACAAGTGTACTGAGAGTACATTTAAATTGAAACAGACAATGTCACATCGAGGGTCAGCAACTAGACTCAGTGCACTCCAGTTCAGCAGTAAAAAAAACTTAAGTTGAAAAGCTTCAGGGCATGTTTAGCTTCAGGCCAAGAAACTTCTGTTTGAAGTTGAGTCACGAAATTGGACTGTCAAGATAATGCAACCCATAATAATGACCCAAACTATATTTTTCGCTTGTCATCCTGAAGTAATTAATGAAAAAAAATGATCATTTAAATTGACAGTGCTGACACTTTAAAGACAACGAAGCCCTTTGTTGTTTTGCTCTGAAGCATCAACAAATGAATGTGTTCTCATCAGCCTGGGAATTAACTCCGAGCGCACGGAGCAGAGACAATTGCTCGCAACTGACTAATTGATGTATGCGTTTAACATATATTTATTCCTGTATTAGTTACAAATGACAGTAATCATATTTGTTTGATTTTCTCCAATGCGTCAGAAGCAATCAAATGTTTCGAGCGAAACCCATTAGTAACAACCTAGAGCACATCCTTGTCATTTTTAAACAGCGAGATTCGTTAACAGTTGTCATCCTTTCTTGTGGCATCTCATTAAAATGCATTGGAATAAAATGGCATAAACATAAATACGTTATTCAAAATACTGCAATCTTTTTATCGAGGAGAAGATAATGCTTTACATTAATTTGTCTTCTTATTTATTTAATTGTCACTTAATACACGGGATGCACCAACTTGAGTGACTATGGCAAGCCGTTTTGACTTTTATTCATTCTCAGGATATTTATTCTTGATATCAACAATTCAGTTCTTCATATCAAAAAAGGTAATTGTTGATATCAAAAACTGAATTGTTGATTTAAAAAATTAACATTTTGATATCAACAATTGCATTTTTGATATCAACAATTGAATTTTCACTAGTTAAATGTCCAACAACAGTCACCATAGGCTGCCATTCAAATTTAATTGTTGATATTAAGTATTGATTACTTACTAGTTGAAATGCAATTCTTGATATCAATAATTTAATTGTTGATATGAAAAATGTAATTGTTGATATCAATAATTTAGTTGTTGATATCAGGAATTAAATTGTTGATATTAAGAAATACTTTTCAACTAGTAAAGATGTTCATTTTTGATATCTGCAATTATATTTCAACATGTTACATTTGTTATTTCTGATATCTAAAAATGTATTTCTGATATCAGCAATTAGGAAAGTAATTTTTGATATCTAAAATGAATATTTTAACTAGTAACAATTATATTTATGATATCAGAAATTAGCATTGTCACTAGTGACAAACCAATTGTTGATAATTTTTTCTTTATTTATTATTATTACTTACTATATTTTATTATAACAAGCCTTTTCCACTTAAGATAACTACTGCAGTGAAAGAGTTACTAGGAACAAAGAAATTTGACGTTTATTTGTGAGCTGTTGCTGTCCTCTAGTGTGAAGACAAATTAATGCAGCCGGTTTGGATTTTTAGATTGAAATAAAATCATAAACTCATGAGGAAGAGCAGACTGCACGAATGAAATTACATGTCTCCTTTCTTTTTTCTTTTTTTTCTTTTTTTTTTAGAGTTGTCAATATATATTTTTTACAGAACAGCCCCTTTCCCAACAATTTAACCCTTTACAGATCAGAATCAGAAAGAGCTTTATTGCCAGGTATGTTCACACACATACGAGGAGTTTGTTTTGGTGACAGAGCTTCTACAGTGCAACAGAATCACGGAGACAGGACAAAAAAAAGATAATAAATATATTCAAAAAATAGAAGTAAGTGTTAAATGCAAATATACAAATGGACAAGTATATGTACAGGTGTTTTACTATATACAACATTATATGTGGAGCTGTTATGTGCAAATTGGCATGTAAAGTGTGTTGTTAAATAAGTGTATGTGCACTCTAAAAAAAAAGGTTCTTCAGTGGTTCTTCAGAAGTTCTTTGCGATATTTGAGGTGCTATTTAGCACTTTTACTGTGTTAAGAACCTTTAAAGCACCATAAAGGTTCTTCAGTGGTTCTTCAGTGGTTCTTTAAGGTGGTCAGGGTGCTATATAGCACTTTTACTGTGTAAAGAACATTTAAAGCACCATAAAGGTTTTTCAGTGGTTCTTTGGGGTGTTTAAAGTGCTATATAGCACCAATACTACTGGTAAGCACTTGTTCTTATAGCTAATTCTCATAAATTTTATGCTGGTTTTATTTGCAGAAAGGGTAAAGTAACATAATGAACACCTTAAAATATAGGTGCTTTATTGCACCATTTGACAAAAGTACTATATAGCACCTATTTTTTTAAGGTGCTGTATAGCACCAAAAAAGGTTCCCCCCTTGTTACGACCAAAGAACCAGTTTTGGTGCTATTTAGCACCTTTTTTTTTTAGAGTGTGTGTGAAAAAAGTGTATTTGTTATGTGCAAATTGGCATGTAAAGTGTGTTGTTAAATTAATATGTGGTAGCTGAGCTAAACCAGACAGTTATTGAAGTGCAGATGATAGGGTAATACATTAAAAATAATAATAACGAAATTATTATGAAAAAAATATAAAAAAATAAATAAAAAAGTACTGCCATCATAATTACTTTTCAGGGGATACATTTGTACATCAAGTTACATTGTGTTACATTGTAGTTACTTCAAATTACAGTGGTGATATATTAAGTAACCTCTAAATATACATATCTATGTCGTAATTCTTTTCCACCTCTTCAGAAAAATATGTCTTCATTTGTAGACATGCAGTCGTTTTTTCCATTTTATAGATCTGTTTTAGTCTCTGAATCCACTGAGCCACCTTTGGAGAACCTTCTTCCGTCTGTACTAATAATATCCTTAGGACAAATGTTGTTTTATCATTAAACATTTCTTTGGGCAGTGCTCCCAGTAAGCACATAACAGGATCTATGGGTATTTCTAAATCTAATATCTTATCTATTTCTTTTTTAACATTTTTCCAAGATTCTTGAATCTTAGGAAAGTCCCAAAAATGTGGGAATATGTGAAAAAAATTACAAAAGGAGTAATAAAAGAACCTCATTTATACTTTCCAATCAAATTCTTTCCATAATTGACTATTATTTCCTTTATGACATCCTTCACATAACTCAATCCAGACCTCATCCTCAATTATGTTATTTAGTTCTAGTTCCCATTTTCCTTTAACGTGATCAGTATTTTGTACAGTATTAGTTACTAATCTTGTATATGAATGGGAGACATGTTTTTTAGCTGGAATGTTTTTTTTCTGCAATATTTTTGAAGTATTCCTCTATTTTATTTGGTTCTTGCATGAGCTTTTCGCTAGCTAGCTTTTTTTGTTCCCATAGGGAAATTTTACTTGCAGCATACACTCACAGAGACTTCTGGCATTTCACATTTGGCATATATGTATATGTAAATAAATAAGAACATGTAGCACCTACTTTAAATAAATATCCAATCTATAGACATCGACTGAGGGAGGAGGAATTTAAAAACTTAATTGCTTGGGGCAGGGGCGCCGCTAGCAATTTTGGGCCCCATGAAAAAATATGAGGATGGGTCCCCTATTACCAAGCTAGCTATCTAAACTCTTTGTCTGCAATGTAGTACTTATTAGTATTTACTAAGAGAACTACCATGACTGTAGCTAGCAGTTGATTTATTGTTCAAATGTAAATGTAGTACAAACAAAGAAACAGTAATCAAATATTCACTGAAAATGTTACATTTCTAAACAAAACACCAATGTGTCACTATTTAAATAACTGTACTGCAATAGTGTCTCATACAATGTGCAATACACTGGAACAGTGACAAAAATCAAAAAGACACACAATTATATTACAATGAGAGCCATAAATAAGCCGAGACCCATAAATGATGCATGAGTGCATCATCCGGGTAATTAAAGTGCACTTATTATTGTTAGAGTTTTCAGTGTGAACTTACACTATTTATACTACAAAATGGCATAGAATAGCACATAAGTATGCAATTTGGGACGCAGCTGATGTTAACCTCGAGGAAATCGCTGCTTTGACAGTTTACCTGACAATCGCACTCAACAAAGCATCAACCCCCTTCCCACTACTGACAGACTGAACCATACAGTGAAAGGAGGGGGGGTGCAATTTGACAGTGACAGACACGAGGGGCAGATATAACCCGTATTTTATTTTTTATTTCTAATAAATTGTTTTACTTGTAATTTAGAGATACTATCATAATTTATATTACATTATTGTACTGTTATTAATTATAAAGCAGATGTCTGTGGGCCCCTAGAGTGCATGGGCCCTTAGAATCGTCCTAACTTTCCCCCCCTTAGCGGCGCCCCTAATGAAAAAAACAAAACAATAAATGACTGAAAATATTTTAGTAACTGAACAATATCTATTTACAAATACAGTTAATTAAAATACAACAGACTTAATGCATTAAATCAGAATCTAGAATGTTTAATATTTTATATAATAATGTATTCAATCAAAGTGTAATATTTTATAGTAGAAAAATAGTGTAAGTTACAATTAATGAACCGTTGAATTCAGGTTAGGCAATCTTTCAAACAGCAGGTGGCACTGTCTGAGAAAACGATTGGTCTGGAAGTGCTGGTCTGAGCGTGCAGATCTGAGCGTGCAGTTGGGTCTCCGTGCCTGCAGCTTCATAATGTTGGCTGGCTTGGGGTACAAATGATAATCTTTTCCCATTTCTTACACACCTGGGAACACAATATCGACAATCTGATGGTAACAATTGGAAGGTGTTTGATAAAGGGTTTCGTCATCACTGACAATCATGATAGCCTTATTTATTACTCTTTCTTTGGATACACTATCAATACTCTTTAGTTTTATTCCCAACAACTTACTGGCTGTTGTTACCACCTTCCCCAGTGACCTCATCTGGCCCTCAGAAACATTTCCATACCAGCAGATTACACAAAATGTTGCAATGATTTCAATAAAAGCACTATAAAACATGATCAACAGCGTGACCTAACCCTAACATTAAAAGACAATAATTTCTTTTAGAAGTACATTCTCTGTTGGAGGTTTTTTCTTACACAATCAATCCATACATCCCACTTCAGTTTATTTTCCAACATCACACCCAAATATTTATCATTTTGTCAGTTGGCATTTCTGTGTGGAGTTTGCATGTTCTCCCCGTGTTTGTGTGGGTTTCCTCCAGGTGTTCCGGTTTCCCCTACAGTGCAAAGACATGAGGTATAGGTGAATTGAATAACCTACAATGTATAGTGTATGAGCGTATCTGTGTGTGTGGGGGTGTTTCCCAGTTCTGGGTTGCGGCTGGAAGGGTATCCGCTGTGTAAAACAAATGCTGAATATGTTGGCAGTTCATTCCACTGTGGCGACCCCTGATGAATAAAGGGATGTTTAAAGCAACACGACCTGATTTAAAGCAACAGTTTTGTGCTGTGAATTCCTCTAAATTACTCCATATTTATTTCAACAATGTCACGTTTGCATATTTGAACATATAATTTAAGAAAACTTATTTTATTCGTATTGGAATCAATCAACTGGAAATATGGTGACTTTAATTGTTTTTTCGTGAAGGATTAGTTCACCCAAAAATGTAAATTCACTCAGTATTTACACACTCTCAAGTGGTTTCAATGAGTTCCTTTTTTCTGTTGAGCACAAAATAAGATTTGTTAAACCTGTAATCATTGACTTCCATTGTAGGAGTTTACAAGCTTCATCCTTCTGTTATATCTGAGGATATCCTGAAGAAAGTTGGAAACCTGTAACCATTGACTTCCAATAGGAGTTTAAAGAGAAAACTAAAGTCATTGCAATTGGGAAAAGAGATTAGGTTCTCACGGTGAATGTGTACCTTGGCTCTAAGGGTCAAACAACAAAAAAATAAGGTAAAGAATCTTAGTGTGACTCTGGAGTCAGATTTGAGTTTTAAAAGACATGTCAAAGCAGTAACTTAATCAGCATTCTATCATCTCAAAAACATTGCAAGAATTACATGCTTTGTTTCCTGTGAAGACTTGGAGAAACTTGTTCATGCTTTTATCAGCAGCAGGGTGGATTACTGTAATGGCCTTCTCACTGGCCTTCCCAAAAAGACAGTCAGACAGTTGCAGCTGATTTTCCAGTCTCGGCCAGGATTCTGACCAGAACCAGAAAATCAGAGCACATCACTTGTCCTCAGGTCTTTACACTGGCTACGTTCAGAATAAATTTTAAGGTATTATTACTTGTCTATTAGTCACTTAATGGTCTAGGACAGGGATGTCAAACTCAATTCCTGGAGGGCCACAGCCCTGCACAGTTTAGTTCCAACCCTATTAAACACACCTGATCGAACTAGTTGAGTCCTTCAGGCTTGTTTGAAACCTACCAGTAAGTGTGTTGAAGCAGGGTTGGAACTAAACTGTGCAGGGCTGCGGCCCTCCAGGAATTAAGTTTGACATTCCTGGTCTAGGACCTCAATACATTACAGATATGCTCACTGAATACAAACCTAACAGATCACTCAGATCTTTAGGACCATAAACTAGAAAATCCAAGAGTTCAGTCAAAGCAGGGTGAATCGGCCTTCAGCTACGCCCTGAATCAGCTTCCAGAAATGATCAGATGTGCTCCAACATTAGGCACATTCAAGTCAAGACTGAAAACAAATCTGTTTAGCTGTGCCTTTACTGAATGAGCACTGTGCTATGTCCGACAGATCACACGATTATGTCTTTCCTTTCTCTTTCCTTCTTTTATAACCTGTTTAACACATTTTAATCCTTTTTAAATCCTTTTTATTATTGTTTTTTATTGTCTTGTACTTGTCTTTTTTATTTCTGTTTATGCAAAGCAATTTGAATTGCCACTGTGTATGAAATGTGCTATATAAATAAACTTGCCTTGCCTTCATAAGCTTCTTTCTTCTGTTAACTGAAGATTAGTTATCTGAAGAAAGTTGCCAAACTGTAACCATTGACTTCCATAGGAGTTTAAAAGCTTATTTTGTCTGTTAAATCTGAAGATATCTTGAAGAAAGTTGGAAACCTGTACCCATTGACTTCTGGTGTAGGAGTATACAAGCTCCTTTTTTCTGTTATATTTGAAGATATCCTGAAGAAAGTTGGAAACCTGTAACCTTTGACGTCCATTGTAGGATTTTACAAGCTTCATTAGTCTGCTATATCTGAAGATATCTTGAAGAAAGTTGGAAACCTGTATCCAAGTTTCCAACTTTCTTCAAAATATCTTCAGATATAACAGAAGAAAAGCACATAAATGTTTGAAACAAGTAAAGGGTAAGTAAATGATGGCAGAATTTACATTTTGGAGGAACTATCCCTTTAACCTCCTGCAAAATAAACTGCTGAACATCTATTTCTTCATTATAACTTGGTTAAATATTTTTGGTCTAATGTCTATTTTGGGACTTTGTGACATTTGTAGTGCATTTGAACGATTAAAAATGATGACCTAACTGCAAATTGTTAACTTATTTTGCTTAAATTCTTCATTTATAAATGCAAATATATGAAAATAGCTCTCCAATTGACTGTCTTTAATAAAGAGTTTGCTATCTATACAGATGATTTTAAAATTATAAAGGGTGAGAAAGCTAAAAAGTATGATTTATTTAACCAAGTTCATGTTTGATATGTTTGCACTATGTTGTTTATTTTATTTTTTTATACATTATGATTTTTGGTTTGCTTTATGGCTTATTTTATTGATTGTATATTGGACATTTCTCAGTCTATAAACAAAAACCTCCAGCATGTCTTACTCGTGTGCGCCACTAGAGCGCGCAAGAGCACTTTAGGGGCGGTGTTTCTTGTTTACGTCATTCCTCACATTTTTACAGTCTTTTCTTGCTGCCAACGGCCATTTTACAGAGCTGTTGCCGAGAGTGCGGGTGCTCCTCTACTCGTCGGTGTTCATCTTTAGTTGCATACAGTCCGTTATTTGAACCTCGCCACTATTCATTTTTATACGGTTTATCCCGTCCGCTTCTGTGTGGTAATGTCTCGTGACCGATCCCGTAATCGTGGAGGATTCCAGCCCCGAGGCCGGGGAGGAATGGGGATGCGCGGTGGCATGGGGATGGGCATGGGAATGGGAATGGGGATGGGGATGGGAATGGGAAATCCGAACTTTCGAAATCAAAATCAGCACCCTTTTCAAAACCGAGGCCCCCAAATGGGTGGTGGATTTAGGCAGAATCAGGGAAATCAATCCAACCAGGTAACTACATCCCAGAAGCCACAGGAAACCGTACAGAACAAACCCGTCGTGCAGTCTCCTCCACCGCAAGGCCCCGGTCAGGCCCAACAGGGCGCCAACAAAGGCCCGACGCCCCAGCAGACTCCCACCGTCGCTCCGCCGAAGATCCAGTCTCCTCCACCGGCACAGAATAACGCGAAGACGCCAGAAATAGGTTCCCCTCAGAGCCAGCAAAGGAAGAACCAACCCAAACCCGCGATGGGGAATGGCCAAAAGCCGCCTGCTCCTTCGAAGCAAGAGCAGGCTCCAGCACCAACACCACCACCAGCAGCAGCACAACCACCGCAGCAGCAACAGCGGCAGCAACAACAGCAGCAACAACAGCAGCAACAACAAAAACAGACTCCCACAATCGAGAAGAGTTCTCCGCCACAGGTAAATATATTAACGTTTTAAAGTCTAATTAAATTGTTTACTGAGGAATATTACCATTTGAGACAATTAAAGGCGCACATTTATCGTCCTAAAACGTGTCGGCTAGGATGTAGCCGAGGCAGATCCGCCATTTTATAGAGGCTTTAACAAAGGCTAAACTCGGCATCGATACCTCGTCGCCTATTTCAGTGTTAAAATGCATTTTAACTGTTTGGTTTAAATTGTTTATTTAAAACGATGACTTCCAAGAGTACATTTTGCTGTATTTTTACACATTTTTGGGAAAATATCTCGAAATATTACCTAACTTTTTATCACACTCAACGTATACCGTTTCACTAATCTTCTTGTTGAGCTATGGTTTGTGTAGTGAAATCATGGTTAGTTTTCTTAGATGTTACCGTTAAAAAATAGCAATTTCTCACTCCAGTTTATATTTTATCAGGCTAATGTTTTGTTATGTGAATATTTGTTTTTAGGAATTAAAGGCAACGCTGTCTTTGCTGCGCAAGCCTGGGGAGAAAACCTACACTCAACGTTGCCGTCTCTTTATCGGGAACCTTCCAAACGACATTACTGAACCCGAATTCAGGAAATTGTTTGCTAAGTATGGGGAGCCCAGTGAGATTTTCATTAATCAAGGCAAAGGCTTTGGATTCATTCGTCTGGTAAGACTTAACTTGCTCCATGTGGTAAAGTAAGCTGTTTTTGTAGCATACGTCTAATTATTTTGCTTTTTAGGAATCCCGTGCCTTGGCAGAGGTTGCGAAAGCGGAGTTGGATGATATTCCAATGAAAGGCAGACCACTCAGAGTTCGCTTTGCTACTCATTCTGCTGCACTGTCTGTGCGCAATCTATCTCCATTTGTGTCCAATGAGCTGCTGGAGGAGGCATTCTCTCAGTTTGGGCTTGTGGAAAGGGCTATAGTTATTGTGGATGACCGTGGACGCTCAACAGGGAAAGGCATTGTTGAGTTTTCTTCCAAGCCAGCTGCCCGCAAGGCCATGGATCGCATTAGTGATGGAGTGTTCCTTCTCACATCGTAAGTGAATGTTTGTGTGTGTATGAATTGATAGAATCATTATCAATGACATTACATAGAGGTCTATAAGATTTTAACACCACTCATTATTTTTTTAGGGCCCCCCGTCCAATTGTGGTTGAATTGTTGGAGCAGTATGATGACGAGGACGGTTTGCCAGAGAAGCTTGCACAGAAAAACCCCAGTTATCAAAAGTAAGTTATAAATGTTTGATCACATCTGTTTGACATTCTGTGACTAGCATTAAGGTCTCTTGAGACTTGATATCAGTTTCGCGCTTTCCAGTGGCTATAAACAATTTGTGGTCATTTTGTGATGTAAATTAAGTTGGGCAGATGGTGTGACGAGCATTTGGGTGGGGGTGATTTTGAAAACAGAAGTTACCTCCACAGTATTGATTGCAGTGTGGCCCTGTTCACACTGCCTATTGGGATACATTTTTGTCTGTCCGATCACAGTTGGAGAACACTTAGTACAGGTGTGAAACCTTTTTAGACTACCCGCTTTCGACCATTTCCAGAAACATTACATTACTTATATAGTGTAAATGCACGAGGTTAAATGTTTGAACTGCCACTAAAAATCACTTTCTCTCCACTTTTTGAGTCTATTCATTAACCGAGGGTCCTTTTTAAATTTTGTTGCTTACAATCTTAGATTTTAAATTAGCAGTGAAGCAAATTTATGAAGTACAGTGATCTCTCTCCCAATCTATTTCTTTGTTTTCTTTTGCAGAAATGAATGGGTTTAAATATATGACCACAAATTAGATTCTTGAAATCTAATCAGGGCCAATAAACTATTGTTTTGATGAGATGTAGCTTTGGGGTGATTTTATTCTTGGTAAAGTCTTTAAAGTACTTATCAGAATTTTAGTCTATTCAAAGCAACATTCTAGGATCTGAGCTTAACCCTGATTCTTTGGGGGGTGTTTTTTTCCACCTATTTTAATTACTTTCGATGTTTGCAAATATTCTGTTAAAACAGTTTTGTATATTGTTGAACATGGGTTAAAGCTGTAAAACAAAGTCTGTAGGCCTAATAGGAGTTTATCAAAATAAGTTACAATAAATAAAAGTAGCTTATAAAAAAACTAGCCATTAAGCATCTTCTTTTTTTTTTTTTTTTTTGTAAATGTATCATGAAATTATTTATTTAATAAGTATTACTTTGAAAAATCAGAGAAGGTTAATTCTTGTCCACAGACCCTTCCTCATCAGAGAAGTGGTTGAAAGTGGACAAAGCGACTCATTTCAGCACTGTGTGTGAATGTTAATGTGTCACCTTTGACTTCTCGTGATCGGCATGATGAAAATCTTAATTCCAGCTGCGATCAGGCCCTGAGAGACCTCATTGTTAATGGCTTTTGCATTGACCACAGGGAACGAGAGCAGCCTCCTCGGTTTGCCCGTCCTGGTACCTTTGAGTTTGAATACTCCCAGCGATGGAAGTCCCTTGATGAGATGGAGAAACAACAGAGGCAGCAAGTGGAGAAGAACATCCGTGAAGCCCGTGAGAAACTGGAAGCTGAGATGGACGATGCCTATCATGAGCATCAAGCGAACATGCTCAGACAGGGTAAGGTTTGGGGCTCTTTCAGTTTACATTACATGTATATGTACTTAAGCTTTCAACCACACTTGAAAAAGATTTATGAATGAATAATAATCTTTCATTTTTATAAAATTTTTCCAAAAGATCTCCTTAGACGTCAAGAGGAACTTCGCCGCATGGAGGAGCTGCACAGTCAGGAGATGCAGAAACGTAAAGAGCTGCAGCTCAGGTATGCCTGGTGTTGTGTATTGTGTATTGTTGTGTATATTGTGTGGTGCTGGAAACACCCTTGCTTTGAAGGCAGTTAACTCATTTGTTTATCCCAAAAAGGCAAGAAGAAGAACGTCGTAGGAGAGAGGAGGAGATGATGCGGCAGAGGGAAATCGAAGAACAGATGAGGCGCAAACGTGAGGAATCTTACAGAATGAGCGGCTTCATGGATAATGTAAGTAATGCATCTAGAAAACGCTTTCTAGTTAGAGGTTGGTTGAGTACTTAAATTCTTTTTATCTGTTCTTTCTGTAGAGAGACAGGGAGATGAGAATGAACACAAGTGGAGGCATGGGATTGTCTGGTAAGATGCATTGTAGATCTAGAAGTTTATTAAATAAACTTGCTGTTATCTGCTGATATGATTCAAGAATGAAGTGTTATTAGTGTTTTTTTCCTCTTTCTGCCTCTTTTTACTTTTTTTAAATGAAGCTCTACAAATCAAATGTCTTGTGACCATAAGCATAAGTTCTTTAACATAAATTGTACTATAAATTATCCTACATGATCCTAAGTTCTGATGTAGCTTGACACACAAATCATTTTAAAGTTTAGGTTAGGTTGGTAAGCTGTTATAATAATATAAAATTTTATATAATATAATAATATTTGAGATTAGGTTTGTCACGATACTGAAATTCGATACCAATCGATACTGAAATTTTAAACCACGTTCTTAAACACAGCTTATTTGCTGTAGTGTTCATATGCTGCACAGAAATGACTGAAGGTCATCAGTTTACCGAACACACTGCTGTTTACTGAGTGTAACCACAGATAGAGAGACAGTAGAGCGTTTCAAAGCTCTGATTCATCAGCAGATCACTCAAATGTCAGTTTATAGACAAACCAGCTTATGAACGTGACTTTAAAACACTCCAAAGTCCCAGTATCTGTTTACACTCAGTAAACAGCAGAGAATTTGGCCATTCGTGTTGAGCATGTGAACACAATGGCAAATTAGCTGTGTTTAAGAATGTCCTCAACAGTGCTAAAATGTTCGTGGAAAATTTACGTTTTTTTTAAATTCCAGTATCTTGACAACCCTATTTGAGATTGTGCTTCACAGGGTTATTGAAACTGATGTTTCCCCCTTTCATAATTGATCAGATATGTCATTTGGATCACCTAACCAGAAGTTCTCATTGACTGGAATGAACTTTGAAGGGGGACTAAGTGGATCAACACAAGGGGGCCTAACGTCCAACGAAATGGTAACGTTTTCCTGAGTTGAAAGCAGGAGTGAATGTGGTGCGAGTGTGTGTGTGTGTGTCTCATTATTGGTCTATAGAGTTTGAGTTGACCTGTTGTGGTTCATAGGAATTGAGGGAATTTTCGATTTGTAAGTGGATGGATTATTATAGGCTTGTCAGTGGACAGTGCTTTTATTTACTTGTGATTTGATTATATTGCCTCCATCTATTGGTAGATGTTGTTGACCACACTTAAGCTCAGCTCCCTCATTTTTCCTTATGTTGCTTCACAAGTCTGTCTGTACTAAAGCCCAGATATTTTATACATGTTTACGAATACTACTTGTAAGTCCTGTCTAAACGGCCAATAAAGACAGGCATTTTTGCACCCGGTTTGATGTGGTCTTTAATTTTGCAATGTGACATCAAACACTCAATGAGAAGCAATACCCTATGAAATGCTGTGCTTGTTTTTGTGTTGAAGTACTGTAGTTTTCTTTTTTTACTCTTGCAAATCCATGCCAAAGTGGTGTCAGTGTTGCGATGGTAATCACGTGGAAATGCAATTTCTATTCTTGTAGCTCTCTGTAGTTTTGAGACCCTGAGCATTTAGTACTGATGGATTTAAAAGCAACCTAATCTAAAATAGATGTCTAATAAAATAAATGTGAAATAAAGTTGCAGTCTCAATGATGTTGCTGAGCTTTTAAAGTGCTGGTTGGAGGTGTTTTTGTTGGCATCCATACTTGGATTTTGTTGCTTTTGGAAGGAGAAAATGGTGTTCGGATTTGTACATTTTCTGTACATAAAGGAGATTGAGAGTTTTGCCTGAAGATGGTACACTTTCACAAATCACCAAATGCTCATCTCTTATCAAGACCAATACAATAGCTTAGATCAATGTAACTGCACAGATACTTCAAAGGGGCTATATGTGAGAATTTGTACATCCTGATCTTTTATTTGAACAAACTGTTATAAACAAAAGTATGAGATTCATAACTCAACAGGAACCTTTCATCTGTTCTGACATGAAGACAAATATTTAGAAAATGTTCAGGTTAATGAAGGGAGAGCAATTTTGTACTGCATGGCATAATGCAAAGAAAGGGATAAAATAATGCTTTAGCCTGATTACTACAGTTGCAAAGATGATTCTGGTTAGTTGCTGAGCTTCTCACACGCTGCATCATACCCACACGCACACTAGTGTTGTAAAAATATTGATAAGTAATCGAAACTGGAATATTTAAAACAAAGTCCTGGTTTTGGTTAGTATCAATACCAGCTTTGCTCTTTTCACACGTGAGGGCTCTACAGTACACAGCCCCATCTCCTTGGTGTCTATCATTAATTTATTTAACATTCAGTACACAATAATGAAGTGCAAAAAAGAAAGGCTTAACTTCAGAAAGTGATTACTGCAGTTTCACTTTTATTTTAATCAGAAAATAAGGGTAAATAATAATCTTTAGTGTGTTTTTTTTTTTTTTTTATTCTATTTTTTAATATGCATTTTAATATTTTATTCTAGTCTTTTTTTGACTTGAGGGCTGTTAGCATAGGTGTGGTATAGTATTTTATCTTACTTAAAATATAGATTATTCCTCGCAATATTGAAAATGGTAGCAATATTTTTCTTAATATATCAAGTTACAAATTCGAGACAACACCAACACTCATGCTCACACATTTGCATTTAATTAGCAGATCGATTTAGGGTGCTTTCACACTTGGTTCAATTGCCTGGACCGTACCCAAGTTCGATTGTCCCCCCTTGCCATCTTCTTGGTTGGTTTGTGTTCACACTGTCTTTTTTCCTTCTGAACCCCGGTACGCTTGCGTCATCAAGCCGATGTTTTGTGTACGTCTGTTGCCAGGCGACGGACACAAAAGCAAAGCGCCGGAATGAAAAGACGTCTGCACATCGCGGTTGTTTCGCTTTTACTTAACTTTTTGGTTTAGAACATACAGAAAACGGCTCGCGTCTATCTGCCGCAAACATATTACACATGTTCAGAACATCACGCGATGTCCAAGCTGTTTTAGGAGGAGACAAGCATTATCTAAGCTCTGGCTCAGTCGCGCTTGTAAGCGAGTAATACTCAGACACACACACGCGCATACACACACAAATGAACGTTATAAAAACTATAGTATGCTGTACTGTTGACGGATCACTTCCGGCTTTTGGTACGTTTGCATTCATACTACAAGTGAACCGTACCAGAGTTCACAAGAACCGTACCCCAGACCACCTCTTTCAGGCGGACTCGGGTTCAGTTCACGGGTGCGCACCCGAGTTCAGAAGACGTGTTCACACTAGCTAAACGTACCGTACTATGACGTCAAACGAACCCGGGTGCGGACCAAAAGTGCTAGTGTGAAAGCACCCTTAGTGATTAAACAAGTCAATTCACACATGCTAGTTGTTTACTTGCAAATATACATTCATAACTCTCTCTTTCTATATATATATATATATATATATATATATATATATATATATATATATTTATTTATTTATTTAAATAAAACCTGTGCTGCACACTGATATATTAACTTTTTTGTGCTCTATTGAAAGAGCACAATACTACTTAATACTGCTTTAAAAAGTGTTGCTCTTAGTAGACTGAAAAAAAAAATCTGTCAAGTTTGGGAATTAAGTCATTAGCCCCTTTCACACACAATTTTTTTTTCCAGAAAATTACCATTAAATAACCATAATGTGATTTGCGTGTAAACTGGCCCTTTTGAAAGAATGAGAATTTGTAACATTACCAGTGAATTGCAAATTCACTAGTGTGTGTGTGTAGAGACATAAAAGGAATAATCACAGTTCTGATGCATATGGTACATTTAAGCCTGGTTTATACTTCTGTGTCAAGTGATCGGCGTGACCCACGGCATATGCTGTGCGCATTGTTGTGCATTTATAATTCCATGCACAGTTTGTTGCTCTGCAATAACATTTCCGAAACACTAGCTGGCAGTAAGTTTCTATGTTCCTCTGTGTTGAGTTCCTTTGCTGGTGTTGATTTTTTTTCTGAACGCTACCTTAATGTACAAGTGGCTCAAACTCGCTCATTTTGAGGCGGAAACTGGCAGACCTGCAACAACTTTAATCATAAGGTGAACACAAAACAACAGTTTTCATCTAGAGCTACTTCACAGACTCGACACTTGTAAACACTAGCTCCATTGGGCTCATGCGGCTCTAACCTCCACCCACACTCATCAGCGCGACCAAGCCAACTAATCACAGAGCTTGCGCTACGCATTGTTTCAATGTGTAGTTACATTTTTTGAGAGGTGCACCATGGCGAGGGTTATGTGACCATCATGCAGACTGCGCCAGAGTATACACGTGCGTTTGACGCGGAAGTATAAATCAGTCTTTATGGAAATAAAAGCATTTGCCCAAACATTAAGTTGGTACTGTGGGGTGGGTGGGTAAGCCTATGATAAACTGTTGTCAGTTTAAATGCTAGCGCCGCTTTTTGTGTGATTTGCCAATTGGGAGTCAGATTTTGGTAGTCTTTTGTTATAAAGCGGGTCTCATTTTTCAGCTGTACGTAGCGACTCCTTAATTTTGGTTTGTCTTTTGAAATTAATGAAACCATCAACATAAAAGACTGACTCCATGTTTACAAACACAAGCGCAACTGCTTAGAGCAGGGATCACCAAATTTATTTCTGGAGGTCCGGTGTCCTGCAGATTTTAGCTCCAACCCTACTCAAACACACTTGAACAAGCTAATCAAGCTCTCACTAGGTATACTTGAAACATCCAGGCAGGTGTTTTAAGAAAAGTTGGAGCTAAACCCTGCAGGACACCGGACCTCCAGGACCGAGATTGGTGATCCCTGTCTTAGAGGTTTCTTCTGGTTAATGATGTCGCCGAATTTACCAGCATTTTGGTATGTGTGAAGGGTGCTTTAAAAAAAAAAAATAATAAACTCTGTTGCCTGTGTGAACAATGCATTTTTTAAATAAGCTCTTTTTCATTTATATTTAGCAATTTATTGGTATTACTGTGTGAAAGGGGCTGTTTTCAGTCTCTAGTATGTTAAGTGTGTAAGTGATCTGCAGCCAGCAACCTTTTGTGTATGCATACACTGACCCCTGTTGTAGCTGGTAACTGGTTTTTGAATTCTGCATATAGCCCCTTTGTGCATTTGAAGTCTATACATAGTGTGACACTATTTATACTCCATATTTACCTGAAGCTTTCTGGGATGCTGTGTTGAAATAATCAATTCAGCTGAAAAGCAGCAGCATTACAGTTCGATTGTTGCTTTTACTGGGTCAAACAACTGAACCTTTTGAGGACCTATTACAATCAGTGTGAATAAGCTTACCTTCCAATAGAATTCAGCAAGAAGGACCAGTTGATCTCCAAATTTTGGAAAGATGTGAATCTTATGCACATTTGTCACATACTGTTGATCTAAATTTTGATAGCGTTTATAAGTGGAACCAACTACTGTATTTTGCTATTAGCAAAGGAGTTTTGTTTTGATTTAAGCTGTGGGTTTTTTTTATTTTATTTTTTTAAGTTTGTGTGTTGGAAGGCAAGTATTGTGTCTCAAGCAAAGTATTTAGATATGTATGTGAATGTGTAAAGTGGGCAAGGATCTCAAATCATAAAGTCAACATGAAATCATTTTGGACCCCAGTGCTTTTTAAAATGTTTTTGTAGAAGTTATTATAATGAACCTAATCTAATTGTAATTAGTTTAATTAATCTAAGTTTTTGCAATTTTATTACATGCTCCACTTTGCACATTTTTTTTAATTTATGAAGTTGCTGTAAATTCAGGCCTATGAGTTCTGGTTGTGTATCAAGTGGAAAAAGTGTTTCATTCGTGTACAAGTCTTGCAGATCTAGAGTTGCATCTAATTCCTTGTTTAGGATATTTCTTTGACTATCATATTCCACTTAGAAGAAAACATTCATTTGATCAGGAAGAAAAATGGGTTTCAAATACAATTTCATGTTGACTTAACCGGTCAGTCATTTTTGCAGAAGTAATTGACCTCTCAACAGGAATATTGGCAGATCTTGAAGCAGTTTATCAATATGCTGCAACAGTGTTTAAACCCATTTAACAACCGTATGTTTTCAGATTTTGAGGAATTGTGATCAAAGTTGAGGGACTCCTCAATCCACTGCGTCTTTTATGTTTGTTTTCTAGATTGGTTCAATTATTCAGTTGAACAAATTAATAGATATGCTGCAGATTTTTTCTGCAAACTCAGGATGTCTTTCGTTACATTGCAGACACATTCAGTCGCAACTGCATGCTTTGACACTTACATATTTCAGATCGATCTTGCACCGTGTTTTCTGGAAAATAAGTCACATTTTACTCTCAGCCATGTCAATAGCATTGTGAGAAACAATTGGTGTATGGTACATTTTATGCATTTCAAAAATTAATAACTAAAATAAATCAATAATTAAAAAATCAATAAATAAAAGCTACCGGTAGCTAGGGTGACCACCCATCTTCCATTTTGTGTTACAGTCCTGGAATTGGAAACTTTTCCCATTTCCTGTAAGATGTATATTGTGTCCCATATTTACATTGTTTGTTTTCTACCCTGAAGTAAAGTCTCAAATTCATTACCACTATGAACTGTAAATGGTTTTCTGAATAGCCGTTTACACAGTCGTCATGTAGGTAAACAGGGAGAATAACTGACAATGGTGAACGTTAATGTGTTTGTTTCTTTCTTTCTTTTCAACTGATCACTGAATGGTCACAATGAAAAGGAATTAAATAATAGTTGAACTCATATGGTATCCTTAAACTTCTAGATTTGTAATGCAGAAGAACATTTTAGGCCTAAGCCGATAAACGATATCATTTTAAATCATGATAGCGTGTCAATCGCAATAATAAGCTTTGGCCTTTTTTTTCACCCTATATTGATCTAAGAGCCAATCACACAGTAGAAATGTGTAACAATCGGAATCTAGAAGTGTGTTGATATTAGAGATGTATTGAATTTTTGGCTACCGAAAAGTTTTATGGGCTGAAAATGTTATGCCTTTTAATGGACCCTCTAATTTTTGTCTTCAGTCGTTGTTGGGGTACACTTTTAAAATCTGGAACCATTAACAACTTATATAGAAATATGTTTTGTTATCGTCAATACGGAAAATAATTATCGCGATTGCATTTTTGGGCATATTGCCCAGCTCAAGAACATCCTCCTTGAAGCTGTCAAATAATAAGTACAAGTGCAAGGTGCACTGGATTTAGTAAAATTCTTCTAAATGTTTTTCTTGGTTCACTTCGTAAACTAAATTACTCTTGAGGGATTGCATGACTCAAACTTCATACATTTTTATTGTCAGTCACAAATAGAAAGCTTATTGGCAATATGTTTTCTGTAAATCAGTATTTATATTGTTTAATAGTAATAATTGCATCTCCTGCTTCACATTTTCCCTTAAAATTACATCTGTTGTCTCGCAACCATAAAGTGACCTGGTGGTCCCCTTACCGGTAGCCTTAAATAAAACATTTATATATGTGTGTTCTAGTTCTTAACTGCATTTAAAAGAAGTTTTTATTCCCATTTGTTTTTTTTAAGTATAACACAATCTCTTATAAGTGCTCATAAACCTAAATTTTAAGCCTAAACCATTTTAGTTAATAAAACTGTTGTAAATAAGTTTACAAATTGTTGCGTTATCCCCTTCATTCGCCACAAATCAAGGTGTGTGTGCATTGTCCAAGTTTTACTTAAGTTGCTTTGGAATCTAAGGCACAATAAATCAGACAATTAAAAAAAAATGGAACTTATGTTTTAGAAAATGCGGTAAATATGAAAGTAGTTAGATGTTCAACATTTTTCTCTTATGCTAAATAGTGAAATAGATTAGTTTACAGAATATTTTTAAATGGCCGACAAATCAATTAAATCTATTACAGATTTTCTAATGTGATTATGTAAAATATAAAGCATATATTCTCAAATTGGTGAAAAACATGACATATCTTAAAACAAATTTTCAATAATTGTTCTAATGGCTCAGAGTTTTGTCTAGCAGAAAAAGTACATAATTGTATGAATTAATAAAGTGTTTTGGTAATCCAAAACTCATAATGATAACCTGAGCTTTGACAGGTTCGAAATGAGGCTAGTGTCTCTCTCCTGCAGTATTTATCATAGCAGCGCTGTTGAAATGCAATGTAATGGGATTTGACTAATGAATACATTACCCTCTCTTCCTTTTCCTATGTCACCTCTGGCACCTGTGGATCTGCGTGTTGGAACTGTTTCGCCGATTGTTTTCCTTGGATCCCTCTTTTATAATTCTTTGCTCAATATATGAACTCATGGAACTTGCTTGGTTTCTTTTGACCCCTTACCCATGGACGTAAACTTAATAATTTCTACCAAACTAAATGATACGTAACTGAAATGGTCAATGTAGCGCAATGATCGTTTCCAGCAAGGTGGTTCAGGGGGTCCTAGGGGCATGGGTGCTGGAAATTCAGGATTTGGCAGGGTCCGAGAGGAATTTGATGGACCTGCCAAGAAGCCACGCTTCTGATCTGGCACTTTAAAAGCAAAGCTTGTATGTGGAATTCCAGGGGCTCTGATTTAGGGTCACAATTGATGTATTTAAGTTTAAAGAATTTTCTTGCAGTTTTAGCCTGAAAACTCATCCCATTTGTGGCAAGATTTTTTTTTCATCATATTTTTATTTTGTATTCTTAATAGGTTTAATAATAAAACAATTGAAGTCAGAACAAGCATAGTGCTTCTAACATGTAATCCCCTTTCATACTAGTCTTTATCTTGTAATGTTGCTTGTGTTATACTGGTGAATATTGTAAATTTGTTCTGATCTTTCTATGGCTGTGTTCTGTGCCATTCACATTTAAAATACTTCATGTACATTTTCAATAAAGAGTGCAGTTGGTTCTCCCAAACCCCATTCAGGTGTTGTTGGCACAGTTTATCTTTGGGTCAGACATATCTGGCACCTACAGGCATGTAGTACATTTTCTTAATTGCTTAGTTGCACATCGTATAGATTGGTTTAAATTTGAATTTTAAAGCTACGAAGTGGCATTAAAGCAGCCTGTTTGAAGTAAATAATGGTTTGTGCATCTTTTTATGATCAGAATTTCATGATAGAATTTTAACAATTAAGTTTCACCAATGATTACATTTCAGCCATTAAAAAAAAAAATTAAAATTAAAAGTGCAGAGATAGTCAAATCAGTGATTTGAATCTGCCATTGTGATTGCCAGTTTTTTGGTTTTCATCCAAGGCTTTTCCTGTTAATGGAATTTTGGATGTTTTTATAAAAGGCTTCCCAGCTGTTACTGAATTTTTCCAGGAATCTTTGTTTTTCCACAGTTAAGACATTTTCACACCAAGTGTGTCGCAATAAAGTGTAGCAAATTGGCACCAAGCTGCTTTCATACACAGCACAAAATGATTAATCACAATTATTACTGGTATGTTGTCACAGTACATTTTTTACAATTATAATGTTTTTGTGCAAAACTCAATTGTTTTTGCTTAATGCATGTTTAACTTTTTTTTTTAAAGAATTATTTACTGCAATTGTAATTTTTATTACTTGTAATAGCTAATTGTAATCGAAAGAGTGCTTTAAAAAAAAAAAATTGTAACTTTTCTAATGAGCAGACATGCATTTTTCCTGTGCTTTATTATGGACTAAACTCTGCTGCATTTTTTGTGAACATCCTTGAAGAGCATACAGGATATATTTATTCGTAATCTCTTTTTGGCTTCGTGTCGTGTTGAGATTTGTACTCCGTACAAAGAAACATCCAGGATGTCATCATCTGGAAGGCAGGAGTTATCACATAATAATTGACAGATCTGGTCCAATGAATGTTGTGACTTGTATTAATTTATTACTCAGAAGAAACGCATGGTGCTTTACATGCCGTCAACCTTTTAAGGTCTCATTTGCCAGTGTAACGTTAATAGAAATGACATTCAGTTAATGTAATCTTTTTCTCAGACAAAATGTAACTTTTTTTTTTTTTTTTTTCTTCACAACATCCTTTCTATTTTCTCCATCGTTTTGCTCTTCATCTGCAGTTAAACAGTTTTTATATATATATATATATATATAAATGGTACCAATACTTGCGTTCTTGTTTTGTCGTGCTGCAATTGACCACGGCTGGTATGAATAGCTCTATAAGCATCTGAAGTGGACAGTGGAATGCATAAAGTGACCAATTTTTGATCAATCATCGAAGAGCATCATAATCAAGTGCCTAATGTGACTGGACTGGACCAGTCGTAACCAGTCCTGTAAAAAAATTCAATCAGTATTAATGAGGAAGTCTTGACTGGCAGACGGTTATTCAGTTACAAACTCTCCAACCAGATGGAAGATTGAACAACAGAGGCATCGGGTCCAATCTTCAACAGAAGAATACCCATTTCATTACGTGGGATTACTACGTTTTGGCTCATGATGGACTTCTAGGAAACTTCAGTAGAATCATCCTAATAGTTTTTATTGCAGTTTCTAGCGGTTTACAAAAACCACATTCCCCTGCAAACCATTGGGATTGGAGACAAAAATAGTTCGATTTACCTATTGAATAGGTAATTGGATGGTATAATTACCTATTGGATAGTATCTGGTATATTGATACCTGGGTATGAAGTTTGATACATCTTCAATGCCAAAATGGATGTCACATCAGAGTTATATTACTTAAAATATTTTTTTGATATTGTTTTTAATTTTGGTACACTATAGACTGCAAAATCATTATTAACCAAAAGGAGCAGCCAGACATCCTTGCATGCTTCTTTTAGAGAAGTTCTGCAAAGTGATGAAGAACTTTAAGCATTTTATGGATGCAGCAGTGAACCTCACATACTAACATGAAATTGTTTAACTGAAATTTCAGCTTATTTGGATTGATTTATTGTTTGATAACATTTAATTTTTTTGTGCTTTTACGAGTTTGACTGTTAAAGGGGGGAAAAAACTAAAACTGTAAACAGAAATGTATCATGTAATCTAGTTAAAACAAACTTTGTATCGATATAGGTGTTTGTCATTTTTCAACTATACCCAGCCCTAGTATCTGTTGTTTACTGCTGCTGCTATGAGCAAGTTCTTTAGACTACGGTTTTGCATTTATTATTTTTATTTAAATTTTTTAATTAACTCCAATTTAAAAGAATTTATTGCCATATATATATATGTCATGCCAATTACCACACATATATATATATATATATATATATATATATATATATATATGTGTGTGTGGTAATTGGCATGACATTTTTATTTAATGTTATGGCAATTGTCCCAGAGCTCTAGTGAACTAGAGTACAGTTTACCAGGAGATGAAGATACTTCACCAATAAGTGTCTTGTTTTTTTCGTTTTCTCCTTTTCAAGCCTATAATTTTCTAGTTGCTATGGATGATTTAGGGAAATCTTAACATATTTTTCTGCTTGATAATATCTGTAAATTATGTTGACCTGTATATAGCATTCCCAGGACCATATCAGAGATCCTGTTATATTTTATAGTGTTGTAGTTAATTAAGTAATTTTTTTTCCCTGCCAAGAAATCAAATTTCCTTGCTTTTTTTTTTTTTTTTTTTAATTTTATTGTTTAGAGTACATCTAACTACATTTTTTTTTGATTACTTTTAATTTTTTATTTTTTTTTTTAATGTGAAAAAGTTTTGCCTCCACATCTTAATTGCAATAACTTTGGGCATGCAGGTTCATTCTGCAGCTTGTAAATGACTAGCAAAATACAAAAAAAAAAAAAAAATCCCAAATGAGCAAGAAGCAAATCTTCTTGGAAAAACTGTTATTTATAACTGTTATTTTGTTGGAAACTAATATTATACATCTTCATATAGATTTTTAGGTAGGTTAATAATTGATAAACCTTGCGCTGCTGCACTTATACTTGCTCTGCTACTGTAATTGACACATTTATAAATTTAATTTATATTTAAGCTTAATTTTTTATATTGTAAGAGTTTTTTTGATTGATTTGAAGTTTATATTTGGGGAAAAAGCCATACTGGCTTTAAATCTTTTATACAATTAATTCTTTAAATACGCAGTTTAACAAAACATCTTGTAATTCTTAATGTCATATTATATTTGTAAATATACAATTATTGCTTAGGTAATTTATATTCAAATTGCATGATGTGAGTAGCCTCTACATCATATTTCGCATTTGGCTTTTATACTTATTCTTTTCTGCCATTATTGGTGTACAAATTACTGTTTTCTTTGGAGTGAAGAAATGGTTAACATTAACTTTGACATTCTTCACTTCTATTAACAATTAAACCAAGAATATCAAGAATTTTGCTGTAATTGCTAACACTTGAAAGCTGTAATCACTTAATTACCTTATGTAATTAAGGCAATTTTGACCTCAAGAATGGAGCTGGGAAAAGGTAATTTCACATACAGATTATTTTAGATACATTGTGATAAAATTGTGTTGTCTTGTTGGTTGTCTATACTTTTTTTTTTTTCAGGTTTGCTCGTGACTTCTGAAGTGTCTTCGAGTTTGGAGTTTGGGATTTTAGCCATGTTTTGCCTTTAAGTCCCATAAGGACCGCTCATCAGCTGTCTGCAAAATGCCTACAAAATGGCTAGATGTTTTGCAGAGCACCAGGCTCTAGTCTGATTGGCTGACTTTTGGTTTCCAGGAGTCAGTGTGCTTGAATTACCATCATCTTCAGTGAACACCTCAAAGGAAGAACTAGTTGCTGTATTTGTGAAAGTTTGTGTCTTGATGCACTAAATCTTAAAAAGCTTTTAAGATTTCTACCAAGACACTAGGCAGCTTGTAGACAAGCCATCTTTGATGATAGCAGTATGATACCCCTATTATTTATTTTTTTAACAGGTGGTCAGTTTGTAATTTCTCTTAGGTTTGGTCATTTGTTTTTGACAATGAATCAACAAGATTATTCCACCACAAAAGACCTTCTGACATGAAGCTTCAGGTTACCATTCATCACAACTTTTAGGCACCTTTGTCCTTTTTCTAAAAAAAAAAAAAAAAAAAAAAAAAAAATTTTTTTTTTTTTTTTTTGCATCATGCCAATTATAACTGGCTTCCTACATCCTTGCTTTAAGAATGTAGAGTATTAGTAAGAATTTTTGTTTAACAAATTTATATTTTCTAAACTTTTCTAAAATGCTGCTTTTAGAAAAGCTTATCAAAGCCTACAGTTTCAGTAGGTTGAAATTCATGTTTTTTGGGGGGGGGGGTTTTTGTTTTTCCCAGATTTCATATTTTTTCAAGTTGATTTGGGATAGAAAATGGTTTCAAACTTTTTTTTCTTGATTATTTCTAAAGACGAAACTTCTAAATTTGATTTCCTTAAAACGATCTTAATTGTAAATAACTACTTAAAGCTTGAAATAAATTTTTTGTCCCTAAAGATCAATGTTTGCTAGTCTTTCTGAACTAGTTTTGGGTGCAACTTAGTTACAGTAGTAAGTAAAGTAACTGCGAATTTCTTATCCCATGGAAAGATAGTGTAGGATTACTTTGCCTTTTTAGATAATTGGTAGCTACTTCTAAAGTACTCTACTGAAATTCTGAACAAATTCAACAGTTCTGTTTTAATCAGTTCACAAGCACAGAGTGTTACGTAATTTATTATTAGTTTATTTTTTAGTTGGTACAGTTTAAATGCACCTTTTAGATGATGAATTCATTAAATACCTAGTTTATATGCATATTATATTGGAAAAATACTATTATTAAAGTAATTAATAAGCAAATTGCATGATGAGAAGCCTCTATATCATTCATTCATTCATTTTCCTTTCGGCTTAGTCCCTTTATTAATCCGGGGTCGCCACAGCGGAATGAACCGCCAACTTATCCGGCATTTGTTTTACGCAGCGGATGCCCTTCCAGCCACAACCCATCTCTGGGAAACACATCCATACATACACATTCACACACATACATACACTATGGACAATTTAGCTTACCCAATTCACCTGTACCGCATGTCTTTGGACTGTGGGGGAAACCGGAGCACCCGGAGGAAACCCACGCAACCACGGGGAGAACATGCAAACTCCACACAGAAATGCCAACTGGCCCAGCCGGGGATCGAACCAGCGACCTTCTTGCTGTGAGGCGAACGTGCTAACCACTCGGCCACCGTGGCGCCCAGCCTCTATATCATTTTGGCATTTTGGTTTTTCTACTTAAACATACTACTACTATTCTGCCATTGGTGTACTATTCACTGTTTTCTTCAGAGTGATGAAATTAACATTAATTTTACATTCTTCATTTCTATTAACAACGCAAGAATTTCAAGAAATTGCTGTTGCTAACGTTTGAAAACCTTTATCGCTTAATGCACCTCTAATTTTGCTTTGTGCATGAGGCCATAAGGCTCGTGAAAGTTCGTCAACTTTTTCAAGACTCTGAGCGTTTTTTAAGAAGTAAAAAATAAATAAGTAATAAATTGGTAGTACTAATGGATTTCTTTGGAGTCCAAAACTCTGCTTTTCTTTTTTATTAATTAATCTTATCAACCCGTCATATTGCAGAAACTGAATTTGAAAAAGTGCATTACCGTGTGGCTGTGGATTGTTTATGTTTGTAACAGATTTGTTTTTGTTCTACAAGAGTGATAAATGCACAAATAATGCTTCACTTTGAGGAAGACAGGAGGAACTGTTAATCCCGATTCAACATTTTTAACTTTCACACGTTATTTTTCGACTTTCTTAATGAAATCCTTGTGTGCTGGAAGTGTTTTATTCCTACCTGAAACTTTAGCTTGGTAGTTGCTTGGAAATTAGCAGGAAGGAAGATAACAATATAAAAGACTTCTCAATTTACAAGAGCATCACACTACCTCCAGGCTTGGTAAGTGCAAAACGCATGGTTACTTTAGTCTTATAGTCTGCCAAGTCCTGCAAGCAAGCAGTTTTACTGTTTAGATATTGTAGGGAGAGGGGTGGGGCAATTCCAGGAGAGATCATAAACAACTTTATATATATATATATATA
>CAIGQQ010000001.1:5504832-5529083 GCA_903798035.1 Danio albolineatus | reverse complement strand
ATATATATATATATATATATATATATATATATAAATATATATAAACGGCATACTAAATCTAAAGGGATGAGTTAATAAATAGAAAATCACCCGCCCTTGTTTCATTCCAAACCTCTGATTTTCATTTTTGAGTATAGTATAGTATAATATAGTCATTATTCAAGTCGTCAGAATACTTTGAATCATATCACATTTGGTGCATGAAGCATTTCTTTAAAGATATTTTTAGAAATAATTGTTGGAAACTGCTTGTGCTGCTGTATGCTTCATACTTTTATAATCTGAAATAAAATAACTATCATCCCTACTTGGCATAATAGGGTCTCTTTCGAGATTATTTAAACTGGTCTAATTTAAATGACTGTAAAAGGGACTGACGAGACAAACAAGGATTTATTTATTTTTATTATTATCTTTTTAAATGGTTAATGGGACCGCAAATCAGTCAGAACAAATTTATGTAGGTTTGGAGTGATGCAAAGGATAGTAAACTACTTTTTCAGTTGAATTAAATGAATTTATTGTATGAGTTTTTAAATATTTTTCAATATTATTTTTATATTGAAGCCGTTAGAATTGGCCATTCACAATATTGGAATTTTTTTGTCCTTTTCTGTATTTCTATTAATTTAATGGGCTATTTTGATATTTTTCAAAATTGTCGTTTTTATTAATCTAAATTAAAAGTCAGAATTCCACCCTTTACATTTAAATAAGACTATAGTGCTAACATGATTTTTTTTCCCACTAGCAGTCCTTGCACATGTTATTGTATGTGGATGATCAACGGGTCACATTGAAATACTTGTTCTTATAGTGCTCAGACGGTATTTGCAGTATTCTGATTGAGCATTCGATGACTGATGCTTATAATTGGAATATTTTTTTCAAATTGAATGCATTTCAAGAAACAAATGTAACATTTTCTGCTTTAAAGAGCTTGTTTTATTCTCCTGAACTTTAATTTTCTAGAAGATCCCCTGCATGTAGTTAGAACAGTAAACTGAGACCTCATCTTAACACATATCACTTGACAGTATAACCAGAACCTATGGTTAAGACTTTCTTCCTTTTGGCAGAAAACACTGAAATACGCTATTTTTTTAGGCTCCTGAGATATTAGCAACTGTGGCGAGAGCTTGTCTCTGTCTGTACTGTGTATTGAGTGAATGGTGGTGCTATAGCTGAGCATTAGGGGCCAGTGTCCAGCTTACCCACAGACTCCAGCAGTTGGTAACATTGAGGATTAGTTCTACAGATCAGTGGACAGTTGAGCCTGGACTTATTTGCATCAAGAGGTATGCTTGCATATCACCGTCAAAGGTAAGTGATTTGTCTTTTGTTTCATGAAAATAAAGTACTTCTTTCATCAGCCGTGCTGAAATACTACCTGAGTTCTGGCATCACACTCCTGAAAATGGATTCACAGTGCAGAAATTGATAAGCGCGTGTTACTTTGGCTCTCTTTGTGTGTATTGTAGCTGCTCTGTGAGGTTTTCTACACAGCAGATCTCTTTAGAGACCACAGCAGTGATGTTTCAGCTGGCATCATGTGTTTAAGTACTTCACACGTGTTGCTGTGACCATGTTCTTTGAGATGCGGAAGTGCTCCTCTGGGGAATGGGGGGGGATGAACAAAATATGTCCCATCAATAGTAAATGTTAGGGTGTCAAAAACATGAATCTAAAATGAAATGTTCTAATAATGCCTGTTTTCACTTCAGTTCTGTTTTAGTTATAATGGCACTGGTGTGAGTTGGGCAGTTTTTCTGTGAGGACTTGCTCAGTTTTGCTTTTGAAAGATTCCTCTTTAACAAAACATTTTTTTTTGTATTTACTACCTAATTTATAAATTAAAATTATAAACTTTTACCCTCCTTGCTAAACCCAGATATCTGTAGTAGAGTGCACTAACCAGCACTGTAGAAAAACTAATGTAATGCTCAGTTTAGCAGCTATAGAAGTATACTTTTTGTTTGGTTGTGTATGTTTCCTTTGTCTGCAATTTGAACTTCAGTAAAATCTCACAATTGCTGGATTGTTGCACATATCCATAAAGATGTGCTGTAGTTAAGTGTTTTTTGTTTTGTTATTTCCACCAAGCTTGCATAATCGGGGCTGCAAACATTTGTCCTTTTGGTGAAATTCCGTTTTCATCTTGAAATAGATCCTTTACTTGAACTGTGTAGATCTGTACAAAAAGGTGAGGAGGGCTGTCTAATAGTAAAGGCTACTTTAGATCCAATTAGACACATCTCCTTTTGAGAGCAAATGTATGACCAACAGAGAGTTCTATATTTATTTATTTATTTATATATTTATATTTATTAAATTAATATATTTATTTTTATTTATATATATGTATTTATTTATAATAATTCCAAGGCTGAATTTTTAGCAGTCTCAATCCAGTGTCATGTTATTCTTAAAGTCGACACCAATAGCCCAGTTGTTAGTGTGCCAACATGTAGCACAATAGTGCTCTGGGTGTCCTGAGCTCGAATCCCAGCTTGTGGACCTTTCCCAATCCTGTCCCCCCTCCCTTTCCCTCTTTCTCTTTTTTTTTTTAAGTCTCTGTATGTGTGCGTGTTGATTCCTGTAGACCAGTTATTTCTTTGCATATTAAAGAGCCCCTATTATGCATTATAAAAGGTCATATTTTGGTTTTGGGGGTCCCCCACAAGAGGCTAAGATGAAAGCAATGTCTAAAAACACTTTCATTTTCTTATAATCTGCATTTATTTTTACCCAGTTATCCCATATATTTCTTCCCCAAACCCCTCCTTTGCATGACTTTAAACTGCTGTGATTTAGTTCGATGACCCTGACTGTTTTGATTGAACATAGTCGACCAGTGCGAGACCAAAAGGAAATGCCCACCATGGCTCATCAACAATGCCTTGTACAGAGTGTATGTGAGAGAATGCAGAGAATCACTTAAGCAGTGCAGTCAAACACCAGCATGTTACTCTATTCTTAACCATAACCCAAGTAATAACAGCGAAACACATTCAGTATTAATTGACACAGTGACAAAAGCTGAACTACTTTAAACATTGTGCTACAGTGTTTTCCACGTGTGCAAAAACGGCTTATTGAACAACGACAAACACCAAGGAATCACAAGCTCAAACGCATTAAAAAATGAAGCGCACACTTTGAAAAGCCCTATAAATTAAATGCATATTTTCTTAAAGAAAAGGAGGCAACCATTTTAATCACACTTACAGGTTGTGATCTGGAGGAAGGTAGAAAGGAAACTGGTCCATGTCTGAACTGTGTACTGACAAAGTCCCATACATTAGTCTTTGTTTCTGATCCTTCCTTTAATAACAAGTCTTGCGTTGCAGGGTAGGTTACTGTATTAATCATCAAAAATGACAAACACAGCATAAGTTTGGCATGGCCACACTGGTATAATCAACTTTAACTGTTTATTCCAAACAGCCGTATCTCTGGCCATCTCACAGCGATCAAGTTGGTGTTTTTCTTATTTTGAATCAGTCATTTTAAACATGATGCACTTTTATTCACTAGAGTTACACACTGCATGGAAGGTAATTTTCAAGAACCCATAACGGGGGATCTTGAAATTATGCATAATGTCCTTGAAGGCAGTGACTGACTTGCAGAAATTCATACCCTGTGCTGTGTATCTTATTTGAAAACAAAATGACATGAAAACAAACTGTAGACACTCCACAGCACACTTCCACCTAGAAGCATTTTTTTTTCCCTGACGACCAAATAAATCTTGCCAAGATATTGTGTACATTGTACATGTATATGTAATATACTGATTGACTTATCAAGGAACGTTTCTCAATGTTTAAACAGTAAAAAAAAAAAAAAATATTATTATTTTAATCAATTTGTGTGTATATGTGTGGAAAGCGTGACCTTTGAATGGAAACAGAAAAACCAACAGCAGTTGTCTTAAAAAAAAAGTAAACGTCTTTTTCTTTATTGTATTCAATTAGTTGCACTCATGATGCTTCTGATATTGGGTGACGCTTGTATTAGCACACATTTTGCATTCGTTCAGTTTTAACAGTTGATTTTAAACGAGTGTAACTCTACAGTCTTTGCCACTCAAATTTTTTTCTCTCTGAGTGTTTAAATTGATCTACTTCTATGTTGGAAAGCCCTAAGTTTGTCTCATTGCACAAATGTATTTATGGCAGTTTAAATAGTTTTTGTGTCTTTCTTCTCAACCCTTGCATATCTTCATATTTGGATATCCCAATGATGCTGCCGCCACTCTGAACAAACTTCCCTATGTTGACTGGGTGGGAAATACTGGGTAATGAAACCATGCTTTAGATTTTCCCAGATCTACTATGACCTTTCATTCTTCAGAAACATACTACACTGATTTCCAGCAGTGAGTTGCAGCAGTTACTAAACACTATTAATGGTGCCCTAAAATCAGGCTGGTGAATGTGTGTGTATACGTGCTCCTGTGAATGATGTGAGCGGTTCATTGCCACATATGTGTATCACTGGATCAGCATTGTTGACTCTGGGTGTATGTGTAAAGGTTTATCTGCACTGTGATCCATTTGCCTTGCTCTAAATAATTTTGATAACCATAATAAGGACCTTAAGTTGTTATCTTTTTTTTCCCTACTTCTATGGAGTGTGATGCCAGAATTACCCTTGTGTCCTGATGGCCACTTCAAAGAGCCAGTCCTCTAATCTTACATGTTTTAGGAATCCAGGATCGTGTATGAGGTGTTGTTGTCTGTATGGAAATGAGTTCAGCTGTCATCTACCATGTCAATTATTGAGCTTTACAAAAGCCATAACATTGTTCCTGCATGAGATAAAGTAATATTTGTTCTTTGGCAGCATATGTAAATCTGACATGTATATATTTTTTACTCTAGCTATAATTTTGTAGATTCCTAACCAGTTACTTACACATTTTTTGTGTTTGTAGTTTTTGTGAAGAAGGGATTTTGTAGAAAGAACTAAATTAGCTGTAATTTTACTGAATTGATTTTAGTGGGGGTTTTTTTATCAATAAATGTATATTAGAAAACTTAAGATTTGCGGAATGAAGTTTAGTACTTAAAGTAGGACTTGCTGTGTTGGTTTGCTACTGTATTCTCACTGTTTGTCTCTCACTGCAGGGCTCTCAGGTGATTGAAGCAGGTTAAGAAGCATCGTACGCTTGAAAACAAGGGTAAGCTTTGACAAACTGATGGATCACCCGAAAATGAAAATTTAGTCTTTGCCTTTAGCAGGGTTTGCACAAAGTGCTTAAAGTGCTTGAATTTCGCATTTAGAAATTTAAGTCCTGGAAAACTGGCCTGTGTTGATGTAGAGTGCTTAAAATTAACAAAGACTATTTGTATGCCATTTTCATGCCAAAAAAGTACAAATGTTTGTGAACTTTTGTGACTATTTAATGCAAAGTAAAAAACGCAAAAACTGCTGTAATTCAGAAGCAGTGGTTTGACATGTGTAAAGTGACCACATATTATTTACTAAAATGTGTTTTATTTTAGAAATGTAAAAGTATTTTTACTTGAGTACACATTTTCCGTTCTCTCCATCTGTGAGAACAACAAACAAAAACACATTTAGTGCAGATTAATCATGTTATTAATAGTATAATATTGATTATTATATTATTATTATTACTGTCTTTATTTGGGTAAATCGATAGATGGTTCCTATGGAATGTTTTTTTTTTATGGATAGCGAAGAAAACATTTCAGGTGTTCAATACATTGCTGGACAGTCTTGAAAATAAAAACTGGTACTGGGAAAAAATGCTCAAAAGTCCTTGATTTTCATTAAGATGTGACTGCATGAACCTGATTTTGGAATCAGTTAAATCTCCTGCATACGGATTCATAATGGCAGTTAACAGCATCTAGGTTTATGGTGGAAATTAAGCATTCTTGTAATCGATAAGATTTGGTGAGGAGTAAAATTGTGTTTTAATTGTATTTGACAAAAACATCACCTTTTGAGAAAAGGCAAGATTATTTATATAGCACATTTCATACGCAACGGTAATTCAATGTGCTTTACATAAAGAAGAGTAAAACTGACGAGAAAATAAAAATGGCTAAAAAAATTATTGAAAATGTGTTAAAAGTTATAAAAGAATGAAAAGGTAGAGAAAGACAATAGTGCGGTCTGTCGGACGTAGCACAGTGCTCATTCAGTCAAGGCACAGCTAAACTGATGTGTTTTCAGTCTTGATGTGAATTATGCCTAATGTTGGAGCACATCTGATCATTTCTGGAAGCTGATGCCAGCAGTGGCGTGCGCAGTAGCTGAAGGCAGATTCACCCTGCTTTGACTGAACACTTGGAATTTCTAATTTACTTCATCCTAATGATCTGAGGGATCTGTTAAATTTAATAGGAATAAGAACTGAACATAAACACAGTGACTAACAATTCCCATAATATCTGTAAATTAGCCGTACGTTTCAGTAAGACACGAGAGATATTTCTTGAACTCCCACAAATTGTCTGCAGTGCTAATAGTCAGAAATCTTCAAGCGCACAAAGACCTTTTTAAAGGGATCGTTCACCCAAAAATTAGTTTACTCACCCTTGACTTGTTCCAAACCACTTTTTATTGTTCTGTTCATCACAAAGGAAGATGTTTTGAAAAATGCTAGAATCGTAACCATTGGTATCCATAGTAGGAATAGCAAATACTATGGAAGGGGCAATGGTTACAGGTTTCCAACATTTTTCAAAACGTCTCAACACATTGTACGTCTTGCTTTTAATGACTACAGAGGGCTTTTTATAAAATGAACTGATATTTCGTGTCACCAGGAATAAATGTAGAATTTAATCATGTATTAACATTAATAATCATATCTGATTGTTATTTTTAATTGTATATTTATTAATGAAATGTTCTTGCCATGAAAACAGCCGTTGTTGCTGACATGTAGGCCTGTCAAGATATCTATTTGTTGTAAGATATATTGAACTAAAATATATTGCTATAAACAATATTATTGTCATTTTAACGCCGTTTTATGCCACTCATTATATAATAACAGAATGACAATATAATATCACAATGCAAGTACACTTTTCCAAAGAACACATCATATTTTATCCCTAAGAATATTTCATTTAATTTTAGTCATTTTAACTATTAAATAATCAGGCATTAGAATCAGAATGTGAAAATGCATTTCCTAAATTAATAATAAATGTTAACAATAAAGTGCAAGGTGAAAAGTAACAGAGGCTGCCATATCTGCTTCCAAATCCGTTTTCAGTCATCAGACACCCACATGAAAATATACTATAGTAATTTATAGTAAATTTCTTGGGGTTTTTTTTTTTAACCATACTGACACCTCCAATAGAGATCGAGATATTAGCATCAGCTAAAATGTTGCTAGAGTTGTTGTTTTTTTTGTATGTATATATAATGGGCAATATATATTGCATGATTGAGGTCATGTCCATGTGTTGTGTGATGATTCAGTATATAGATTATTGTGTCAGGCCTACTGACGTGGCAATAAATAAAATAATCATATAAAAGTCAAGGGAGAGTAGATGAAAGAAGAAAATTGATTTTGGGGTGAGCTATCCCTTTAATTGAGGAGGGTGTTTATTATTATTATTATTATTTCTATATATGTTATATAAAGAACAAAATATGCAACTTTGGGGCAAATAAATGGCTGAGTTTTCATTTTTGGGTGAGTTATGACAGTGACAGCCAAATGATCTGTGAAGTGTTTGCATGAAGTAAAAAGTTCTCCTCTTTTAGATCTTAAACCAAGGAAGCTGTTCTCTGAACGGTCGACTGACTTTCTCAGCCCCAGATGTTCGGTGCTAGGTGTTCCTGCACGGTGGACAGTAATGTGCAGGTCTGTAATGAAAACACAGTTGAATAAATGTGCATGTATTGCTTATCCTTGTGAATATAAAATAAAAACCACAACATAAATATTTGTCATTTAAGCATTTAGGTTTAGTGTTAAAACAACATAACAAAATCATGTGATGTAAGCAAATAACTAATTTTATTTTCATTGAATCTTTTCTAGACCTGTTGGAGGGTGCCGTGATGTGGCAGATGTCTTTGGATGCATCATAAATATATCCATTTTTATTTAAATAAACTTAATATTCCTTCTATAATTGTTTAAGCTGTTTTATTTTTAATGATGATCATGTACCTTTATCAGAATGTTGGTATTTTAGATTAGCGTATCACTCTATTACTTAAACTGCGGAGTGAGAGGAAAAACACTTTGTGTGTTTGAGAGTTCGCTAGGTCTATAAACACAGACAGACCTCTGTAACCCAGTAGCACCCAGGCTGCTGTCCAGTATCAATTAAGGTCAAGGTGCTATGTTTCTCTTGTTTTATCACTGTTGTGTCCCATTGGCTGATGCCTACCTCTGGAAAAAGTTCAAAAAGGAAAACAAAGCTTCAGTCTGCGATGTTTGCTGCAGGGAATGTGGGTTAGACAGGTTTACAGCCAATGTTTTTCTTTGAACACACTTTGAATGATGTTCTGTTTAACGCAAAGGCCTGTCAATAAAATACTAAATCGTGTTGTTTTAAACTGATGGATTTGACAGTCACTCGATTTAATTGAGTAATTAGATTAATGTTAAACTATATACTTTGCATGTATTTTAGTCTATTTTTAATGATTACTTTTCAAATACAAGTAAGTTTAAAGGAAGTCAATTTAAAAGTGACAATTTACTCACTATTGATACACTAAAGTGCTTCCAAATCATAATATGTTTATATTCTGTTCTCTTGAACACTAAAGAAGATATTTTGAAGAATGCTGAAACATGTAAACATTGACTTCCATATTTGCTTTGACAATTTTGCTCAATTTATTCACTCAAGTAGTTCTAAAGCTGAACCTCAGCAAAGAGCCATTTCAGATTTTTTTTTGCAAAATGCCTTTTTTTAAAGAGCCATATGATAAACAAACATTTTTACAAAAAAATGTAAAAAATTTATTTTAACACCAGGCATGCATCAAAAGGAAAATTTTTGCTTCCCGTTTCAAAAACTAAAGTAAAGCAACGGACTGTAATGTTTAAAGGAATGAAAACATGGAATGAAATGCCATGAGACATTACATGCTTTGTGACAAGTAAAATGAGGTTTACAAAATTGTGCAAGAAATATTTAATGGCACAATATTTAGTGGCTTGTCTTTTTGGATATTATGGATGAATTAGGGATTTTATTATTATAATTATTATTTTTTAATGTATTAATATAATTTTGTTTTTATGTTCGATGGACCATCATGGTAGTGGCTAATGGGGATCCTGATAAATTAAAATTAAATTTTTATATTATAAAAAAATAAAACTGTTACTTCAAATTATTCAAAATAAAGTGTGCGCCAACGATTTAACTTTGGCTAGTTTTAAAGAAGAAAAATCGTGTGGGGAAAATCATATTTTACTTTTATTATGAAAACAACAATCCAACAGTTTAATATTGGCCCCAAACCAGCTGAAAATAAATGCTGATGTTAAATCACTGATCTGCACCCTCTCGATCTCACTCACCATCTTGACAGCACGAGCGGTCATGCAGTTCTGGCAGACGGGCACGTCATTTATTGTTTGAATTATTGTGTCCTTGTTTGAAAAATCCACAAGCAGTTCAGTTGCCGTTCTTGGGGACATGACATATTCGCCAATATGTGAAAGGTTTCCTTTGCCTTGTGATCTCCAATGAATTAAAGAATTCAAACTCCCAGATGCCCCTTTCCAAACCTGTGGCAGTTTTTGCCTGGTTTATGTTGGAGCTCCTCACACGCCTCCTTCCGGCTTTCTCTCAGCTGGTACTTTGCCACAAAAAGCTGAATGCTGCTGTATTTCAAAATGTTTCTTAACATTTGATTTTTTACAAGAGGAAATTGTTTTGATGGTTTTTTGTGTGGGTTTTGTGCAGAGCGGCAGAGCTTTCAATAAACACAAGTGTTTCTGCCCACTCATGTTGAAGCTTCCGATGTTCCTCAGGATTATTTTCTTTTTGCCATCGTCACCACTCATGAATGTTTGAATTTACGTGCACGCAGTTACCATTAAAACAAGTTTATTCACAGCTCTGCACACGCATTGTTCGAAACGTCACGTTTTACAGTAAACTGAGTTTTGATTCATTTTGCTTGAAAAAAATTTACAATAATGAGGGAATTGTAATTGTATTAGGAAATTTCTGTTAAATGGGGCCACGATGGTGCAGTGGGTAGCATGATCGCCTCACAGCAAGAAGGTCGCTGGTTCGAGCCTCGGCTGGGTCAGTTGACATTTCTGTGTGGAGTTTGCATGTTCTCCCCGTGTTCGTGTGGGTTTCCTCCGGGTGCTCTGGTTTTCCCCACAAGTCCAAAGACGTGGTACAGGTGAATTGGGTAAGCTAAATTGTCCATTAAGTATGTGTGTGAATTAGTTAGTATGGATTTTCCCAGAGATGGGTTGCAGATGGAAGGGTATTTGCTATGTAAAACATGCTGGATAAGTTGGCGGTTCATTCCACTCTGGCGACCTCAGATATATAAAGGGACTAAGCTGAAAAGAAAATGAATTAATGAAATTTCTGTAAATTTTTAGTGATGGTTATCATTTTTTAAGCTGTAAAATACTATTAAATGGTGACGACTGGAGATGGCCATGGGTTGCCAACCACAGTTTCTTTTCTATTGTCTTGAACACTAAAGGAGATCGTTTGAATAATGCTGAAAACCTGTAACCATTGACGTCTATAGTTTCTAGACCATTTACTCACTATTCACTCAAGTGTTTCCAAAGCTTTAATGTTTTTTCTACTCTCTTGAACACTAAAGGAGATCATTTGAATAATGCTGAAAACCTGTAACCATCCAATTCTATTGTAGGAAAAGTAAATACTACAGAAGCCAATGGTTTTTCAGCTTTCTTCAAATAATCTTCTTCAGTGTTCAACAAGAAAGAAACTCAAGTGTGTTTGAAACAAGTAAAAGGGCGAGTAATTCCTAATTCGCTCTGGGTGGATTGTATCGCTTAAATTGGTGTACTGGGATTTATTAAAGTAAATATTAAAAGTATCATGTTCCAGCATCTCTGAGAAATGCCGTCGTGTTTCTTTGCTCCTGTAAGCTGATGACAGAACGAGGGAAAGGGAGACCGGGAGGGAGAATTTGGTGGTGCGCAGCCAATGGGCTTGCCTGATGTATTTTTAATGCTCGTGAATGATTGATCATCGTATGTGAATACATGCACCCCCGAGGGGCGGCTGCAGTGTGTCTGGTGCCGTCCGTTCAGACATGAGTGCCGCCAAAGGAGCTTCTGGACTCAACATGAACACGGTGGAGCTGAAGCATCAGTGGGCGATGCAGAGAAACCGCAGTCTGGTCCAGACATACCTGCTCTCCGGCTCGGCGCTTGCTCTTCCTGGCGCACGGATCAGGGAGGATTTCAGGCTTCCTTCATTATCCAGATCAACACATGGTCGGACCACCGCTGTGCCTCTCAGGTAAGATGACACCTGGCGCCTCCGGGTCTGGGGATCAATTTGAGTAAAGCCATTAATCCTGCAAAAACAAATGCTGGGTTCCACACGATTTGTGTTAAGGCAGCATGAAGAAAAGTTACCTTATGAGTTTGTACAAATTTAAGTGGATAGAACATGAAACGTGTAAGTTGTCCTAAAAAAAAAACACTCAATTGTGTTGTTTCAGCTTATTTAAAATGGTTTAAACCAGGGGTGCCAAAACTTTTTCTTATAAAGGGCCAAAAACCGAAGTTGATTGAGGGCTGTGGGCCAAAGTAAAATATACCAAACCCTATTACATTAAATTTCACAGGCAATTTATTTGCTAATATTTAAAAATGACAAGAAAACGTTGCTTTAAAACATATTAAGTAATGATGCAATATAATTTTTTGACATTTTATAAGAATTTAGTAAAAACATACAGCAAACATCCCATTTATAACAATGCAGTTCAATGCTGAATACACTAGTCAAGCTGCGCCTGCCTTTGCCCTGATTGGCTCACCAATGTCTTGTGCATTGTCATCTGTCAGTATTTACATTTTAAAAGTCTGATTACTTTGCAACATTTAATTGAAACTGTCAGTTTTTGTAGCCTCAATTAAACAAAGAAACTAGAGATTATGTTAAATTTGAAATTATGGATCTCTGTCAAAGGCATTTGCCCCAACCAACTGCCCATTATTCTCCCTCTCTTTCCAGATGGGATGGTGGGCCAAACCAAAAGTATCCATGGGCCAACTTTAGGCACCTCTGGTTTAAACAATCTTTTTTTCTGGCTTAATATAGTTGATTCAAATGAACTTCGTCATCTGAACTTGCATCAGTCAAACTGACTAAAAAATATCTTAAAACTTTGTACAACTTTGAAACCTGCTTACCTTATTAAAATAAGTCAAAGCAATGTAAAAAGATTTGTTGTCTTTATTTAATTTGATTAATTTTTTACAGCGTATTTAAAAGTTAAAGGTTAAAAAACGGGTCGTACACCCTAATGTTTTAATTCTGTCATTTATTTAAACCTGATTGAGCTTCTTGTTTTCTGTCGAACACAAAAGGAGTAGTTTTTTTTTTTTCATCTTACTATGGATGTCAATGACTTCTGGTTTCCAAGAAATTTTCAAAATACCTTGTTTTGTGTTGAACAGAAACTCAAAAAGGATGGAATCTATCTTGGGGTTATTAGTTTATAATGTTTTTATTTTTAGATGAACTCTTTAAGTTACGCAATTTTGTTACCGTTTCTCTAAACTACAAAAAGCAATTACTTAAAGTGAGTTAACCCAACATTTTAAACGTAAGTATTTTTGTTGTTTAGTTCACTTAATTTGTAAAGTTATGCACAGTGGATTTACTTAGTCATTTAAAGGCCACGAGTTTACTCACTATTTCAACTGAACACATTTTAGTGTAGTTTGTTTATTCACTCAAACTACTTATTTAGAATGAGTTAAACACCACTCCTAACTTTTTCAGGGGGGCAACTTAGTTGTTTCATGTTCAATTTAATTACATTTGTACAAACGATTACGTAAACTTGAGCGATTTGTGTTGGAACAACATGAAGGAATCGTGTGGAAGCCTGCATTTTTTACAGTGTTGTATTAAATTGGGTGAACTTTTTATTTTAGCCATTTTATATCGTCCTAAAATTATGAAGTTAAAGGGTTATTTCATTTAAAATTAAATATTCTTATTTAATACATTCTTATTTAAATATTATTATTTATACAGAGCATCTGTGGGGTCTTAAAACGTCTTAAATTTCAAAAACCAAATTTTAGGCCTTAAAATGTCTTGAATGTACTGAAATATTGTGATGTGGGTCTTAAATTAGTTTAAACATTTTAATTAAAGCTGCCTGATCAGGATAACACCCATCCAGTCACTAACAATATATTTCAAGAAAAGTTTAAGAAACATTCATTTATTAACTCTAGTTACCTATTAATGTCATTTAATTATCTTCCTTACAATAACGTCAGTTTGTAATGTTTTTTTAAGGTTTTAACTTGGCTATTAAACAAACCTTTAGCGTTTAGCCCTGAGTGATCATTCATTATGGTCTTAAAATGGTCTTAAGTCTTAAATTTGACTTGATGAAAACCGTAGAAACCCCGTCTTATCTTGTTCCAAACATGTTTGAGTTGCTTCTGTTGAACACAAAGATCTTTTTGAAGCCGTTGACTTCTGTGCTATTTGTTTGTCCTGCTATAGAAGTCAACTGAGCTTTCTTCAAAATATCTTGTGTTCGACAGAAGAAAGAAACTCAAGAACGTTTAGAACCGCTTTAAGAAAAATGTAATAGTTAATGTGGTGACACAGTGGCTCAGTCGACTCACAGCAAGAAGGTCTCTGGTTCAAGTCCTGGCTGGGCCAGTTGGCATTTTTGTGTGGAGTTTGCTTGTTCTCGCCGTGTTGGTGTGGGTTTCCTCTGGCCGCTCCAGTTTCCCCCCACAGTCCAAAGACATGCGGTACAGTATAGATGAATTGAATAAGCTTAATTAGACGTAGTGTATGGGTGTTTCCCAGTACTGGGTTGCAGCTGGAAGGGCATCCGCTGCGTAAAAACATATGCTGGTAATTTGAATGAAACTTTCTGTTCACATACGAATGAAGACGCATCTCTTCATCAGGCAATAACAGGAAGTGTCAAATCCGCTGTGCACAATGGAGAATGAAACCTCTTGAAACATGAGAATCATTCCTCTTACATGTCAACACACCCAAAGGGCTTGCTGGAAAAAAAACAGCAGCTATATTACACTGATTATCCAGTGACAGCAGCTAATGTTCACTGGGCTTCTCAGGCGGCAGTACAATGTGTGCTGGACACAGTGGGAATCAAGCAGAGGACGAGAACAGTACATCTTTTTTATCCCAAATATAATTATTTAACAATCATTCAATCATTTTCCTTATGTGTATATATACACAGTTGACGTCAGAATTATTACCCCCCTTTGATTTTTTTTTCTTTTTTAAATATTTCCCAAATTATGTTTAACAGAGCAAGGAAATTTTCACAGTATGTCTGATAATATTTTTTTCTTCTGGAGAAAGTCTTATTTGTTTTATTTCAGCTAGAATAAAAGCAGTTTTTAATTTTTTAAAGACCATTTTAAGGTCATAAATTATTAGCCCCTTTAAGCTAATTTTATTTTCAATAGTCCACAGAACAAACCATCGTTTTACAATAACTTGCCTAATTACTCTAACCTGCCAAATTAGCGTAATTGACCTAGTTAGGTCTTTAAGGCCCAATCCCAAGTCTATTTTTGTACCCCTACCCCTTCCCCTTCCCCTTGGCCCTTACAACCGAGGGTTAAGGGGAGGGGCTTCAAAACTTACCCCTAAGAATTGGGACAGCACTTCAACACCTGCACACGTCATCATATGTCATCGCGATCTCTTGCTTCATATGAGATCAGACGATCGCGACTGCTGTAGTTAGTCCAGTTGTGTTATTGTTTGGTGTTTATCTTCAGGAAATCACTGAAGGCGTATATTATGTTATCGTAACGATCTGTACTGTGCATTTACTCTGTGGCCATATTTATCTATGTAACGAAACACACGAAAACACCATTAACATTATAGCAGACACTGTAAAAAGCTCATTCCCAGCCACTAGTCATTACTGACAGGGTATTCAGGTGTCATCGAGTGTCAGAATGTTGTGGGACTGCTGTACTGGAGTTATGATTATGGATTATAGATTGCCAAATGTAGCGTTTTTATTTTTATTTTTTTTCTCATTTTTTTAAAGCTTGACGGTAAAACACGAACGCAGTTATGAGTATATTAAAATGTATGTTTGTTTGTCGTAAAAATTCATAATAATGACAAAAAATACAAATTTGTGGATCTCCTTACTTCCGGGTTCAGATATCCTGCCGTTGTGGCAGGTGTATTCTGGGTAATTTTCTTACCCCTCAGTTTTAAGTGTGGTCCTGAAAAATCTTTGTTTGAACGGGTGTATGCCCCTTGACCTTAGCCCTACGCCTTCAAGATAAAGAGAATTGGGACACCACTACCCCTTGACGTGAACGCCCAAAACGAGTGGTAGGGGTAAGGGGAAGAATTGGGATTGAGCCTTACTGTGTTCACAATGTACTGCAGAACACTTCTGGTGCTCTTGAGGTGGGACACGGATAGGGTCTGGGACAGGTTTGGTGGTATGGCTAGGTTAAAGGGTGGGTTAAGCTTTAAAGGATGGTCAACAGTGTAATTACAACCGTAATGAATTGCATCTGTTTAACCAATAATAACTACAATGTAAAAACATGTATTTACACAATAAGTGCATTGTAACATGATTTATTTCAGTGTAAGTACATATTAGTGAAGACCACCTAACATAATGTGGGGCCATCCTTCAGCAATGCATTAATTCCAGTGGTGTAAAGTAACTAATTACAAATACTTAAACTACTGTAATTGAGTAGTTTTTGAGTAGTAAATGTGTACTTTTACTTTCCCTTGAGCACATGTTTAGGGCAGGATCTGTACTTTTACTCCACTACTTTCCTCCAACCTGCAGTCACTACTTTATTTTTCTTGTCTATGGGGCCTTAAACACCCAGCTGGCACAAGACGTCAACATGACGTCAGATTGACGTTGTACCCTAATGTCATGGGGACGTTACAAAAATATCCAAAATATCAATGTCTAATCATGTTCAGCTTGACGTTGTGTGGATGTTACTACTTTGACATCTATCAGACGTTGAATTTTGATTGTCACACCTGAGGAATAAATGTATTTGACATCAATATGACATTGGATTTTGGTCATTTTTCAACACAACCTAAAATCGACAAAATATTAATGTCATTTGATGTCATTATTAAACGTCAAAATAATGTTGTATGTGGCCACTGGCTAGACATTGAATTTTGGTCACCTGACCTCACGACCTAAGTCTAACCTAATATAAACATCTTATGACGTTGTGTGCCTGCTGGGCAATAACTAGATGCGCTACAGAATATTACGTTTACACACACACATGCACAAATTGCATGTGCAAAATGCATCAGCTTTTTCCAGCATAAAACTCACTACTATTGAGTACTTTTGAAAGGGCTACTTTTTACTTATACGTTGAGTAATATTTACTACAGATACTTTTACTCTACCTGCACTACATTTTTAGGCAAGTAATGGTACTTTTACTTAAGTATGATTTTTCAGTACTCTTTCCACCACTGATTAATTCTCCTTCACAGCTAAGTTTTAAATATTCTAATTAACATTGTTTCTGATCTGTTCCCCCAGCATCAGTGAGCCTTCCCTGTTCACTCCGGACCAGAGGGCAGATTATCAGTCCAAAAACCGTGGTCCATTTTTACGCAACCGCGCTCCATCTCTTCCCTCCAGCAAGAGCCCCGAGGACTACAATCAAGTGTACATGCGTTTCTCTCAGCCTCTGAGGCCGATACCCAAACCTGCGCAGACACTTACTCGCTCTCAGAGGAGAAGCACAGAAAACAGAGTCCCGCAGCCGCTCGCCAGGCCCTTCAGCAAACCCATAAACCCAGAGACTTTATCTATCAGAGGAAAACCCTGTGTCCTGAGCCAGCATGCAAACATGTGCTCCTCGTCCCGCACGCAGCTGCATGTGTTTCTGCCTGTAGAGGGCGCCACACTGGAGGACGACAGAGACAGCGAGTCTGTGGACGAGGGATTCATGGACGAGCTGGACAACAGAATCACCAGCTTGAGGCTTCGGAGAGATTCAAAGACCCCCAAACAGTGCAATAGAGAAAAATCTCTGACGGGTAAAATGGTACAGCTAACGTCCTCCTAGTGTTGGAGTTTTTGAAGAGTGTCTGAATAACTAGAGCAATGTTATGGAGTGAGTTTAGTTTCTCTATAGTAATTCACGCAAAAGACACGGTGTTACGGAAGTCCCAAGAGCATACCTGTCAACATTGGGATGTGAAAACAAGGGATACGCCCACCATAATCAGGGATAACACTCCCTCACCCCCCAAAAATCCCCATATTAAATGTTCTTCTGGAGCTGTTTAATAATATTTATTAATATTATTATTTACAAATGAAATTTTTATAGTATATGTTAGCAAACAGTTCAGCTTATTAAAATGAATAAAGCTTAATAAAGAAATAGAATCAAGTTATCAAATATCATTAATCTTTTTCTCATTGTATAATGCACACATTCTGAATAAAAAGCAACGAATGAATCTCATTTATTTAGATTTTATAGTTTGATTACATTAAATAACAGAGGTGTCACTTTAAAAGTCGTTTTATGCTCATTTAGGACAAAATTAGTTGTGTTTGAAAAAAAAAAACATCAAGAACGACATCTTTAGATGTTATTATTATTAATTATGTGTATATGTCTGTTCAAACACCCACCCAAAACCCAGTATCCACTTTTGCTGCGCTTCAAATCGCATATACAGAATCTGTTTGGGAAACAGCGTCTGTTTATCACTATGGAGTGCGTCAGCTGACAGTCACGCACCGCTTTATGACTGTTTTGAGGATTGCATAGAAGGAGCGACGGCACCTGTAATGAAAAGGAAAGGGAATAACTCCGTTTTAATACTTATTTCAAAGTGTTTCATGCCTAAATAAAACAAAAGCATAGAACTGACTCACATTTAAGAGCAAGGGGCGGCCCCTGGTGGGTCGGTGGTTTGGGTTGCGAATAGGGAGGATCGACTCTTTAATGTTTATTGCCACCCTTCAGAGAAAGACTGAAAATACAGGAGAAATAAGAGAAAATACCTTTACAGGATGATAGCGGGATAGAACTGTAAAATACTGGAGAATCCCGAGAAAAACGGGAGAGTGACCAGAAGAGGACGCACCAAATCTTTGCGTGACACAAAAATAATAATTAATTCACTGTGATGTTATATATTATGTTTCTGGTAAATTAATTTTTTTTTAGTTCATTTAATCAAATGAATTAAAAACTTTTCTTTTTTTTTCACATACTTTTATTGTACATGCCATGTCTAAATTTAATAAAGATTAATTAATTAATTAACAAACTGAACAAAAGTCATTACTATATACACACAGCCTCACTATACAGACCCTAATAATATCAAATTATCCACATTCTTTTTTGATATTTCCATGTTCTCTCTTTCACGTATGACTCCCCCTGGATACGTGTGTTTTGAGGCTTTCCTGGCAGCAGCAGCAGGAGACTCATACCTTTCAGCCAATCCGATGAGAGCTGTATTCGATGTCACCCACTCTGCATTCCTTTTGCGCAGTCTGATCTCCGGCACATACCTGTCAACCCTCCTGTTTTTCCCGGGATACTCCCGTATTTTACAGTTCTATCCCGCTATCATCCCGTAAAGGTATTTTCTCTTATTTCTCCTGTATTTTCAGTCTTTCTCTGAAGGGTGGCAATAAACATTAAAGAGCTGATCCTCCCTATATGCAACCCACACCGCCGAACCACCAGGGGCCACCCTCGCTCTTAAATATGAGTCAGTTCTGTGCTTTCATTTTATTTATGCTTGATACACTTTGAAATAAATATAAAAACGGAGGGATTCCTTTTCATTACAGGTGCCGTCGCTCCTGAAATCCTCAAAACAGTCATAAAGTGGCGCGTGACTGTCAGCTGACGTGCTCCATAGTGATAAACAGATGCTGTTTCCCAAATGGATTCTGGGTTTTGGGTGTGTGTTTGAACAGACATATACACATAATTAATAATAACATCTAAAGAGGTTGATTTTGATGGGTTATTTTTTTAAAACACAACTAATTTTGTCCTAAATGAGCATAAAACGTTAGGAAAGCAGTCGAATGCTTTTAATATAACGTTAGATGTGTGCATTGTTAAAGTGATACCTCTCTTATTTAATGTAATCAAACAATAAAATCTAAATAAATGAGATTCATTCGTTGCTCTTTATTCAGAATGTGTGAGTTATACAGTGAGGAAAAGATTAATGAGATTTGATAACTTGATTCTATTTCTTTATAATAGCTCATTTTAATACGCTGAACTCTTTGCTAATGTATACTATTACATTTTCTTTTGTAAAAATAATATTATTAAATATTACTGACTGTTTAACTATTTATTTACAATGAAACAGCACCAGAAGAACATATTTAATATGGGGATTTTTTGTGTGGGTGGCTGGGTGGGTAGGTGTTATCCCTTATTATGGTGGGTGTATCCCTTATTTTTACATCCCAATGTTGACAAGTATGCTCCAGCATGGCAAACGGTGAAAGAGATGCGCAGGCTTCAAGCCAGAACTATTAAATCCCCTGACTTTCGCTGACTAAAAACTTAATTTACGATATGTCTAATGAACGTAAACAAGCTGTTGTTGTGCTTTAGTAGCCTAATAAGTAAAATAGATATTATAATTCAGGAATAAATATATTTAATATATAGATGTAAGCATTTTTAAATGATTCCTATAATGAGTTTATTTTTTCTTTATTAAGCTAGAAACAAAAAAAAGACAATGAAAATATGACAACATAATTTAATTGTTTATTTGTTTATCACACTCTGCAGTAAAATTATTTGCAATTAAACTGCATGTGAATTTGGATACGCATGTGTACATCGTGTCTTTTGCGTGAATTACTTTAGATACTAAACTCTCGCCATATCAATGTTTGCTCTCATGCAGTATAAGTGAATGATTGTTAAACCTTATAATAAACCTAAGTATAGGTGTTATACTGATATACATTTGTGTGTGTATGTAGATATGAAATAAAATGTTATTCTCAAAGGCCGCTGTAGGGAAATGCAGTGGTTAAAGGGATAGTTCACCCAAAACTGACAAATTACTCACACTCCATTGGTTCTCAGCTTTTTAGGGAGTTCTTTCTTCTGTTGAACCAAAAAGAAAGATATTTTGAAGAATGTTGGAAACTAGAAGCAATTGACATCCATAGATCCATATAAGGAAGTGATCGGCTGCTTGTTTCCAACATTCTGCAAAATATCTTCTTCTTTGTTCAGGTTAGAAACAAGGATGCGGAGTAAATCATGACAGAATTATCATTTTTGGTTAAAGTGTCATTTTAAGGACGATAACTTGGGTTTTAGTGATCGTTCTAATCCAGTGAGAATTAAACTGGAACTAAACAGAAAACTGACAAATTAAAGTCCCAAATCAGTTCCCAGAATGTTCTCTGATGGTTAGCCAAGAATGTTTTCATGACATTTAGATGCTCTTTATTTTACGAACAATGAATTGTTGTTTTACAATGTTTGGATCATTTGATAACTGAATCACTTTACTAAGGTAGAGTCTGGGAATCATTAACCTAAACTCTCCCACTTAAGTTTTTTGCATTTTTAAATACAAAACTGCTTGTTCAAAGAGTATTCCAAAATGATGTAGGATAAAAACATATTGAGCGACATGTAACATGTCGGAGCCTGTCCACATCTAACTTTGAGACATGGGCAGCTAATCAATATAGTCACTAATTCAGAGAACTCGATGTTTCATGTTTGTTTTACTGAACAGGCTGTATAACCTTGAAAGATACTTTGCATAAAATAATAATTTTTAAAAAAGGAAACATAGATGAGGGAAAGGCCTACAGTCCCACGAAGCGTTACGAATCAAACAAATGAAAAGTGATGGTGAAATATTAAACTATTTGTTTAAACGTATTTGGGTATAAAATTAATGTTTGAATTTGACTTCGAATTAAATGCGTATATTTATATTTATTTTAAAACTGTTTACGGATTTCTTTCTTCTGTTGAACCAAAGAGAAGATATTTTGAAGAATGTTCGAAACTAGAAGACATTGACATCCATAGATCCATATATGGAAGTCATCGGCTGCTTGTTTCCAACATTCTACAAAATATCTTCTTTTTTGTTCAGGTTAGAAACAAGGATGCGGAGTAAATGATGACAGAGCTTTCATTTTTGGGGGAACTGTCATTTTAAAGATGATAACTTGGGTTTTAGTGATCGTTCTAATCCAGTGAGAATTAAACTGGAACTAAACCGAAAACTGACCAATTAAAGTCCCAAATCAGTTCCCAGAATGTTCTCTGATGGTTAGCCAGGAATGTTTTCATGACATTTAGATTCTCTTTATTTTACGAACAATGAATTGTTGTTTTACAATGTTTGGATCATTGGATAACTGAATCACTTTACTAATATGAATAGAGTATATGAATGATAAAATAATTGCTTGATCCCAGTTCGCCAACTGGCCTCCCCAGCTCCCACCCTAAAACTGTTTTCGCTAGACTGGCAGTTGCTGTTTGACATCTCATTCGTTTAAAGATGTTTATGTTGAGTTTTGCTGCCAGCGCAAGATATTTTCAGATCGAGGACAACCCAAAGACAAAAGAGTATGTGTTTTCAAGATAAAGACGAATAAGAAACCATGATATTATAGTTTCTGATTAGGTTTGTTTGCTGATTTTGCTGAGTGATGTTTATTATTCACTGTGTAAGTTAACAAGGATCAGTTAATCGAGAGATTCACATTAGTCTGACTTAAGTAAACAATGCAATAAATGCGTTTCGGGCTGCAGCGGATTCACATGGTATATCATATTGATAGTGTTGGTCGTAGATAAAACGAGGACATCATTCTAAAATACAACATGTGTATTTTTTTGTAAATGTTCACAATAAAAACTAAGCATACTTTTAAAAATAAAGAAAAACAAGAATGATTGTTTCTTGTGGTGCAGTTCTACGATAAAACGAAATCCAGCATATTGCCCATTCTACACTACACATGCTACTGTGTCTTATCTCTTCGGTTATTATTCATTTATTCATTTGCTTTTCAGCTTAGTCCCTTTATTAATCAGGGGTCGCCACAGCGGAATGAACCGCCAACTTATCCAGCATATGTTTTACGCAGTGGATGATCTTCCAGCTGCAACCCATCACTGAAAACATACACACTTATTCACACACATTACGGACAATCACACACATACTACGCCACCGTGGCGCCCTTAAATTGTCAACTCAGTTTAAAATGGTAAGTTAGGTGGACATATTTTTTAGCTCAGAGTTGAATTTACTCATCAAACTGCGTGTTTGGAAATGTCTGTTCAATGAAAGTAAAACATTAAGTTGAGGAGACTTTAGATTTTGATTTCTTCATATCTTCCAAAAATACAAATATTGAGTTAAAACTTTAAAGCAACCGGCTGCAAAGACATTCATTCATTCATTCATTTTCTTTTCGGCTTAGTCCCTTTATTAATCCGGGGTCGCCACAGCGGAATGAACCACCAACTTATCCAGCATTTGTTTTACGCAGCGGATGCCCTTCCAGCCACAACCCATCTCTGGGAAACACATTCATACATTCTCATTCACACTCATACACTATGGACAATTTAGCTTACCCAATTCACCTGTACCGCATGTCTTTGGACTGTGGGGGAAACCGGAGCACCCGGAGGAAACCCACGCAACCACGGGGAGAACATGCAAACTCCACACAGAAATGCCAACTGGCCCAGCCGGGGATCGAACCAGCGACCTTCTTGCTGTGAGGCGAACGTGCTAACCACTCGGCCACCATGGCGCCCCGGCTGCAAAGACATTTTGAGTTTATTAAGCTTCAGTGTATGAAGTTGTGTCAAATTATTCTGTAAAGTAATCGACTGAAACAAGCTTTTACGGTCAACTTAAAAAATTAATTTGGCACAACTTCAACCACTGAAGCTTAACCCCTTCAGACCTGAATTATGTTCCAAAGATGTCCATTGTAATGGACGCAGGGTCTGAAGGGGTTAAAAAACTCAATTTTCTTTTTGCAGCCAGTTGCTTCAAAATTTTAAGTTAACTCAACTTTTTATTTTTTACAGTTTAGTGTTTCTTCTGTCTGCAACAACTCTGTGTTGTTTACTCATTAACTTTTGAACGCAAGGAAATTCTGCATGAAATGACAAATCGACATAATACATCATGCACAGTTTGGTGGGAAATAAAAAAAATGTGGAGGACATGAAAATCAGTGTCCTCCATTAATGATGTTAACGTCTTCAGAAAAAAGTAGGCCTACTTGTTTGAAAGTGTGGCGGAACTAGTATATTACACATGGGGTGGCCGAGGGATGGCTGCAAACTGAACTTATCCAGTATTAGTTCTACACAGCGGATGCCCTTCCAGCCGCAACCCATCCCTGGGAAACATCCATACACACTCATTCACACTCATACACTACGGACAATTTAGCCTACCCAATTCACCTGTACCGCATATCTTTGGACTGTGGGGGAAACTGGAGCACCCGGAGGAAACCCACGCGACCACGGGGAGAACATGCAAACACACAGAAACGCCAACTGACCCAGCCGAGGCTCAAACCAGCGCCCTTCTTGCTGTGAGGCGAACTTGCTACTCACTACGCCACCGTGACGCCCATTTCAAATAGTTTTTAATTAAATAATTAAAGCAAACAAGAACACATACACACGGTTAACAACCTCACAGGAGGTTCGTCTTTAAATATTTATGAAATTTTAAAAAGATTAATAATGGGAATAATCAATGGAGCTCATTAGTTCATTCATTCATTTTCTTTTTGGCTTAGTCCCTTTATTAATCTGGGGTTGCCACAGTGGAATGAACATATGAGCATATGTTTTAGGCAGCGGATGCCCTTTTAGCTGCAACCCATCACCTGGAAACACCCACACACACACACACACACACACACACACACACACACACACACACACACAC
>CAIGQQ010000001.1:5448832-5487090 GCA_903798035.1 Danio albolineatus | reverse complement strand
ACATCTACAATGATAAGGAATACGATTACTTGCTTATTAACACACAGCAATACCACACAAAGAAAACAGACTTTGAAGCAATAAACAATGTGAGATAAGCTCCATTATAGTACACCGGACAAACCTGAACAAGTTCAATCCATGCATGTGTGAGGCAGGCAGTTCTGTACAATTACATAATCCATGGACTTAAAGATATCGGTATATATTGATATAGGACCAATAACGATAACATTAAAAATAACATTTATCGGCCGATATCGATGTGGCTGTCGATGTATCGTGCATCCCTAGTTTTAATCTACTGTTTTCAATGTTTTATAAGTGCTTCTATTTCGGATAGTGCTAGAAAATGTATGTGTTGCTTTCATGTGTTGTTTTACTAAATTGGTGGTTGTAGTTAACTATTCATGTGTAATGTTATATCAGGTAAAGTGGAGCGATGCTACTCATTTCTTTCAAATAGAAATATGCAGGGTTCATACGAGTGCCAGAAATCCTTGAAAATGCTTGAATTTTAATTGGAGATGCATCAATATGGACTTTTGGGCAAATATTAATAACTCTTTAGATTTGGAGGCTGATAGCCGATATATGTTCTGTATGCTGCTGCTCGCATGTTAAAATAAATCAGTATTTTAAAATGCAAAATTTAATGTGTCAAACATAAAATGGACACATCAATTCATTTTTATTAAATAATAATTCAATATTAATCAGTTAAGGGTTAATATTTGGTTAATGAGCATTGTTTGCCGGTTGGGAAAATTAGCCAAATGTTTTACACACATAATTTTTCCTGAGGCAGTTTAAACCAAAATACACAATGACACTCTATCAAACATCTATAATGATAAGGAATATGATTACTTACTGAGTTATTAACGCACAGCAATAGCAGACAAACAAAGGACAGACTTTGAAGGAATAAACAATGTGAGATAAGCTCCGTTATAGTACACTGGACAAGCCTGAACAAGTTCTGCCCATGCATGTGTGAGGCAGGCAGTTCTGTACAATAACGTAATCTATCGGCTTAAAGATATCGGCCTAATATTGATATAGCACCAATAATGATAACATTAAGAATAGCGTTTATCGGCTGATGTCGATATGGCCGCCGATACATCGTGCATCCCTTAATTTTAATCTACTGTTTTCAAGGGTTTAAAAGTGCTTTGATTCTGGATTGTGCTAGAAAATGTATGTGTTGCTTTCATGTGTTATTTTACTAAATTGATGGTAGTAGTTAACTATTTAAGTATAAAATGAAAACTCTGGAGACTTTATATGTGCCTGTAGCATGATCTGCCTTTGTTTTTTTTTTCTGTGCCCTTTAAAATTAAAATATATGTAAATAGATGTGAAATTTGACATTTAAGATGCTGGTAATTTACATTTTAAGAGCGCAATTTACAGTAATTAAATGTTAGGCTTGGTGCAAACGTGCCATAAATTCCTTACTATACTATTACAGTTAGCATTTGATGAAATGCTTGTAAAAATGCTTAAAATTGTAAAAATTTGACCTTGTGTATGTTTAAAAGTGTAAGCGCACTAAATATGTCAAGTACAGTTATCTGAAGATTTCATTTTCTTTGTTTAGGAAACCTTTGGTAAGAAACAAAACTACCAGGTGAACACAGTAACATCTACGACAAACGCATCAACCCTGAAACCTGTTGCCCCCAAACCTGCCTCTTCAGAGTCCAGCTCCTCAACCAAGACTAGCACTTCCAAGAGCCAAGTTCAGAACGTCACAAAGATCCCCTGCTCTCAGTGTCTCAACTCCTTCTTCCACAAACCAGAACTGCTGGATTTTAAGGTAAAGATATCATGTTTTCTTGTTTATATTTGTATTATTAACATTCATTCAGTTTAACAATCAAGTGTTTATATTTGTTCATAATTTATATTTGACAAAGTGGTTGACCCTAATTAGTTGCACTTTCATGACCTTTCAGAGGAAAATGTACGCTTTCTGCGGAAACGCTTGTGTTGAGGAGTTCAAGCAGCTCAACAACGTCATGGCTCGCTGCGAATACTGCAAGATTGATAAAATTATCAAGGACGTGAAAAGGATCAACAGAATTGACCGTTCTTTCTGCAGTGAGGGTAAGTGTTAAGAGCTACATCAAAATGTTTATATGTCAAATGTGTGTTCTTTTTCTTTTTCATTCTACTATATATGAGCTGAACGCTGTAGGGGAAATGCTATATTATAGGTTATTTAACTTTTAAAATATTCAGCTGAATATTAAATGCATTCTGCTCACTTTAAAACAACACGGCAGACAGAACAAAGCCTGTGTGCTATAACTATTATTCCACTTTCAGAGCAATAATTAATACATTTCAGTCGACTTTTTTTAATCAGTCCAAAAGAGGACACTTATTTATCTGTTTGGAGGATGGTTCGAGTGGCCAAACAAAATCTCTAAGAAACAGAATTTTGGGACTAAATTTTGTGTTAAATACTGCTTCATTTCAGATGAAAAATGTAACATTCTGGAAAGTCTAAGCAGATGACCCTAGAAGTTAGGGCTGCACGATTCTGGCGGAAATGAGAATAATTATTTATTTTATGCTTAATAAATATCACAATTTTCTTTCAATTCTGTAAACCAGTTCCTGGAGGGCCGGTGTCCTGCAGATTTTAGCTCCAACACTAATCATACACACCTGAACAAGCTAATCAATGTCTAACTAGCTATACTTGAAACATCCAGGCAGGTGTGTTGAGGCAAGTTGGAGCTAAACACTGCAAGGACACCGGCCCTCCTGGACTGAGATTGGTGACCCCTGCTGTATATGAGTAAGCTATTATTGTTATTTGCCAAACAAATGGCAAAGCAACACTAATAATATGAGGCCTAAGTGTAGACATGAAATGCTAAATTTTGTATAGACTTGGGATGGTAGACGTGAAGAGACTTTATATTTGACCTGGTCATTAATGCACAGTAAAATGATTACATAAGAATATAACTACTCATAATTCTGAAGTGGAATTATAATGTTTGAGACATGTGTTTGCAATCTGTCATTGACAACATTATTAGACCTTTTTTTTTTCACTGGTAAAATCAGACATTTTTTATTATCAGGTTCTCTCCTGCGTTATATTTAACATAGGCTAAAGTAGTTATATTCACACTGTTACACATTTATTCTCATGGAAAACACTTTGTGTTTACTATGAAAGAAAAAACATATCAAATGCTTGCCATAGTCATAACTCTAAAATGCGTTATGATCGTTTAAATGATGCGTGCACTTTTGGTTTCACTTTTACGGCTGCAGTAACTTTGAGAAAGAAAAAAAAAACATACATGCAAAGCATTCTTCCCGCGTGACTCCCGAACGATTGCTCTCTATTGTAAACACAGCTGACAATCAGCTCACGTGTGATTTTGTGGCCGCGAATACCTCATTACATGAAGACAGAGATGATATTTGTGGGGCAATTATACCTTAAAAATGCAGTATCTGACACTTTCAACACCGTTTGGAGGTGTCCACTTTGCTGAGCAACGTATGTAAAACAATGTGAGGACTTGTGCGACCGCCTTTTCTCCTGACCTTGAAAATATAATTGGCTGAATTGTAGCAATGCTGGATTAAGATCGTGTGGGGGTCGAATAGAGATCGAGAACAGTGCCGTTTGTTCATGAATGTTACCCGTTATGCTCTATGGAGAATTCTACCAGGCAAAGTTGCAACTATCTGTGTTATTTCAGCATGTTGAGGTATTTTCAACAGAAATGGAAAATCAGATCATAATTTAGATTTCACACAGACTTTATCAACTTTACTGACTGATTACATTAAATGACGGCTACATTACAAACTGCAAATAAGATATTTTTTTTCATATTTTTCCATATTTTTTTCATACTACCTTTAAAGGGTCATAAACTCCCCCATAAAGGGGAGCGAACAACTGTTGTCTGTCGGCTCACAAAATCAGAGACAAACCGTGTGGAGACCCCTGATTTTAGAGTTTACAAAGTTAAAATGCAAAGAAATAAACAGTAAGTAATTTAATGTCCTGCTACATTTGTTATTCATAATTTCATGTACACATAACCATAATTTGTTACATCATTATAAAAATGATCATGTAAACACTATAAATCTGAGTCTGAATGCAGACACAGTGGATAGCAGTACAGCAGGTACTTTCCCTTTCCAACCATTAGCCCTGCCGGTAATCTGGAGGATTTTAAACATGTGCAGCACGGATATAGGCCATGTGTCTGATTGGTCTATTGAGGAATGGTCTATATCAGGGGTGTCCAAAGTTTTTGGGCCGAGGGCCAGATGCAAAAAAAAACAAAACGATTTTACAATTTCACAGACATGCATATATATATATATTAGGGCTTTAAAAATTTACTAATTAATCACACTTTTGTCTGTGATTAATCATGATTAATCACGAAAAGCCGTATTTATTACAGAAATAAAAACACAGGCATGTAAGTGCCGTTTGAATTTTAAAACAATCAATGCCAGTAACAAACAAAATTATTTCCATGTTGAATTCTATGTGAACTACAAAAAAATCCAAAATACAGGCATGGCAAATATGGAAATTGGAAAAAAATAAATAAATAAAGTATTCAATACAAACAATTGTATTCATTGCAAAGTTGTTTTGCGAGTTGAGAACATTAATTATAAAGTAGACTTTACAAAAGTTGCGTGTAGGGGGAAACTTGTCAAACTTAATGAAACATTTGAGGGTGCTTGGAATCAACTTAGAGAGGAATGGGCTGTCTTTGACAGCTTGCGACATCATCTGGCCATACCTGTCGACATTGGGATGTGAAAATAAGGGATCTTATTTTTAATGTATAGAATACATTAGCAAATAGTTTAGAAATAAAATTTCTTTTATTATAAAGAAATAGAACGGCGACCCCGGATTAATAAAGGGACTAAGCCGACATGAAAATGAATCAAGAATCAATTTATCAAATCGTATTAATCTTTTCTTCACTGTATATCTTACACATTCTGAATAAAGAGCAGTGAATGAATCATTTATTTAGATTTTTTGTTTGATTACATTAAATAACAGGTGTCTCTGTTATAAATAACAGAAGTTTACATCTATAGTTAATGACGGCATTTGATTGCTTTCCTAACGTTTTATGCTCATTAAAGACAAAATTAGTTAACCATCAAGATCGACATCTTTAGATGTTGTTATTATTATTAATTATGTGTATATGTCTGTTCAAACACGCACCCAAAAACCAGTATCCACTTTCGCTTTGCTTCTAATAGAGTGTACAGAATCCGTTTGGGAAACAGCGTCTGTTTATCACTATGGACGCGTCAGCTGAAAGTCACGTAACGCTTTATGACTGTTTTGAGGATTGCACAGGAGGAGCGACGGCACCTGTAATGAAAAGGAAAGGGAATCCCGCCTTGTTTTATGCCTAAATAAGACGAAAGCACAGAAAAGATTCACATTTAAGAAGAAAGGGCGGCGCTGGTGGATCAGCGGTATGGGTTGCGTATAGGGAGGATCGGCTTTTTAATGTTTATTGACACCCGTCGGAGAACGACTGAAAATACGGGAGAAATACGGGAAAATAGCTTTACGGGATGATATCGGGACACAACTGTAAAATACGGGAGAATCCCGGGAAATACGGGAGGCTTGACAGGTAGGCTATGCATCTGGCACTTTCACTGAGTACATTTACATAGATCCATACACTGGGAAGTGCTGCATCTTCAACTACACACGCACACACCGGGACCATACCATTACATAAAACTGTGTGGGGTTACACCTGGGCTAAACCATTCACTGCTTATACTACACTAGGTCGCCTCTATGGACACGCCGGCCCTGAACACACGTCGGTCACAACAGGAAATAAAAAAAACTGCCACTAATGCGTTAAATGCGTTAATTTTTTTAACGGTTTAAATATTTCAAATTAATCGGCATGCGTTAACGCGCTAATTTTGACAGCCCTAGTATATATATATATATATATATATAAATATATATATATATGTGTGTATGTGTGTGTGCGTGGTATTATTATGGAATTATTTTCTACATTTTAAAATCATAATATATATTTTACTCACCATAAACTCTGTTAATGTGAACAGTGATGATGTGCTTTCGATTTCAGTGTAGTAGATATACGTAGCAAATCACAGAGGTGGCTGTCTGTTAGATTGGTTCTCAATTAACTTTTGTTTAGATTCATCAGTGAAAATGTTTGCTCACAGATATATGTGGAGCCAAACAGACTCATCATCCTTTTTGAATGCCGTTTCATCAGGGGAAATTTGGATGAATCCAAACTCTTGTAAAACTCAGACATTTCCTGCACTCACTGTTGATTTTCCTTTTTCTTGGTTGCGCCATGGCTCACCAAAACATGGTTATCAATTACGTTTCCCTCAGTTTGGTCGGTTCGTTTTATGTCATAACAGAAAATGCTGCCTCATTGAAGGCACGTGATAGCGACACCCAGTGGTTATTTATTGAATTACATTTATTTTTGTACAGCGGGCCAGATTCTATTAATATTTATAAAAAGCCTCGTGGGTCGCAGATGGCCCGCGGGCCGTAGTTTGGACACCCCTGGTCTATATAATCTACTGATAAAAGACAAAGTCCGCCATTCCCAATTCTCCTACAGCTCTCCTGACAAAAATACTCACTGCAAACCAACAGCTTTGCTGTATCGACCCTGACAGCATCACGGGGGAAAACATGCAACAAACCCTGTGAATCATGGAAAAAAACACAGAAAATTAAGCTTCATCACTTCACTATCAGATTTGCGCTACCTCACTGATTTTGATCTGCTTCAAAAATTATTTTAAAAAAATAAATCTTCATGGGGAAAATGAATGAGGAAAAATTCCTGGAACTAAAGTGGACTGGCACTAATGCATCGATTGATCCCTGTACAGGATGCAAGTTACTATATAAGCACGACCTGGTGAAGCGCTGGGGGAAGAAACACTGTCGCAATTGTTTGTACTGCAGCGGCTCGGCTCAAACCGTAGTCAGTGCAATCATCAATAATGTAGAGGAAGAGTTCTGTGGGACCATGTGCTTGTCGCTTCATACCTCATTATTGCGGAAGGTAATGTATCTGTTTTTTTATCAACCAAACTGTATAAAGCTTCTCATTCTGCAACATTACAGAGTAACATTGAGCTTATTCCTGACAGGAGATCAAGTGCTCCATGTGCAGACAGGCCAAGAAGATGACGGAAACGGTGAAGTGGGTTGGCGAGATTAAGCATTTCTGTAGCTTGCAGTGCTTGATGTTTTTCTGCAGCCTGCAGGGCACCACTGGGACAGTCAAACCTCCAATCAAACCTCAGCCCACTCAAGGTATGGCTTATTTTTTCAGGGATGCACCGATAATAAGGTTTTTTGGTTGATATTGATAACTCTTTAGTTAGTGAGTCTTCATTAATTTCTCAAAGGCAATTTGGTTTCAACATACAAGCGCGTCACACATAATACACAAAAACACATTGTACAATACAAATCTACCTTAAATTTAAAAACTTTACAGCTGAGTGGGTAAATGAATGTTTAAACCGATTTGTTTTACTTTTTACCATTTACACCGTCAGGTCTTGATGACCAGTTCCGATTTGTTGCCTGTATCAGATTTTTTTGCCTGTCCGTTTACACGTTCTTTGAATTGTGACCCATATCTCACTCATGTGTTTACACTGGTCATACAATTTACGATGTCACGCATGCGTAAAGACGGGTTCGATCATCCGTGCCACGATGGAAGAAATTGTCTTGCTTTTAGCTTTGCGAAATATGTAAAGTTCGCCCAACTTTAAATGACTGAGGAGGAGGGAAAGGGCCTTCATCACAGCTTGTGCCTATGGTTTATATATGATGTCCTCCACTGACTCATCTCCCTACACGGCAAGAAGGCAGGTAACTTCTACCCTCGAGTACTGACCACTTTCCTCCTCCATGTTTCCGCTGTTGTTGTTGTTGTTTACCACATCGTCGTCTCCACACACGCTCTTCCTTCTGTTAAACCGCGGAGAAAAAACACATTGTCGCAAGTTTAGTAATGTACAAAACGGAACACCTCAATAAATCCCATCTGCCTGTTTACATGATAGTCACATTGTCACATATCTGATTTATATCTGATTTATTTCCACATATGAAGGAGGCTTGAAACCAATCTCTGAATATCAGAATGCATGTGTTTTGTTTTTGTGTGCACACAGTCATAGAACAGAACCAATCTGTGTCACATATGAACAAAACATCGGTATTGGGTCACATTTAACTGGCAGTGTAAACGGGGCCTAATAAGAGTCCTGTATCGAATACCAGAAGGGAGAAGATACATTTGTGGTGCATAGGATGTGAATCATCTGACAGAATACTCTGAGCTTTACCCAAAACTTGCCTATGGTATAACTGAGCCATAGTCTTTTGTTTTCTGTTAGAGGTTCACAATTTAGATTTGGAGGCTGACAGCCAGTATATTAGCCGATAAATATAGATTTTTCAAACTTTTGCTAACACATTTAGAATAATGATCCATTAGTTATTTGTATTTACTTACATTAAGTCTATGTAATCTTCATTCACTCATTTTGTTTTTGGATTAGTCCCTTTATTTATTAGCGGAATGAACCGCCAACTTATCCAGCACATGTTCTGCGCAGTAGATGCCCGTCCAGCAGTAACACAACTCTGGGAAACACCCATACACACTCCTTCACACTCATACACTAAGGCCAATTTAGCTTACCTAATTCACCTGTGGTGCATGTCTTTGGACTGTGGGGGAAACCAGAGCACCTGGAGGAAACCTACACGACCACAGCGAGAACATGCAAACTCCACACAGAAATGCCAACTGACTGACTGGGGCTAAAACCAGCGAACTTCTCTCTGTGAGGCAATTGTGCTACCCACTGCGCCACCAGGAGGCCCATATAATCTTGTAAAGCATTACTTAATCATAGTTCAACATAATTAACTAATGCATTATTAAAACCCAAAGTTGTGCTTGTTACCATTAGTTAATGTACCCTGAGTTAACATAAACTAATGTTACTTAACTTAAATAACAAATGACCTTAAATAACAGTAAGATAAATTAATACTGTAATTAATATATTACTAATTGTTTATTCATGTTAGTAAATACATTAACTAATGCACCATTATTTTAAGTGCTGCCCAAAATGTACAGCTTGATTGCAAAAACAAACACATACAGTGAGCAACTGATTTTATTTTAAAACATTTAAATGAAGTTTGAATTGATCTCTATTTTTATTATAGCAAACTTTCTTTCATATAAATAAAATCTACTGCCTGACAAAAATAAATAATGCATTAATAAAGCAACCAAGTCACTGAACATTAATCTAACCAATAAAGTAATACAAAATGGCAGGCAGAAAGCATGGGAAGTGGTTCAGCCAGTGAAAAAATACATAATTTATTGGCCTACTTTTGTAATAGAACCAATAATTATAACATTTATTTTTTTTTAACTTATTAATTGTGAACATTGTTTTGTTTTGTAGAATGTCATTGTACTTTGCACAGTCTGGAGCCAGCACTTAAGATTTCACTCATCATAGCACACATGCGTTTATCTGCTGATAATGATATAGCTGCTGATATATCGGGCACCCTTCTCTTAAATTTCTGAGTGCACTTATTCCTCTCTTTTCAGCTTGTGTCTCATATTCTGATGTTTGTTTTCCTCAGGGACAAGCCCAGCACCTTCTCCAGCCCCTCAAAGTACAGTTAATCTGGTATCACCGAGCACTAAAGAAGCCACGCCAGTCATTGCCAATGTTATCTCCCTTTTAAATGCATCCAATGGACAGCCAGGGGTGTTGGGAAACAGTGTTTTGCAAGGTGACTATCTTCGATCTAATTTCATGCAGTGATGTGAAGAAACAAATACTCAAATGACTGTAACAGAGTAGTTTTTCCTCAGAAATTGTACATTAGTTTTCAAAATGTGTACTTTTACTGTCACGTAAGTGTTTAGGGCTGTACCTGTACTTTTTTTCCTTCAACCTACAGTCACTAGTTTTATTTTTAATTTTCTTTGGTGATTTGCTAAAGTAGAATAATCAGTCCTGTAAGTCCCGTCCAATCAAATCACATCATACAGAACCAGTGGTGTAGTCCTAAAAAAAAGTGGTGTACTATTACCCACCAACACCAAATTTTAAATAAAAGTAGGCAATGTTTATTTGATTCATTAGCAATATATATTTAACATGAGTTACCTGTAACTACTGACTTGAGCAGAAGAGAAAACAAATACTATGGAAGTCAATGGTTACCAATGGTTAAATGCATTCAATAAAACAAGCTTCAAATTAAGTTCCATACATCCAGTGGCTAAGACAACACTGGATTAGTTCACTTCATGCAAAGAAAAATACCAACAATTTTCTGTACAAATACATGTTTGACTACACTACTGACCTACTTACTTTGTCAATAGTTTTTCTTTCTTGGTCTTTTGTAAACTGAGGATTGAGTCAACTTATTCTGTGGTTGTTTCTTACATTTACCTCTTTTGTTTCCTCAGCTTCTGTTCCGGCTGCTACTACAAAAGCTTCAGGAAGTGTGAGTTTTTCACATATCATCAAAACAGCTCATGGTCATTTTGAAATGTTCACTTAAATGAATCATTCTCTTTTTTGTGCCCAGACGGCCAGCACGCAGACAGATGCTGTGAAGCCCTCTGCTCCTCCACCTCGAATCCTGAAAAACAAAGCCTTACTGTGTAAACCCTTAAGCCAGAACAAGGGCACATCCTGCAAACCCAATGTCTGTGATATGGATTCACAAACAGGTACTTGGAAGTAGTTACATGCATGTTTCTACTGAGCATTGCATATGTTGACACGCAGATGACAGAGAAGAATAATGAAGTGTATGAAACACAACCTGGAATTTCAAGTGATTTTTACTAGATATGGTATTGGACATTCGAGGCTAACTCATGTTTTTATGCTTTAAGGGTGAAGATCCCACTCAGTGTTTGTTTTGCAACATTATTCATTCATTCATTTTCTTTTCGGCTTAGTCCCTTTATTAATCCGGGGTCGCCACAGCGGAATGAACCGCCAACTTATCCAGCATTTGTTGTACGTAGCGGATGCCCTTCCAGCCACAACCCATCTCTGGGAAACACATCCATACATTGTCATTCACACACATATACAATGGACAATTTAGCTTACCCAATTCACCTGTACCGCATGTCTTTGGACTGTGGGGGAAACCGGAGCACCCGGAGGAAACCCACGCAACCACGGGGAGAACATGCAAACTCCACACAGAAATGCCAACTGGCCCAGCCGGGGATCAAACCAGCGACCTTCTTGCTGTGAGGCGAACGTGCTACCCACTAGGCCACCGTGGTGCCTTTGCAACATTAATATTGCTGTAAAACACAATCTATTGGACTGTTCTGCTTTTAGTGGCTGCAGAAGGCTTTTATGAAATGAACTTACTCCTGATATTCAGCAAAGTGTCAACAGGAACTGTTTTACAATTTTTTTTATATCAGTTATTTTTTTTTTTTCGACTTTAGTCTGTTATTTATCAGGGGTCACCACAGCGGAATGAACCGCCACTTATTCCAGCATATTGACATGGCTGTTTTAAGGAATAGCCATGTCAATAAAGACTTTTCCACACTTTTGGAGTGCCTTGGACTGATTTTTGCCGTTTATTCCAGCATGTTTTACACAGCGGATGCCCTTCCAAACATAACCCAGTACTGGGAAACACCCATATATTCTCGCATTCAAACACACGCTCATACACTACAGCCAATATTAGTTTATTCAATTCACCTATACCACATGTCTCTGGACTGTGGGAGAAACCGGAGCACGCAGAGGAAACCCACGCCCACACGGGGAGAACATGCAAATTCCACACAGAAATGCCTACTGACCCAGCTGGGACTTGAACCAGCGACCTTCTTGCTGTGAGGCGACAGTGCTAACCACTGAGCCACCGTGCTGCCATTTTTATACTATATTGGTGTTTATGTATTTATTTTTATTCTGATAAACTATGTATTCGTTTGCTTGTGGTTTTTAATTGTATATGTATAAATGAAATGTTTTTCGCTGTTGTTGATGACATGGCATTAATAAATAATCAAATAATATATGATGTGACACTGAGATGTTTTTTTTTTGTTGTTGTTGTTTTGTCTTCTAGAAGGACCTTCTGTTATAGTAGTTCCTGTGCCGGTGCCAATTTATGTTCCTGTTCCAATGAGTCTCTACACCCAGTACACGCCAAAGTCTGTAGGGTTACCACTGCCGGTGAGCATCTCGACCTTCTCTTTCCAGATCTTCTTATATGTAATGAAATCGAAGTCAAAACATTTGTGAAACAAAGTCAAACTAATGTGAAACTTGACAAATTTACATAATTTGTGATCCTGGACCACAAAATGTCTTAAGTATCAATTTGTTTTTAGAATTGAGCCCCAATACATCCGTGGAAAGCTTTTTTATTAAACTTTCAGGTGATATGTATGTTTTATAGGACAATTCTTAAGTCTTTTTAGATGTTAATATTAAACTAAGGGTATCTGACATAACATAACAATTTAGTGTGTGTGTGACAAATGGATGGAGAAAGAAACAACTGAAAACCAAACATCACTGCAATTCTTTATTGCCCATACTTCCAGTGAAAATATATTGCACAGTGAAAGAAAAAATATTTACAATAAATAAAGAAATACCTGTTGGAGAGGAGGTAGATAGAGGTGCTAAAATCAAAGAAATAAATGAAACAAAACACACTACCTGTATTAAACAACTGAACTAATTGTCAAAAGGAAAAGCATGAAAAGAAACATCTTCAGCGTACCAAACGTCTTAACTAAACTACTCTAAATAAAAACAAAACATACACAAAACAGCACACTCTCCTGGACCTAATGAACTAATACAAAAGAATAGATATCATGAGTGTTGTATATGTATATCGCGCGACTTGCTCACTCCTACACCCTCTCCGAGGTATCACTCAAAAGCATCAGTTAACAAGTTCACAAGCAAACACCTTGCAATTTCAAATCTCAGAACTTAGACAAGAGCATTAAATCACAAGCAAAGGAAACTCTCAGACTAGTCCCCGCAAGAGAGACTGTCCTCATTGAGACCCAGAGAAAGAGTGAGAGCGAGAAAGAGATCCAGAGAGAGAATGCTGCGCCCATGCTGCGCCCACCAGCGATTGGTGGAGCGAACCCAGCGTCAGCGACCGACGTCATCAGCACGACATGTGGATCTTCCAATGCCGTTCGTACCTGTAACACACACATAAAGCAACACTCCCACATACAAACAACCGCAGTATTGCAATGCAACAACAGTATTTAGTATTTATTTGAAAAACTGTACGGGTTCAAAACAAAGTACTGATGAAACTTGCCTTTCAAGAGTTCACACTTAGCTATTACTTGGTGGTGTGAAGAGACCCCCCCTTATGATTGTGAAGCGCTTTGGGTGTGTGGCCATACACAATAAATGCGCTATTTAAATACACATTACATTACATTATTTGATACTAGTTACAGGTTTGGCACGCTGTCTCGCCTGGTCATATAGCATAGAAGAGGGTTCGAGGTCAGGTCTTGAGAGCTCCCCCTGGTAAAGGAGGAAAGGGGGAGATGGGGTGGATGGGGGATTCTTCAGAAATGAAGATAATGGAAGTAAAACAAACTGGGCTATTTATTAAAAGCTTGGATTCACCTGATTAGATTATCGATGATTGTTGATGCAGGACCAGCCACGATCAATCACAGCATGTCATCCTCTTGAAATCAGTTTTTAAAACTTCACTTACATTTGTCCAAATTAAGTTCTTGGCAATGTGTATTATCAAAAATTGAGCTTAGTTGTATTTAAGGTAGTGAATTAAAAAAATATCTTCATGTAATATGATTTTTGCTTAATATTCCAATGATTTAGCCACAAAAGGAAAGTTGATTTGTTTTGAACCTTTTTTTTTTTTTTTTTCAATAGTCAAAAAAATAAACATACCACCCTGCCACATGTTTGTTTTTGTTTTTTGTTTTTTTTTGGTCCGGGAAACATTTTATCTGCATATGTTTAGTACTTAATTATAATGGTTTTACTTGACACCAAAAGAGGGTGTGCGATGGCGAAAGCAGTAAAGTAAATGTGGTTTTAAGTATGTTACTCTTATCATCGTGTGTCTATGCAGGTTCCAGTGCCCTTGTTCTTCCCCACGACTCTGGACAGTGCAGAGAGCATTGTACAGACCATTCAGGAAATCAAAGAGAAGATCCCTAATGATCCTCTAGAGGCCGACCTCATCATGATGGCGGAGATGGTGGCGGAGGATGCAGAGAAGGAGAAACACATCAGCTCCAGTGGTAAATGATCAACATTTTTTTTCAAACATGTGCAACTATTTTACAATTGTTTTGAACAACTTCAAATGAAACCGGGTCAGTGCTCTATCATCATGACGTGGATCAGAGACATCTTTAGCTGCATAAAACCTTGAGAAGCCAAGATGTTTACTTGCAGAATCTCTCAAATCTCTTTACAAGCCCTGGAAACCTATTAGACTGTATTGAAGGCTTACTCTGTTCTGTTATTATCCACTCAAAGAAAACTACTGGAAAAATAATGAATATTGACTCCCTGGAGGGATCTATTCAACAGTCAAAAAGTTTTTTTGTAACCTACTTTAATTTTTTTTATGTGTTCTCTTTTTTTCAGAGGATGTGTTTGTTTTTAATTTAATTTAATTTCCTTTTGAGCAGATAGTGGCAAAGTAGGGCGGCTCAATGGTTAGCATTGTCGCCTCACAGCAAGTAGGTTCAGGTGCTCCGGGTTCCCACACAGTCCAAAGACATGCGCTAAAGGTGAATTAAATAAGCTAAATTGGCCATAGTGTATGTGTGTGACAGTGAATGAGTGTATGGGTGTTTCCAAGTACTGGGTTGCAGCTGGAAGGACATTTTGTGCGTAAAACACATGCTGGAATAGTTGGCAGTTCATTCCACTGTGCCGACCTCTGATAAATCAGTGACTAAGCCGAAGGAAAATGAATGAATGAATGAATGTCGGGCAAAATAAGAAAACTAAGACAGTCAGTAATTTCTCTTGAACTGTATTATAAACAACCAGGACTTGACATTTGTGGTGGGTTAGATAGACACTCCCATTAGCCTCTTTAGCTGGTTGAAAATTAAAAGCCTGTGTTCGACAATTAAGGATGGCCCAATAATCGTGCAAATGATCTTAGACTCGAGAAGCAGCATGATTCCCGTTTACTTGCGCGAAGCACCTGTGCCTAGAGGAAACTCAACTGGTGCGATCGGTTCTCTTTGAAATGGACTTGATAAAAACGATGATCACGCACCTACAGTCCTGCTGCTTTCAAGAGCCTAAGATTCAAAATAAATATATATCCTTTTGTAAGCAGCAGCAGTGTCCGCTTTCGTTTTAATTGTTCTTTAAACAGATTATTATCAGGCCTAACATGAGTCGTGTGCGCGTGATCATCCTTTCATTATCACACACGGTATGTTTTTTTACCTACTTTCTTTTGCTTACAGTTACTTTTGTTAATATCATTTTTCTTTTTTTTTTTTACAATAACATTGCTTTAATATAAGATTAACTTCCCATTTCAGTGTAGTAAACTGGTGATCTGAGACCTTTAGCCTGGAAATATTACTGTCCATATTTTAGATACATGACAATAGTTCTCTCTTTAAATGGCTTTTTTTTTTTTTAAAGAAACGTTTTGTTGAATTAAAAAGTGCATATCAGGGCTCGAAATTGCGACCGTTTTGGTCGCATATGCGCCTGAAATTGAATCTATGCGACCTCAAAATATATTTGGGAGCATTTGTGTGAGTTCATAAAATTGTTGCGTGCGACTGGTTTTCACTGCAAAATGTTCCCCGCATGCGCAGATTTAGGACACGTTCACGCAGAACGCATCTTTGCACTTGAAAGGCAGCGCTCAAGAACTGTTTAAAACTGTTGTCATGTCAACTTGCTGCAGTAAACAAAGACTGCAATGCTTGCCCCGCCTTCGCACTCTTTTTATTGGCCCACTGCACTAGAACTGATTGCGAATGGATTGGTTAAATCAGCTGTCAATCACTTAGTCAACGCCTTCTGCCTTCAGATGACAGGAGACTCAGAGCTACAACCGCGAGCATGTAAAGCGCTGAAGATGAGAATGACAACAACACCATCAGATTTTGTTTTAGAAAACACCTAAAGCAACAAATAATGGCACATCTAATTACTGATATTGCGGTGAATGTTAATCCACAATCTACATTTGTCCATTGGCTTCAAGTTCACTATGAAAATAACTAAAGCATTCACTGTAAAGTCTGTGGGACGGAATTTTCAGGTAACTGTCTGCCACATCTACACATTTTAAGCACGAGATTTTCTGTTGAATCCTTCATTTAATCGCTAGATGCTGTCAGCTGTGCAGCCATAAGTAAAAGTTAACACCACGTACACCATCGCAAAAGGGCTTGCATGGACTAAGATTAAACTAATATTGCAGCTCATAAAGAGACCGGTATTGCTATTAAAATTACGTATACAAATAATAATGTATATATCAAAAGCAACTGTGCAATATCAGACATCACCCGTGAGAACACAGCACGTTAACAGATTCATTCATGTCTAGTAGTGCATGCAGGGCCGGTGAGCGGTCCGCCCATGTATCTTTTGGTCACTCAATTATGTTATAAAAATGTATTTTCTAGTGATAACGGGATTTCGTTGAGACATATTTTTCTGACGCAAGCATATTTATATTTTTTTTTTGCTTGTTAGTTTTGATTAGTGTTGATTTCAAATGCAATAAATCTGTTTATATAAAACTTAGCAATGGTGTTCATAATTGGTGGGTGCGACTAAATTTTGTCTGGTGCGCCTACATTTTTAAAGTTAGGAGCACCCGTGCTACCAAGCAAAAAGGTTAATTTCGAGCCCTGCATATATACAGCTATATTTTGCTTGTTTTAACACATTATGTAAATTTTGTGGCTAAGAAATAATAATTTAATAATTTTTGGTGTGGTCAGAGAACATCTCATTTGGTGTGATGTGAAAAAAAATAATCGACACAAACCATTTGCTCATACTCATTGAGCAAACTCATACACAACATACACAAAAAGTGAAATGAATGAGGAGGCATGTGGACGTAACACAAAATCTAAATCAAGTAATTTTAGCATGCCAAAGTCAAATATATGCTTAAAATGTGTTTTCCCAACAAAATTGTGGCTAGTCGAAATGGCGAGTGGCTAGTAATGTTGGAAATCTACTAGCCACAGTGGCTGGTGATCAAAGTTAATGTCAAGCACTATATACAACAATGTATGTCTTGCTGAAAACTACTGAGCAACACTCATTCTTGTCATTTGTCAATTTAAAAAAAATGTTTGATCCACTTCCAGTGTTATAGTTTGAAAGGATCTCTCTCTGCATGACAGGTTTACATTACAGTTGTATACACTGTATTTTATCATTGTATAATTGAATGAAATACAAATATGTTCACAAGCCTTTTTAATTATTATTTTCATTCAGATCATGCTGGAAACATAATGGAGGACCTTGATCTTGAAGCTCTGTCCAGTAATCTGAGCTGGGAGGAGGACTCTGCGTCTCCTGCTCCGATGTGGGATCAAACTCCAGAGCCGGAGCGTCTTCCTCCTCAGTCCAGATCTGCCACGATGACCCCCGTCTCCAGCACAGCAGAGGAGCCACAGATGGACCTGGAGGCAGATTTCCCAATCGGTAAGAGCTTCTGCTGAAATAAACAGGTCACAAACACGTTCGAATCTGTGTGTTGTCCTCAACTTGATGTGTTTTTGTTCTTTTACATTTCAGAGAGCATTGAACTCTTCAGAGAGCAAACGCCAAAAGAGACGCCAGGCAAGCGGAAATCTCGCAAAAGAGGGCACAACGACTTGCCCCAGAGGAAACGGGTAAGAACAGCAGCTGATAAGTTATTCTTGACTTTCCATCAAAGCGTTAAAGGAATTGTTTACATATAATTGAACATTTACTCACCATTTACTCTCCCTCAAATGGTTCCAAACCGCTGAGTTTCTTTCTCCTATTGAACGCAAAAGAAGATATTTTGAAAAATGTTGGAAACCGATAACCACTGGTATCCATAGTAGGAAAAAACAGCGCTAAGGAAGCCAATGGTTACAGGTTTCTAACATTTTACAGAATAACTTTTTTTTTGTGTTCAACAGAAGAGATAACTCAAAGTTTTGTTGCAAGTAAATGGGAACAGAATTATGAACTATCTCTTTAACTTCAGCAGTGCAAGATATCAGACAACATTGGACAAAATTTGTTTGCTCAGCACATTTAAATAAGGTTTTATAATCCATAGTTGTTGTGTATATATACATTTTTAATATACATTTTATATTTTGAAAGCAGTTTTATTATTGTTGTGCACCACATGGTAAGAATATTCTAATTAATTTGCATTTAGTCACAATGTCATTTCCAAAGGAACGGGTGGAGAATGAAGGCTTCACGCCATGCTATGTTCATATCACCACCTCGGCTGTGCTTTATTTTCTGATAATTGAATGGGCCGTCTTCAAATGTTTTATACATAATATTATAAATAATAATATAAATGTTTTATACTTGCTGTATTTTTAGATGTAATATATTTCTCTGGTGGCAAAGCTGAATTTTGTAAAAGGTTGATGAAACCCCCCATCTTTCAGTTCAAGTCTACCTGAGAATTAAAAAAAAGATGCTGCATGATGGGCGTGGAGCACTGCAAGCAGAGGGAGGAGTGGGCGTGGCCAGCGAAGCAGGGGAAACGGAGGGGGGCGAACTACTGTCAGTTGGTGCACAAAATCAGACTGAAAACATAAGATGTAAACAACACAAACTGTGAGGAGACCTCTGATTTTATAGTTCACAAAGTTCAAATGCAAAGAAATAAACAGTTAGTAATTTAATGTCCTGCTAGATATAGGCTGTGATAGGTTATTCGTAATTTCATATAATACAGTATGTACACATAAGTGGCGAACTCTAAAATAGAGACCAAGTCGAAGGAAAATGTATGCATGAATGAATTAATATTCACATAATTTTTTTAAATACCATTATAAAGATAATCATGTTTATAGAAACATTATAAATGAACAGGATCCTCCTGAATCCCCAGGTCTGAATGCAGCAGGTCTCTTGCTAGAGGTGTGAAACTACACTATCCTCACTGTTCGGTTTGATTGCGATTATCATGCCATTGATTCTGTTCAATTTGATATCTCGGTGCATTGACAATGCTTTCCAATTTTATATTTAACTTCACAGCACAAGATGTCTCGTGTTAAAATTTATTTTGATATTTATATATTATTTGTAATGCAATTTTGTCCTTTAAAACAAGCAGTCAGATATATAACCTTTTACCTTTAAGAACTCAAGTACATGCACACTCAAGTACCTGCTGACTTTCTGTGCCTTGTCGTGTGAGTTCTTACACCCCTATGATTGGTCACGCGCTCAACAGAAAGAGCTGTGATTGGCTCTATCGCTTTGATGCTGTTCAATGATGAGTGACACTGATAAATGTACATTTATATTTTACAGTACATTTACATTTTACATCATCTTGCATTGCTTTCAAAGCTAGTCCAATATCTGTGGCCATCCACAGCACTGAATGTGATGTATTTTAAAATAATAAATGACAACAGCTGATGCTGATATACTTTGGTAAATGAAATGGAAAAACTTACTCTGCTTACTTAATATTATGTTTTATTGTATGGAAAAGCCAAGTTGATCTATACTTTTGTATATAATACTTATAAATATAAGATCATTTTCTCTTTTTTTATAATCTTAATTTTTTAAATATTACTTTATATCATCTGATTCTTGTGTGTTTTGTTGACATATAGGCTCGTAAGACTGCAGCAGAGCTTCCAGCCAAATCAGCTCCAGAAAACCTTTCTAACATCTCCAAACTACAACACGAGTACGGAGTCACCGCCTGGAGAGACTGGGTGCGCTGGAGGAACGCTCAACCCAACATGGAGACTCCCAAATTTGGCTGTAGGTCACATTATATTCAGCATTTCTTTCCAATAGGGTTCAGACTACTTAAAATGTACAGTTAAAGTTTATTTCAGCTAGAATAAAAGTAGTTTTTAAGCCATTTTATGTCAATATTATTAGCCCTCCTAAGCTATATTTATTCCATGGTCTGTTGAAACTCTTGATTCTGATTGGCTGGAGGGTGTGCATTATTTTCGTTGAAACGCACAGGTAGTTCCAGTAAATTTTGATCACAGTTCGAAATAAATGCGCTTTTAAGAGTTTTTCAAGCGAGAATGGGGTTATTTTAAAGTCAAATCGGCAGTTTGTATACGGATAGCGCGTTTTTAAAAATGTTAGAAGTTCCAGGCGGTCAGCGGCAGCTCCGCGAACGGCTCCCAGACCATCTCAAGACCCGCCGCTGGATCTAATCTCTTGCATCCCTGTTGTTAAAACGGGATAGATAATTAATCTTTGGTGTATCTAACGGTCAATCTTTGGACATTTGAACTTTATTATTTGTTCTCAGGTGTATTTTTTGGCAAATCGCAGAGATAAGTTAATCTATGAGCATAATTAATGTAATATTACACTGATCCTGCGTGTTTGGCTAATTGCTTTTGTTTTAAAGAAGATAAATAAAGCAGCATGTTCTCCTACCTGCCCTGATATGTTTTTTCATCATGCAAAAATGTACCTATATTTAACTGCAGAGATTTCTGAAATAGACTTTGGCTGCTTCAAAGACTGTAGATTACACTTGAAAATGCGTATTTAATTGATATGGTACATTTTATAAGATTTGTAGGTTTATTATGAAGTGTTAATCCTGGAAATTCTGCTATACTGACGGTAGGCCAGCTTTCGCAGTATTAAAAACATTATTATACAGATCCTCCGTCAGAGAAGCGGTAGAAAGTAGACAAAAGAGACGTGTGACTGGAAACCCACTCCAGGTGTGACTGGGAATGTCTTATTTGTCCACCAATCTGACCCCCCTAGACTTTTATCTTTGGGGTCATCTGATATATATATATATATATATTACTGTGTTCAAAACAAACTGTTGTTATACAATATTAGTATCTTGAAAAATATCTAATGAAATATTATTTACTGTCATCATGGCAAAGATAAAAGAAATCAGTTATTAGTAATTAGTTATTAAATCTATTTTGTTTAGAAATGTTTACACAAAAACTTTTCTCTGTTAAACAGAAATTGGGGGAAAATATACGGGGGGGCTAATCATCCAGGACGGCTAATAATTCAGTTTAATAATTGACTTTAACTGTAGATTTTGTATCATCATAAAATATTTAGAGATGTAAACAATATAAAGTTGTTTCTTTAGTATGCTTTGAGATGCACAGTTTTCCCCATGTTGAACCAGCAATATTTGGACTTCTATTCTCATGCTGTATATACCGTCGAGATATCCTTCAAGATTAAACACGTTTTGTTTGTTTACATAATATATATTGATATGTTTATAAAATAAACATTAAAGAATTAAAGCATAAGGAATGATGAAAGTAAATCTAAATTGTTAATTTAATTGAGATGTTAAGATATTTTAGTAATTAAAATGGTCACACTTTACGATAAGGTTCATTAGTTAATGTTATCTAAAGCATTTACTAACATGAACAAACAATAAACAATAGATTTACTACAGTATTTGTTCATGTTTGTTTACGTTAATTAATGAAAATACAGTTGTTCATTGTTAGTTCATGAGAACTCACAATGCATTAACTAATGTTAACAAGCATGGACTTGGATGTTAATGATGCATTAGTAAATGTTCAATTATGATTAATAAATGCTGTACAAGTGTTGTTCATGATTAGTTCATGTTAGTAAATGCATTAACTAATGAACCTTATTGTAAAGTGTTACCATTAAATTAGTTTGAGGGATTCAATGCTGGATTTCTGCATTGAACTATTTCCGTTAGTCCTTAGGTTGAAATCACAACACACACTAAAAATGAATAATAAAATAAAGCTTCTGAGTACATTTTCAGCAATTTTCTGTTTTGAGTGAGCCATTACTGTTTTTTTCTGTCTGTATATCACTGTGAGTTCTGCTTTAAACTTCTTTCACATGCCTCTAAGGTCTTGCTTTTCATCTCTCACAGCACGCAGCATGACACTAAAAGAAGACCTGTTGAAATGTTGTACTGCTGAGATAAGCTACGGTCTCTGTAAGTTCATCACTGAAGTCCGGCGACCCAATGGAGATAAATACAGTCCAGACAGCATCTATTACCTCTGCTTGGGCATCCAGCAGGTAAAACCAGAAGACAAGACACAAACTGTCTACTATTGTCGTCTATTATTAGCTGACTTAAATGAATACTATACAAAACACATAGGCATACACTTATTTACGACAATGATCAAATCTAAAATTATAGACAGCAGAACTTATTCATGTTGTATGGTTTATTTGATTTGGTTCCTGTCATTCATGTTTGCAGTATCTGTTTGAGAACAGTCGAATGGAGAACATCTTTGCAGACGTCTTCTACACCAAATTCTGCCAGGAAATGACCAACATACTCACTGACTGGAAACCAACTGTTTTGCCTAGTGGTGAGTAGAGTAAATCAGAATCATCATTAATTTTGTTAACTGGAATCATGATTTCTTTTTAACAACTAGGAGTGGGCAATATGACCAAAATCTTAAGACTTAAGTATTATGTAATGTTATGTTTTATTATATTATATTATATAATATATATATAATCTCACTGGCCACTTTATTAGGTATACCTGTCCAACTGCTCGTTACATGGCAGCCACTCAATGCATTTAGGCATGTAGACAGGTTCAAGACGATCTGCGGAAGTTCAAACCGAGCATCAGAATGGGGGAGAAAGTGACTTTGAATGTGGCATGGTTGTTGGTGCCAGACGGGCTGGTCTGAGTATTTCATAAACTGCTGATCTATTGGGATTTTCACGCACAACCATTTCTAAGGTTTACAGAGAATGGTCTGAAAAAGAGGAAATATCGAGTAAGCGGCAGTTCTGTGTATGCAAATGCCTTGATGATGCCTGAGGTCAGAGGAGAATGGCCAGACTGGTTACAACTAATAGAAAGGCAACTAACTCAATAACCACTCGTTACAACCAAGGTATGCAGAAGAGCATCTCTGAATGCACAACACGTCCAACCTTAAGGCGGGTGTGCTACAGCAGCAGAAAACCACAGCGGGTGCCACACCTGTCAGCTCAGAACAGGAAACTGAGGCTACAACTCACACAGGCTCACCAAAATTGGACAATAGAAGAACGGAAAAACGTTGCTTGGTCTGATGAGTCTCAATATCTGTTCGGATGGTAGGGTCAGAATTTTGCATCAACATGAAACATGGCACACCTTGGGCCTATTAGTACCAATTCAGCATTGAGTGAGTGCCACAGCCTACCTGAGTATTGTTGCTGACCATGTCCATCCCTTTATGACCACAGTGTACCCATCTTCTGATGGCTACTTCCAGCAGGATAACGCGCCATGTCATAAAGCATGAATCATCTCAAACTGGTTTCTTGAACATGACAATGAGTTCTCTGTACTCAAATGGCCTCCACAATCACCAGATCCTCAATCCAATAGAGCACCGTTGAGATCTGGTGGAACGGGAGATTTGCATCATGGATGTGCAGCAGACAAATCTGCAGCAACTGTGTGATGCTATCATGTCAATATGGACCAAAATCTTTGAGGAATATTCCCAGTACCTTGATGAATCTATGCAACAACAGTCCAATCCGGTACTAGCAAGGTGTACCTAATATAGAGGCCGCTGAGTGTGTTATATTATGTTGACTTAATCTTAAGCATTTTCTTTTGTATATTAGGCTGCTGTCACTTACAGATCCAGTAAAATTATACACATTTGATTGTCTTAGACAGAAGTTGATGCGAATACTTGCTAAACAAGTCGACTATTTTGATGTGTATTTGAACATTGAAAGTAATAGTTCACTCAAAAATATAAAAATTTACACACCCTCAAGTCTTTCTGGATCTTTTTGACATCAAATTTTTTTATTTATTATTATTATTTTTTTTATTATTATTTATTTTTTTATTTTCATTCATTCATTTTCTTGTCGGCTTAGTCCCTTTATTAATCCGGGGTCGCCACAGCGGAATGAACCGCCAACTTATCCAGCACTTGTTTCACGCAGCGGATGCCCTTCCAGCTGCAACCCATCTCTGGGAAACATCCATACACACTCACTAACAAACACACACTATGGACAATTTAGCTCACCCAATTCACCTATACTGCATGTCTTTGGACTGTGGGGGAAACCGGAGCACCCGGAGGAAACCCACGCAACCACAGGGGGAACATGCAAACTCCACACAGAAATGCCAACTGACCCAGCCGGGGCTCGAACCAGCGACCTTCTTGCTGTGAGGCGATCGTGCTACCCACTAGGCCACCGTGGCGCCTATTTTTTTATTTTATTTTATTTTTTGCTAAACAAAACAAAAAGATACTTTGAAGAATGTTGGAAACCAATAGCTTCTGACACAAAATACTATGGACGTCAATGGCTACTGGTTTTCAGCATTCTTCAAAATATCTTATAAATAAACTCTGTGGGCCGTCCATCACTCGAAGTATACTTTAATTTATATTTTATTATATTTATATATTCTTATAATTATGTTTTTTAATATTATTGAAAAGCACTGCTGTAAAGAAGTTTAATACACCAAAATAATGAAAATAATTATCTCAGTTAACATGATTTCATTGTAAGGTAAACCTGATAAATTGCACAGTCCTTGTGAAGAGAAATTCAAGATGTATAAAGCATGACTAGCTTGTTAAACATCAGTGTGTGTTTTCAGGTTATGTTCACTCTCGAGTGGAAGAGGAGTATCTGTGGAACTGTAAACAGCTCGGGGCCTTTTCACCCGGCGTGCTGCTCAACACTTTAATCTATTTCTTCACAAAGTACTTCAACTACAGGACAGCGGAGCAGCACCGTCTCCTCTCTTTCGGCCACATTGTGCGCTGCTCTCGGAGCAAAGGCAACAAAAAAGTGGCTTGTTTGCGTTTTTATCCTCCGAAAGATGAAGCAGGTCAGTGGAACCGTCTTTGTTTGATTGTCCATTTGTGTCCTTGTTCTGTGTTATCAGTTGTTTGTTTTTGATAAGTTTAGAAGGCGTCCCAGCAAAGAGGAGGAAGGAGGATGAGGAGGATGATGAAACCGTATACGAGATAAAGGAGAATTCGGACAATCCTCTCCGCTGTCCTGTCAGGCTCTATGAGTTCTATCTCTCAAAATGGTACGTTTGATTGAATCTTGCAGTGCAACATGTATATATACACTACCTGACAAAAGAGTTGTCCTGGGTTTTAGGAACAACAAATAATAAATTGACTTCTAGTTGATCATTTGTTGATCATGATTCATCTGAAAAATCTACCTTCTGCCACTTGTCCAAATGATCAACTAAAACTCTTACAACTGGGATCGACGACAAGACTTTTGTACATCTAATCAGGGGCGCCGCTAGCAATTTTGGGCCCCATGACAAAATATGAGGATGGGCCCCCCTATTGCCAAGCTAGCTATCCAAACTCTTTGTCTGCAATGTTGTTTTACTGACGTATGCATTTTATTATTGTTTTTGTCCACTACTTATCAGTGTTTAGTAAGAGAACGGCCATGACTGTAGCTAGCAGATGATTTTTCAAATGTAAATGTAGTACAAAAACAGGAACAGAAATCAAATATTCACTGAAAATTGTACATTTCTAAACACACAAAACACCAATGTGTAACTATTTAAATAACTGTACTGCAATAGTGTCTCATACAATGTGCAATACACTGGAACAGTGACAAAAATCAATAAGACACAAAATTATATTCCAATGAGACCCATAAATAAGCCAAGACCCATAAATGATGCTGAGTGCATCATCCTAAGTAGGTATCGCTGCAGCCCGGAGACCACCAAGTGGGAGGGATTACACCGCAAGTAGGTTGGGTGACCTCCAAGTGGGAGGGACTTAAACCGCAAGTAGGTTGGGTTTAGGTGGTGTAGGTGGAGCGGATATTCATAAAACACATCAAGTTACTGTGAGGTTGGGCTTAGGGTTGGGTTTAGGTGTAGACGTTAATAAAACACAACAGGTTACTGTAAGGTTGTGTTTAGGGTTGGGTTTAGGTGTAGACGTTAATAAAACACAATATTGGACTCTGTGTCATGCACAACACATTAAATAAACAAAAATTCCAGGTTTTTGCAGCCCACTTTGAGCTCGAAGACCCACCCACTTGGAGCTCAAGTCCCACCCACTTGGAGCTGGCTCCGACCTCCGTTTATACCCTTCTCCATCATCCGGGTCATTAAAGTGCACTTATTATTATTAGAGTTGTCAGTGTGAACGCACTACTACAAAATGGCATAGAATAGTGCATGCGATTTGGGACGCGCTGATGTTAATCTTGAGGACATCGCTGCTTTGACAGGTTACCTGACAATCGCACTCAAAGCATCAACTCTCCTCCCGCTATACTGACTTACTGAACCATACAGTGAAAGGAGGGGGGGGTGCAATTTGACAGTGACAGACACGAGGGGCAGATATAAGCCGTATTTTTTTTACTTTTTACTTTTTTTACAATTTATTTTTTTATAAATTGTTTTACTTGTAATTTGGAGACACATTCATCATTTATATTAAATTTATAGTACGGTTATTAATTATAAAGGAGATCTCTGCTGGCCCCTAGAGTGCATGGGCCCTTAGAATCGTCCTAACTTCCCCCCCTTAGCGGCGCCCCTGCATCTAATATACATCTAAATTAAATTAAACATTTTCTGTTTATGAAGGAATACTTTTGTGCTCTCCTAGGCTGCGTTTATTTGAGGCACCTGAATAATAGCAAATATAATTCATTAAAAGCTGTCGGGTTCAACCATAAAAGGACTCGTTAGTTTGATTTTCGTCATTGCCAATTCTAATGTATTGTCTTGTTCCATCAGCTCACCGAGTGTGAGACAGCGCACGACTGATTTCTACCTGAGCCCCGAGCGTTCCTGCGTGCCTAACAGCCCCATGTGGTTCTCCATCAGCGCTCTGAGCGACGAGGCTTTAAACAGCATGTTAACCCGCATCCTCACAGTCAGAGAGCTCCATCTGGACGCAGACAAAACACCCGACGTTGTATCAGACAGCGACTCTGACTTCAGTCCGTGATGCTGAAAACAGTCTTGGAGAAAGGGTTTCTCTTATGTTCTTCACTGTGTGATTCCACAAAGCTGACAAAACCTTGACACACCAGTGAACGGGCTTTTAGGAGGTCCCAGGAAAGTGCTTTGTCAGTGCAATTTCCATAATTAAAAGTATAATGATATGCTGGTGCCACAGAAAACATTTCAAAAAGTGTATTTGGTGGTTTTGAAAAGGACGATGCTGAATATAATGCATTGCCATTTTACACACAAGTGCGAACATTGAAGATTCTTTGTATTATATTGAAACACTAAAGAGATTGACAGCATCTACAGCAGGCATTATCAACAGTGACTGGGTTATCTGCCCTTTGTGATTGAGATTAGGTTTTTGTTTTTTATTTGCAACATTACCGCTTCATGATTTCCTCCTTTCTTTGGATAAAAAAAGGCAGTACAACTTAAATTTTTGAGTCGTTCATTTTGTTTAAGACATTGGGCTCTATTTTAAGGATCTAGGCGCAAAGTCTAAAGCGCTTGGCGCAAAAGCATTAAGGGCGTGTCAGAATCCACTTTTGCTATTCTAAGGACGGAAAAATGCGCTTTATGCCCCAGCGCATGGTCTAACAGGGTTAAGCTTATTTTCTTAATGAGTTATGGCTGTGTTTTGAGAATAATGTGCATTAAACCAATCAGAGTCTCATCTCTCATTCCCTTTAAGAGTCAGTTGCATCGCGCCATGGTGCATTTGCTATTTACACGGTGGACTTTGTAAGTGGAAAAACAGAATGCTTCTCTAGCAAGAAAACAGTTAAACAGACCATCTGCAGCGTGAGGAACAAGAAGGAACGAGCATCCTCCATTCGGCCTCTTTACTCTTTACTCCTTTTCTTTGGTGGATAAGGAAACGGTGTTGTACTCACTCCTCTAAAGACATCCATTAGCCTACATATTTAATTTCATTTGCTAAGCACAAAGATTTGTTTCAAAACTATTTCTAAATTCAGTTCTAATTTTCAGCAAACTAATAAATAAGTAATAATAACAAAGTGTGGTCAAAACCCAACAGGTGGACAATCTAAACTTATTGAAACAAATATAAATATGCATATAATAAATAATACTGATAATAAAAATAATAACATTATACAAATGCAAATTGTCATGAGTAAAGCAAAAAAAGCCACCTGACATAAGGACATGAAGTGTTTTTTAATTATATTTATGTAGAACATAATTGTAACGTTTCATCTTTTTTTTTTTTTCATATGTAAAGATATTTGTGTATCGCTGTACATCCTGTGTGTAGAAAGTAATGTGTAATCATTTGGACCTGGTGCATAACTAACACGCTCTGTGCCGGACTTCAGACAAGCTTTTAGTTGGTCAGTAAGGCATTCTATTTCAGTTTCTCAAAATAGCAACACACAAACATTGCGCCTTAACACACCTCCTTTTTAGACAGACACACCCATGAGTCCACAAAGTGGCGCAAATGGATTTGTTATTTGAAGAACGTGGCGCAAAATGTGAAAATTTGGGTTGTGTTGGTCTGAAAATAGCAACAAATCGCACCAAACTTGCCTTATTGCGCCGGGTATATGATAGGGCCCTTTGTCTTTAAGACATGCCTTTGACCAACTTTTAATTTTCAATTTAAATGTACGATTAATGTCTCGCATTTTGCACAAATTATTTTTCACGTAGTGTTTTAAAATAGGTACTAAAACGTGAACATAAAAAATGTAAACAAGCAACAAATTAAACATTTTATAGAAATGAGTCAAGTTATAGTCAAAAGTAATAGTATGAGTTTAAGTATTTTAAAAAAATTGACAGCAATATCTATAAAAATTGCTAGCATACGTTGTTACATATCCAAAAAAACAAATAGCTAAAAATTACCATGAGAGAACACGTAATTTGATATTTCGAAGAAATCTATTGTGTGTTGCTATATTCGTTCACAAGCCCTCACATCTTTCAGACTGCAGCCATGCTAAATTAGCCCCGCCTCTTCACTTCCGGTTCTGTGGCCGCGGTTCAAAAACTAGGCTCTGAAACTGCGGGCCTGCAGATGGATACTATCAAGTCAGCGAGGAGGAGCGTGTGCTTGCCAAAATGGTTATAACCTGTGCTTGTCCTGGATGCGACAATCGCTATAAAACATTAAGGTTACGTTCAGAGTCAAAATTCCACCCTGGCAAATTAACTTTCCACAAATTTCCGACGTCCGACCAAGAGCGGCTGAAGTTATGGTTACTCGCACTGGGTCTGGATATCAACACTCCACCAAGTGTACTTGAGACGAGGAGAATCTGTAGTGATCATTTTTCCCCCTTTGATTTCAAAGACACCAAAGGAAGTATAGTTCAGCTGAAATCATGGGCTGTGCCAATGAATTTGACGGAACAGTTTGTGGTAAGTCAAATTTACTTCTATACCATTTATGTCGGTAACATGTTTATCATGTATGTGAGCTTTCACTTGTGTATTTGAACAGATAGCAGTATGCGCGCGGCGCGCCTTTCTGAGCATAGTCTAATGTAAACAAAAGCATGCGTCGAGTGTTCATTTACCACAGAATGTGTAGTTCTGTCTGTTTATGATGTGTAAATCACGAGTAGAAAACGTGCAAGCCGCTAAATCATATAAGCACACAGTATTTATAAAGCACCTTTCACAGAGGAGGTCACAAAGTGCTTTACAGTAAAAAAGAAACATCCCAAGTACAAATACCACAGACGTGTATTAGCATAAAGAAGGACGTCGTATGTCATATTTAAAGGTATAGTTCACCCTGAAAAGTCTCGTCGTTTACTCACCCTTCACTTGGTCCAAACCTGTTTGACTCGACTGGCTTTCTTCTGTTTAACACAAAAGATTTGTTGTTTTTCCTACTATGGATGTCAATGGTTACCCTTGTTCAAAATATTATCTTTTGTGTTCACTAGAATAAAGAAACTCATGAAGGTTTGGAACCACTTGAGGGTTATTTTCCACTTTGGTTATACCCTTTACTATAAGTAGATTTTAATTATCAAGAAACTCATAAATTTTCCTTAAACTTAGTCCCTTTATTCATCAGGGGTCGCCACAGCGGAATGAACTGCCAACTTATTCAGCATATGTTTTACGCAGCAGATGCCCTTTAAGCTGCAACCCAGTGCTGGGAAACACTCATTCACACACAAACTACAGCCGATTTAACTTAATCAAATTCACCTATAGTGTATGTCTTTGGACTGTGGAAGAAACCGGAGCACCCGGAGGAAACCCACACAAACACTGGGAGAACATGCAAACTCCACAGAGGAATGCCAACTAACCCAGCTGGGACTCAAACCAGCAACCTTCTTGCTGTGAGGTGACAGTGCTAACTACTGAGCCACTGTGTCACCCCTTAGCAAGAAATTATTAATGACAAAACAATGTTATGGTTACTCAGTGCATACAATTTTCACTGATGGATTTAAAGATTATAAAACAGTATTTGTGTTTGAGCAGTATTTCTACTAGTTTATCAAGTTGATGGAAGAGTTTCTGATCAAGTAGGGGTTTGTTGAACAGAGATGTAGCCATAATATAGCTGTCAAGTGGGTGGAGGATACGATTGGTGTAGGATTTTCAGGAAAAGACATGTTGTGTAGGAATAGAACAGATTACATTAAAATCTCTATTGAAAAACGTCTCGATTGAGTATAAAATGTGTATTATTTACAAGCTTAAAGAGACTCAACTGAATATTCTGTCATTATTTACTCTGCTTGTTCAAAATTATTTCTTCTGTTGGACACAGGAAGATATTTTGAAGAATGCTGAAAACTTGTAACCATTGACTCCTGTAGTGTTTGTTTTTCCTAGTATTGATGTCAATCATTACAGGTTTTCAGCTTGCTTCAAACTATAATTTTTTAGTGTTCGACAGAAGAAAGACACTCATAAAGGTTTGTAACCACTTGAGGGTGAGTAAACAGTGAGTGAATTTTAATTTCTGTTGATCCGTCCCTTTGAAGGAGTAGTAGTTCACCTAAAAATTAAAGTTGCCCCATAATTTACTCATCTTTAGTGTATATGACCCAAACGCAGGTAAACACATCTTATAAAGTGGGTTGATTTGTTTTTGTAATCAAAATGTTTCTACAATTCAAACTACTAACTCAGTCCACTGACTTCTGATGGCGGCCAAACGTATGTTAGACAGCTTGGCATGGCTGACTTATTAGTTGATGTATTACGCATGATGTAAAATGCATTCATAGGGAACGGGACCGGTACAAAGCTTTCAGATAAGTGACTCAATGAACAAAAGGGCTTGTTTCGAATTGACTGCAGACGTTATTAACATGGTCAAAACTCCCGTAGTGGCATTTTTTTGTGCAGTGGTAGTGGTGAATGGCACTGCACAGGTAGAAGGAAGATAAGATAAAATTGTGGTAGAATTTGCTAACAAATTCTTGAACTGCACTGAATTATTTACTTTTCATCAGTATTTTTCTCTTTTATTATAATGTGTATTTTAGACCTTCGTGCACCTTGAGCTGCTCCATGGTAACTATTTAAGCGATTTTTATTAAATTGATGCATTTTTACAAAGATAACAACAAATTATGAATTATACACTCACCGGCCTCTTTATTAGGTATACCTTAGTAGTACTGGGTTGGACACCCGTTTGCCTTCAAAATCGACATAGATTCAACAAGGTACTGGAAATATTCCTCAGAAATTTTGGCCGATATTGACATGATAGCATCACACAGTTGCTGCAGATTTGTCAGCTGCACATTCATGATGTGAATCTCCCATTTCACCACATCCCAAAGGTGCTCTATTGGATTGAGTTCTGGTGACTGTGGAGGCCATTTGTATGCAGTGAACTCATTGTCATGTTCAAGAAACCAGTCTGAGGTGGTTCAAAATGTTTGTGACATGGCGTGTTATCTTGCTGGAAGTAGCCATCAGAAGATGGGTACAATGGGGTCATAAAGGGATGTACATGGTTCACACCAATACTCCGGCAGGCTGTGGTGTTGACACGATGCTGAATTGGTACTAATGGGCCCAAAGTGTGACAAGAAAATATCCCCCACACCATTACACCACCACCAGCCTAAAACGTTGATACAAGGCAGGATGGATCCATGCTTTCATGATGGTAGGGACAAATTCTGACCATACCATCCGAATGTTGCAGCAGAAATCGAGACTCATCATACCAGGCAACGTTTTTCCAATTCTTCTATTGTTCAGTGTTGGTGAGCCTGTGTGAATTGTAGCCTGTTTCCTGTTCTTAGCTGACAGGAGTGGCACCTAGTGTGGTCTTCTGTTGCTGTTGCCCATCTGCCTCAAGGTTGGACGTGTTATGCATTCAGAGATGCTCTTCTGCTCAAACCAGTCTGGTCATTCTCTGACCTCAACAAGGCATTTGCATATACAGAATCGCAGCTTACTGGATTTTTTTCTTTTTCGCATTCTCTGTAAACCCTAGAGATGCTTGTGTGTGAAAATCCCAGTGGATCAGCAGTTTCTGAAATACTCAGACCAGCCCGTCTGGCACCAACAACCATGCCACGTTCAAGGTCACTTAAATCACCATTTCTCCCCATTCTGATGCTCGGTTTAAAGGCATACCTATTAAAGTGGCCAGTGAGTGTATATGGGGATATTTGCAAGAAAAAGCTTGATTTTAATAGCATGTTAGATCGAAAGGGTTTAATTTAAATCGTAAATCACCTGTTGATCAATTCTAAGAATACAAATCCATGTGAAGATATGATGTTATAATATAAAAACGTTGCAAGCTTAAATAGAAGGGACATCTATCTATCTATCTGTCTGTCTGTCTGTCTGTCTGTCTGTCTGTCTATCTGTCTATCTATCTATCTATCTATCTATCTATCTATCTATCTATCTATCTATCGAAACTGTAATAATGCAATTCTGCTTCCTCTAGTCAAGCCTAGAAAAGACCAAACAAAACATTGTAGCTATAGACCCATCACTATTTCTTCTGATATAATGTAAAGGAAATGCATATCAGAGAGATGACTAAATCACGGAAATTTTGGAGAAACTGAACACTAACACTGACATGAAAATATTCTGATAGCCTGACAGGTTGGAGAGAAATATAAACTAAAAAAAGCCTTCCTTCACAAACTATTCACATTTCAGACTTGTTTAAATTGACATCCGCTACGTTAGGTGGCGATAATACGTCCTTGGAGTTAGTCGCAGTTAAACAAGAAGTAGCACCAGTAAGTTTACCACACAGTTTGTTTACAACAGACTAAGTTAGACGTTACTGTTTAATGGCCGTTACACTTACTATGCCGCTTACCTGTGTGTACCCGGACTGCTGGAACTTGGATGAAGCTGTAAGATTACGAGGATCAATGACAGATGGACGAGTATACTTGCTTAAATTCCTTATAAATGATCCTCATCGATTGAGGTGATGGATGTTTGTTAGTAACTGTGATGGAAAGATTAAGAACGTTCAGGATGTGCTCCGATCACTTTAAGCCTGATGATTACAAGTCAGATAATGGAGTCATTTCTGAAGTCGACAACCCGTTTCATTCAAGAACAGGCATGTATTAACTTGTTTTATGTTCTGTGAACTCTGTATTATTAATTATATAATCTTAACACGGCTACATTTAAAACGTTCAAACATCATAGGTGACAGTAGACCTGTTAAACTGGATTTAGCAGAGCTCTCCTGGTCAGTGGGTGGCGGGATTGCGTGTATCGTTTAAAACAATCCAACAGAAGAAGAGGTTAGCGAGGGAGGGCTGGACAACAACAAAGCAAAACCCACCTGAATAAGTATTTAGCTATTCACACATATGTATTAGTTGTGAAACTGTGTTTGCGTGTGTATCTCCGTAATGTTCCATTAAAACCAAACCTAAAAGATTGCGTGCGAGGAATTCAACTGGAGGATGTCCGCCTGTAGAATTTCACACGTTCCCTGTTAATGATCCCGAGCGGCTGACGCTATGGCTGATCGCTAATGCTGAGACGTTAATATAAACGAGCAAAGATATCTTAAACGCTGGATGTACAGTGAATAATTAATCTTCGAACATTATAAGCAAAACCAGGGATAGCCAATATAACGTTATCTGAAACGGTTAGCTGTTTGTAAGCTTGCGGGGATGTTTCAGCCGAAGCAGGTAACTTGTTATTCAAGTATAATGCAACCGTTCAATTAATCGCTCGTTTAATTAAAATTAGAGTCAAACCTGTTTATTATAACCATTATTAAGTATTCTACGTGCAGTTAAACATTTAAAACTATTAAAAGCATCATTGAAGTACATCCTTCGGTCTATTGTTAATATTTTTAAAATAATTTTCGTTGTTAAAGTAACACTACAGTTTAAGAAATTAAAAAATAAATATAATAGGCTCATTGTATATCTCCCCTAGGGTTAAACAGTCAATTTTTTTCCATTTTTGAATTCAATCAACCTATCTTTAGGTCTGAAGGAAACCCTTTTAGCTTAGCTTAGCATAGGTCATTGGTTTGGATTAGACCATTAGCATCTCACTCAAACGTTTTGTTAATTTTCCTATTTATAGCTCAAATCTTCTTGTACTAAGACCAACGTTTAATGAAAAGTTAATATTTTCTATGCTCATATGGCTATGGACTATACTCTCATTCCTGTGTAATAATCAAGGATCTTTGCTGCAGTACAATGGCTACAGCAGGTGCGAATATTTTGCGCAGCACCTGAAAATAGTCCCTAACTAGTTTTTAATGTGACCTGTACTAAGTTTATGTAGAGTTAAAGCTGACAAATTGGTTATTGGCTGAATATACCCGTGTAGCCATGGTTATGTGCGTTGTAAAGGGCTGTGATAATAAGTCGAAGGTGTACTCCACCGTCATGTTTCATAGGATTCCTACAAAAAACGACACGCTAAAATATCAATGGCTGGCTACCCTGAACATAGATTTCAAAACACCAGTAGAAACAATCAAGAAATGGCGTGTTTGCTCAGAGCATTTTCAACCAGATGACTATTATTGGGTAAACATGGACAGTGCCACTGGACGGCGTCTAAAGGATACCGCCATCCCAACAATCTTCAGCGTACAGACAGGACCAAGTGGATCATCACCCATGGCTGTAAGTGTAACATCAATATTTTTAGTTATCTTGAAAGAGCAGATTGAAAAAGCACTGCTGTTGTCGTTCGTTATTCGTGAAATGCTATCACTGAGGGTAAGTTGGCTTATAGAGTATGTATTAGTTCTGTTGCAGAGTTCTAGTGAGGTTGTGCATAGGCCTGTCACAATATCTATTTTTTGTTGTACGATATACTGCACCAAAATATATCGCGATAAACGATATTATTGTCATAAGACCATTTTAGGCCACTCATTATATAATGCCAGAGTGGCAATATAATAGCATCATAACGCAAGTACACTCTTCAAAAGAACGCATAATTTTTTGTTCTTAGGAATATTTAATTTAGTCATTTTAATAACTGAATGATCCAAAACAAATAATAATAAATGTTTACAAAAAAAAAAAACGCAAGGTAAAAAGTAACAGGCTGCGATATCTGCGATCAGATCTATTATCAGTTGTCAGACACCCACATCAAAATATACTTTAGTCATTTATGGTAAATACTGTAGTGTTTTTAACTATACTGACACTTTCAATAGAAGAGGTTGTGCAATCAGCTAAAATGTTGCAAGAATTTATTTTTTTTTGTATAGGCGATATATATTGCATCACCAAAAATTGAGGTCATGTCCATGTATTGTGCGATAAGTCGATATATTGATTATTGTGACAGGCCTAGTTGTGCATAGTTTCTTGCATTTCCAAGCTTTAAAGGTCCCAAGAAGTTAAAATTAAGTTTTTCTAGATGTTAGTATCAGTATTATTCGTTTTCAGGATATCTGTAAGCTAGTGTGCTCCAAAACAGTGATACAATTCGCATTTAGAAGATATAAAACTGATATAAACCAGGGTTCAACACTAAGAATTTTTTTCTACTGGCCCGATTGGACCAGTGGTTCAGATTTTTACTTGCCCTGCCAAAATTTTTAATTGAACCCACCAAAAAAAAGTTAACTGCTATTTCTTAGCCACATATTTTAAATAATGTGCCAAAAATTATTTCTAAAAATGTTAAGGAAAATGTGGAGGTATTTTATTCCAAAACAAAACCTGGCTGACTTAAAAATGACAGCAAAACATCACAAAACAGACATTTTCTTTTAGCTTTATAATTTGATGTTGCCGTCATGTTGTCGTCTCTTCGCTGTGTTGGTTTTTACCAGGTTATGGAAAAAATAACGTGCTCACGACATCAAATCAGATAAGAGGAACCAAAAAAAGCAATATGGTATTTACGACTTCACAGAGAAGGGAGCATTCAAATACTTGAAAGCACAAGCTATTTCTTAATTTTAAGACTATATATGTGTGCAATTGACCGTCTCATGCAAATTAAAATTTAGTGACAAGGCAGCACTGGCCTGATCGGGCCAGTAATGATTCTGTCTACTGTCCCGAGCCTCTCTCACACTGTCCCCGGGCCATCGGGCAGTCCTTATTGTTGAGCCCTGTAAACATGTAAAGCTTGCAATTTGTCACTTTCACCCAAATTCACCAACGGTTTTATTCACATCAACCCACACTACAGTTTCTCATCACATCATAACCAATCAGATGCTCTCTAGTATCTGACATGCCCCGCCCCCTTCACGATGCTCATCGCCTTTTCATTTGATGCACTTGAACTCAACCACACTTGCTAACAGCTTGGGTAAAACAAAATACTATTGTCTGTTTTTTTAAGGGGAAGGGCTACTCTATGTCCCACCCTCTCATCGTGTTTCAGTTGAGATTGTCAACGTTGAATAAAAATTCATAATTCAAAGCATTTCACGAGAACTTTAAATGGGAAAATTATAGAAACTCCCTGGTCTTTTGAGTTAGATACTAGCGATCTAGTTCATGGGCGAAGCTAGGCCTGTTTTAGGGGGCGGTAGCCCCTAAAACTTTTGCGATTAGCAGATTTAAACTGTACACTAAATTATCGCCTCTGTCCCCTTTAAATTTGATAAGAAAATGGCGGCAGAATTCAGCTCCTCCCCGTCTTTTGTTTTTCATTTGATCAGCAAACCACAGCTGTGCAGAGCGAGAGAACAAGGTGTGTGTTTATCGATAAATTGTTATAATATCTGCTTATCTGCAGTTCTTTGATATAGATAACCTTGTATCACCTGTAACCCAATGCCACAGAAGAGCAGTCAGGTTTTCTGGGTGTTCGGCTCATCAGCACAGCGGTTTCCTCCAGCGAAAACTATAACGCAACAAACATTTAGCTTTTTTCAAAATAAACCACCAATAAAAAACACTTTACAGTTCTTGTGGCATTAACTATACCATACAGTCTTGCACAGAAAGGGTTGAACACAGTGACAGAACCACTTGTCACTGACAGAGACAGATACTTTATGTGTTGTCTTGTATTAAAAAAATACTTCTTATCATTCAGATCGTGAAATATGTGCATTAGCCTGTACGTTAAAGCATATATATTTATATGTGTATCATTTTTAATTAGAAAAGTGGAATATTATTTAATACATGGAAGCAAAAAATGACATACATTTAATAGGTAAACAGGTGGGTTGAGCCTAATTGGCTAACTCAGAACTCAAATGGCTATGCCTGTCTATATAAAAGTGGAATACTAGTATACAACCCTACCATATTAAACATATCAAACATTTTAAAGTGTATTTCTATTAAATTACTACTTATAAATGTAATATTAGGCTTTATATATATATATATATATATATATATATATATATATATAT
>CAIGQQ010000001.1:5409183-5448432 GCA_903798035.1 Danio albolineatus | reverse complement strand
ATTTATATATATATATATATATATATATATATATATATATAAATTATCGCCTCTGGTCTAATTTGATTCGATGATATATGCTAAGCTAATATTAAAGTGCTCATGCCTGACCCAGATATCAACTGAAATTATTTGAAATGGTAAAACTCAACTGTTAAGCTCTTGGGTAGTTTTAAAAATAACCCAATCCCCAAAAACGGAGTGTTTCTTTAATTGTAGATCTTGCATTACGGCCCCAGTCCACTAGGTGGCGGAACAGCGTCATATTTTGATTTGTAAACATCCGCTAGATGGATTTTTTTTCCATGTGAAAGTGGATGACTGCTTCTGTCAAAACTCCCTCGTGACACACTTCAAAGCTCCTAAAAAGAGCAGAATTAAATGCCGTTTTAGTGGATATCTCGACATCTCCTTAGCTTTTTAAGCGTGTTTTCGCCTCTGTCCGTCCAAAAATGGCTTCTGTGAGTGCGTTTGTTTTCTGAAATGGTCCGCGTGTGTACTTTTCCTGGTTGTTCTAACAAAGAGAAAGCATCACGACTACTTCCAGCAGCTGAAGCTGTGGCTGCTTGCCTTCAAACTGGATATAAACTCAGCCAGTGAATCAGTCTGGGCGCTGAAGGGTGTGCAGTGAACATTTTACCAGAAGGTCTGACAGGACCAACTCGACGAAAACTAACCAACAGCTGTGACCGGGCAACAAACGGAGGTGTGTATGTGCGCGCGTGATAACTTTGTTATACTTGTGAGTGCCAAATTATATATTGTTTATTAGTTGTGGTGTTTTTTTGCTTTGAACAACACGTGTACATGCATACTGTAATAGTGGGGAGCAAGGATAAAACAGACAAGCACAAAATGAGATAAATAATATATAATGAGGGGTATTATAAACGTAAACAAGACCAGTTTTGGATAAAAAAGGAATATATTATAATTAGGGCTGCACAGTATTGAAAAGAAATCTGATATTGCAGCATTTTTTTTTATTTTGTGCAATAAATATTACGATATGAGCAAGACAGTTGAATTACGATGCAAAAAAAATGCTTTACATACGTTGTCTTGTTTGGAGTCCAAATATCTAAAAATCTTAGACCAAGTAAAAATGTTTTGCTTACAACTTCAGAAGAAATAAGGCAAATAAATAAGGTGCTGTAAGTTTTTGACTCTGCTAAAGCATAAAAATACCATAATATGTTTGCAGATATTTCAAAAACATGCCAAGTGAACATTCTTGTTTATTTGAAAAACAGTGCTGAGGTCAAATATTCTGCTTTGAAAATGTGTTTTTCGTGCCGGAACGCTCCCTTTGTTTTGGTAATTGTAACACGCCCACTGCCTGTTTAGCCAATTATATTTCATTATATTTTATTTATTCATTCAATCAGAAAGGCTCTGAAAGCATGCTTCCGTGACCAAAATGTGACCTCCGGTGGACTGTAGCAGACTCCGAAATGAGACCGATTCAGTTCGATTTGAGGTTAGTAATTAGCAAATGATAGAAATATTACGAACGTAAACATTAGGTGAGTAGGTTACACTGTAACTGCATGTCCTAACAACACGCTTCATGATGAGATAGACAATGATAAGCAATTTGGCTGTTTGCACCAGACGAAACACGACAGAAATTTAAATACAGCCATTCAGAAGCACAGAATAGTGCACTCACTGCGCTCAAATGAAATGGTAAGGTTTACAATCTAATTCATACATATTCATTCATTCATTCATTCATTTTCTTGTCGGCTTAGTCCCTTTATTAATCCGGGGTCGCCACAGTGGAATGAACCGCCAACTTATCCAGCATATTTTTACGCAGCGGATGCCCTTCCAGCCGCAACCCATCTCTGGGAAACATCCATACACACACATTCACACTCATACACTACGGACAATTTAGCTTACCCAATTCACCTGTACCACATGTCTTTGGACTTGTGGGGGAAACCGGAGCACCCGGAGGAAACCCAATGCAACCACGGGGAGAACATGCAAACTCCACACAGAAATGCCAACTGACCCCGCCGGGGCTCGAACCAGCGACCTTCTTGCTGTGAGGCGAACGTGCTACTCACTACTCCACTGTGGCGCCTTCATACATATTAACCATCTTTAACATTATTAAATGTAGATGCTGAATCACTGATATGTGTTGGCTTGCACTGAGTCACAGTACTAAAATTAATTTCAAACGGTTTATTTTATTTTTAAGATCTGAGGTGAACTATCTGCTGCTGCTTTCAGTATATGGCAGTAAATTTAATGTAAAATGACAATCAAATTCACATTATTAGCATTTAACACCGAATAAAGCACATGAGGTGTACCTGAGCTGATCATTGTCAGTTTCCTGTTGTTCAGTTGTGAGAAATAGAAGCCGTTTCTAATATATCAATTTCAGGTGTTGGTTACAACAAAAACTCCTTTTCCCTCTACCGGGTGTCGTTGCTTTTATTTAGAAGCTGACAACTTGTGCTTGCGTTTGTTTTGATCCAGGAGTGCAATACCTAGTTCAACCACTGGGTGTCAAACTTACAGTTATTGCACCTTTAAAACAAGTAAAATGATCTGCCAGTGGGGTGAGTGAAATAATCTTGTTTTTGCTTTGAAATCTAGATATTTGGACTAGAAACAAGACAAAATGTCTAAGTGAGGGTGTCTAACCCTTTTATTTTTTGCATAAATCATTTAACAGTACATCCTGTTAAATACTGTGACTCCTTTTTAACTATAATTGTCAACATTTCATATCTAGTGATGTGACTATTGCAGATGCACACATTGCGATATCAGTGCTGAAATAGGGTTGAGCAATTAATCGCAAAAAAATCGCAATTTAAGCACATGCAATTTCTAAACTGCACAAGGCTGCAATTTCAACTATTAATTTATTTAGATTTTTGTTCACTTTCTTGTGCGCATGATTTTAATGTTAACCAATCAGAGCTGACGCAGCACACCGGGCAATTACAGCTAAGCTGAGCGGGGGAAAGATGTTAGCCAATCAGAGCTCACTCCGCACACAACGAAGTTGAGCAGGAGAATTGAATAGGTGGTTTTGACTTACGTTAGTTTTTATTTATTGTTATGGCTGGAATTGAGGTTAGTTCATCTTTATTTGTTCATGTCATCTGTTTTTAAGACAATTTATTACAGTTTTATTTATTAAACTTAATACTATGTTTTTCATTGTAAAATGTTTTGTTATGCACTTCTTGTGCACTGAATACATTCAGAATGTGTGTATGTAGCGCGTTTGAATAAGCAAAAACAGTTGTCAAAATCGCAAATAAAATCGTAATCGCAATATTCGTTCAAAAAAATCGCAATATGATTATTTTGTCCATATTGCATAGCCCATATGCTGAAACTAGATATTGTGCAAATCTAATTATAATCTTAAGTCCACATATGAAAGTCATGTTATTTTTAAGTTTGTTTTTATATATATACGTAATATTACCTTTTACCCAGCATTGAGCAGGACTATTTCATTTTATGAAGACTTGACTTAGCATGAGCAGTTTTTTAGCCTTTATAATAGCAGTTCGGATGGTCGACGTGTAGTTTTCATGTTTTATTAGAGAACACACATATAACAAACTAATACAATTATTGGGTTAATAATGTAAGGCTTGCAAAATTAGTTTTTAACTCATTCAAGCTTCATAGACAACACTTTCATACTGCAAATACTACAGAAGTATCTTTGTCCTAAGTATCGATGTCGTCAGTGTATGTGTACAAATACTGTACCTGCCATTTCGTATTTTCTTTAAATATTTTTTAATACGTTAATAAAATTAATCTGCATATTTAGCAGGTGTTCCATGAGTTATGTTAGGTTACTGTTTAAACATTTATTTTGCTCCAGTCGCCAGTTCTATAGGTGGCGGAAGACGCATTTTCGAGTTGGTTTACCATCCGCCCTTTCAACTCCGAGGAAGAAACTGTAAACAGAAGTGAGTTGTCTCAGTAGATTTGTATTAGCGTCCGTCCTAAAATGGTGCGTTCGTGCGTCTACCCGGGATGCTTTAATTTAAATAAAGTAGTAAGGTTGCGTGCGTCCTCGTCCACAGGAGATGAAAAATTAACATTTCACAGATTTCCTCTAAATGACCCGGAGCGCTTGACGCAGTGGCTGCTCGCTATTCGCTGGGATGTAAATACACCGTGGAAAAAAATCGACGGCTCCAGGTTGTGCAGTGAACATTTCTCTCCAGAGGATTACAAGCCAGACGAGGGACAGATAAGGCGCCTGTTGAAATCGTCCGCTGTGCCTGTTCCTGTGCAGGGGTTTGAGCCAATCGAGGTTTGCGTTGAACTCGATGCGAATGCGGTGGGTTTTAACGACTGTAGTCAAAACACAGTAATATACTATAATTTGTTCGTTAGATAACTGTTAAATGCATAATTCACTTAAAATAACGGTTTATAATTGGGTTCCTTAAGTTAGTGTTAATATTATATATTTACAAGCCTAAACAAATAGTAAATGAACAATACGTTTACTACAGTATTCAGCTTCGTTAACGTCCATCGAGGACAACACATACAGTTAATACACAAATACACTCAATTAAGCACACACGTGTGGACCTCACCTAAAGTCTTAATGTCTTCAATTCCAAAAACTGAATTTTAGCCCTTAAAATTAGTTTATAACTAATATTATAACAGTCTGTTGTGCATACATTTAGTTTATCAAAGTTTTAATTTACGTTATATTGAAAAAAATAAAGATCTGATTGTTTTGACATAGTAATTAAAATATATGTTGCTAAAAATACCATAAGAATTTTTGTATTTTATTACATTTTTTTTTTGATGGGGCAAATTGTTTCCATAACTTTAGTTACTAGTTAATTACTGGTAGTTTAAGTTATTAGTAACTAAATTGCCAGAGAAAAAGCGAAATTAAATCAATGTTAGTGTGTAGTTCGTGGTAATATATACATTAACAAACTTATTATAAAGTGTGAGCATTGCATAATTTCATTTGGATCAGAAACATTTCCAGAAAGAACATTTTTATACTGCAGGATTTTAGTGCTTTGGTTTGTGGAGATGGCATGCGAGTAGTTTTAACCAAAGTTTTGAAAGTAGCGTTTTCCCAGATGAAATGGTATTTTGCGTGAATATTCTGAATTTTTGTTTCTGAATAAAATGCATGAGTTATTATGCGACACTGCACAAATAAATGTATTCAAATGAACCCTTCTGCACTGTTCAAATTTACCCTTTTGTTATGTTAGGGATGAAAACATCCACTAAATTAAACTGCTGTAAAAATTCATCAGATACATATTTTTGTTGCATAAATCTGTTAATCAAACGCAGTTCTTATCAAAACTATATGTTCTTTTAAAAAAAAATTCTGCATTTAAACTCTTTATTTGCCAAATTCATAAATGATGTCACCGTTTTGGTGAAAAACCCCAAAAAACAACGTATTTTCAATTTAAAAGAAAGTAATTGTGGACTGGATTTTTCTTATCACAATCTTGGACATGTGAAAGATTATTTACAACATTGTTTTTGATGCATTGTTTGTTTTTGTGCAGCACAAGATTTAATTTTTTTCCTCTCTAATTTACTGTTGATGGCTGTTTTTGCCCCATTGACTTCCGTCATAACCACATATTTTTATTGCAAAACCATGACACCGGATAATCATGCATTTTTAATTTTCTGTGGGTTTTCCTGTTGGGAAGAGGTCAAATTTGTCGTTTTTTTTACTGTTTATCGTCAGTTGGCACCATTAACCCTTTAGATAGGCCTGTGCAAAAAATGCTTCATTTTTGTATTTTATATGGAGCATAACAAATTCAAATGTGTGTATATGAGTGTGTGAGAGTAACCTTTGCACATGTCTGAGAAAATCAAAATATGCATCTCAGATCTAAGAACTACATGGAGTAAACAAAAACAAAGACCGTATTTATGCTACTTCAGTCAAATTTCGTGTTTGTCAGTATCTTTCCTCACCACAAACTTTGGTTACGTATTCAGTGGAAAACTGGTTTGAAAGTGCATAAGGATGTGTATGTAATGACAGAATTATCATGTTTAGTTAAACTGCTCCTTTAAAACTGTTCTTTTGCTTTTGTTTCAGGAGACTGAGATTGACCCTGACAGCCAGTCAGTCGATGACAGCTGTGATTTTGAAGATGAAGAGGCCTATTTTGATAATGATGATGATGAAGATGTTGACTTTCAGTCAACTTTAGCAAGGCAAAAGAACCCCAGATCCTGCCCTGGCGAACGTCTTCAGTCCAGACTCATTTTAACCGTTACAAATCCATCTACTGAACCATCTACACCTCCATCTGTATTTGGCACCTATTATGCTCTTTCTCCCAGGTGGTACTACCAAATGGTAAATCCTCTCATCTGCTTGTTAAGTGTGGCAGCTTCCGGGTCCAAGCACTATATCAAACTATACAGGGAGACTCAACAAATGGAAAAAAAAAATGTTTACAAAGCGCCCAAATTCTTTTGAAAATCAAGATTGCAATATATACATCCATGCCTAATATCAGATGGCCAAAAAAGTGATAAACTTTTTCTAAATTAAAATATTGGTGTCTTTGAATTGAGTGTTGTATATACTATTTTAATTTTTTATTTTTTTAAAGTCCATCGCCTATGATGGATAAAAAAACAACTTTTGTAAGCTGTTTGGACAGAACTGTGTGTATGTCATATTGGAATAAATGAAACGCAATAAGTCTCTTTTTTTTTTTTTTTTTTTTTTTTAAGTTACCTTATGTTAAAATAGGATCCAAATCCCAGTGATTTGGAGGTCAACCGCAACATGACATAGGAGTGTGGTTTTTTCCCACCCACCGGATTGATTGACAGGCGCCATGTTCCATAATAACATGTATACATATATCCACAGAACGTTTTTTTTTTTTTTGCAAATAAACTGTGATTCCAATATTTGTTACAACTCTGTGTAATTCTTAACCTCTATAATTACCACGGCCTCATGGAGTCAGTAAATGCATACGTGTGTGTGTGTGTACTGCAAATGGCATTTGTGTGAGACTCATCATTTCAGAAAGGCTTGAATAAACACCACAACTACATGAGATAAACTTACTTGGTATTTTTCACTAATGAGCTGCATTTCAGCTTCATCTGTGTCTGTCTCTATCACCGACCTCTGTTTATTTGCTGTAACACAGGAGAAGCAGAGACACACATGGGAACGGTGGGTGGGGAGTAGCAGCTCATTTTCATTTAAAGTCTGTATACTCAGACAGCAAAACTGCAAGATCCTGGAGGCTATAATAAATAATCTGATGGGTATTTTGAGCTGTAACTAGCGGGTAGTTTAGTCTAGCTGAAATAGAGTATTGTGCTGTTTTACTGTCATGTTGCTTTAGTAACTGTTTTTTTATGTTGTTTTTTTGTTTTGACAGGATGATCCTTCAAAGATTGGACTAGACATGGAAGAACCTTTCAGTGAAAACGCCAACATGGATTTTGTTACCAATAAAGAAGGCAAGAAAGATCTTATTTTCTCTTGTGAGTGTGGCCCCTCCAAATTTAGCCACTATCCTGATTGAAAGGGCCGCCAACATTGTAACATCTCTAACAGATATTGTTGAAGGTGAAGTAGGCTTAATTGCCTGCTTGTTTTTAGGGATGCAACGATTATATTCTGAGGAATAATAATAAAAAAAAACGAAGGATTTTGCATTCATTCATTCCAAAACAATACTAGTTTAGAAAATCAAAAACTCATTTAAAGTGTTATTTATTGCTGCTCAGTAACCAATTATTACATCATGAAATAATAATAAAAAAGTCAATTTATCTTTGAACTTTTTAGTAGTAATTTTACAGTGAAAAATAAATGACAGAACAATGAATACATAAATAAAAAAAAAAGTATTTGTCTGATGTAAATCTAAGCCACATTTAACTTGTGCTGCATAGTCAAATATGTTAATTTTTCTACAATTTTCCACATTCACCGCTGGGCTCTACATCTGCAACAGGTGGCTTTTTGACCCATGAGCTTTCCAAAGGACATTCTCATGTGTGCCGGAGAAGCAGACCAGAAAAAACAAATCCATCAAGCCAGGATAGAGGATTTATAAAGAGTGTATTGGGACAGCCGGAGGATGCCACGGATTCAGAGAATGAGGACAAAGAGATCAGCACAGAAGAAAACGCACAGTGTTCAGAAGAGCTTGTGATCACTAAAGTCGAGGACCTCTCAAATGAAAACGAGTTTGATCAGAGTGATGATTACAGTGGGAAAATGGACATGGATGAACCAGACGATTCAGGTAAACGGACCATCGCAATGTCCATCAGTTTCCAAAACGATTTCAGTGACTGAGCAAATATAACAAACCTCAAAATTAAAATACAGGGGTCTCGCTATAATGCCCTTTACCTTTCGTGACCTTGCAGATTTTTAGTGCAATTCGTCATGCTTTTTTGTTTTTACAGCACATTGTGTTCTGCGTCATGATTGGCTGTAGTTCCTTGTCAATCAGTCTCCTCCTTGTTCCCTTCACTGTACAGAATGCTTTCAGCTTGCAAATTAACAATCTTTGATCGCCTGCAGTGCGAGTTTCAACAAGGATGCAAAAATTGCTGTAACTGTCTGCATAACTCCCACCATGAACTCCAATAACTACCACCATTAACTAGAGACCACTGTAACCCGTTCTTGTGTTTGTCACACACAAAAAAAAGTTATCCACTGAAGGCAAGCATATTGAATTACAGGGAATAAATAGGAATGTTCTTGTTTGGAGTTTTAAAGATAGGTCATCATTAGTTTATAAAATAAAACCCAGATTAACATTTTACTCCGAACATTAACCTAATAGTAGCGAATCCAAAGAATTGCTCAATACGTTGAAGAAGTTCATAATTTTTTTCACATCCAATTCATGCATAATAAATGAAAGTGTTTCTTGTTATTATCTTTAAACCTGATTTATATTCTTTTCTCGTTCAACAGAAGCACTGAGGGCCAAAGGCCTTAACAGCAGACCTTCACATTCATCTGCCGTTACGGTAAACACAGCAAAATTTATGTTAAATACAAACAAGTTTGAGTTTGTTTGCTAATCTATGTAGCAATTCGGTTCTAAAAATAAAATCTTCCTCTGTGATTCAGCAAACACAGGCTGCTGATAAACGAGGATTTGGAGGATTCAACCCTTCTGATGTTTTATCTGTGAAGATCAAGGATGAACCGATGGATGATGAGTGGAAGAAAGCATCTCAAAGTCCACTGAGAAACATTAAGGATGATGAGGTTGGTCAAATATACAGGAATTGAAACTTTCTTTTCCCCTCTCCCTCCTTTCTTTTCTGTGTGCAGAGATTTATGTCATGTTATTAGTAGTAGTAAAAAATTGATTGGGGCCGTGGCAACATGTGTTTGGTTTAGGGGGCGACGAGTTATAAAAGGTTAGGAACCACTGCCGTATAGCATTTCCAAACAATAAATATCAATTTTAAAAAATAAATGAATGAGATCTCTGCTGTTGTTTTTCGATATTCATACTCTGATGTCTTTGATAATTTTTCTAATGCTGTTGAGCATGCAGATATTTGTAAATAATCCCAATATGTTCGTTTGTCCATTCTTTCAGGATTTTGACCAGCAGAGGCTCGGATCTTATCAGGTGTCTGGTGTAAATAATGCATCTACTGGTATGAGCATTATAACAGTTGTACACTTTACATTTATTTTTAAAACATTTACCCAAACTCATTTGACATCATTACATATTTCTTGATAACCGTTGCTAATAAAAAACAGGATTTTTTTTTGTATGAGCAAAGATTTTGAAAGAATATGTACTAGCAAAGTCCTTTGAAAGATAATCTGACTTTGACAATCAGCAGATTACAGCACATCACTTTTCAGAGATGCTGGTGTGAGTTTGTCTTGCGTTCTTAAAGTGTTCTCTTCCTGTCACAGGAGCGCAAACGGAGTCCATTCAGCAATTTAAACGACTTGGCGTACTGTGCACAGCCTGTAATAAGGTCTTGCTAAAGGGACAAACTGCATTCCAGCGCAGTGGCTCTGCTAAAATCTACTGCTCACCTGAATGTCTCCGCAGCACCAAGAATAAAGCATGTCACCACTGCCTCAAGTATGCTTTCAGTGTTCTAAAACTATGTTTAAAATATCACATTTAAGTATATTATTTGGCATATATATACTACCTGACAAAAGTCTTGTCGATCCCAGTTGTAGGAGCAACATATATTAACTTGACTTCTAGTTGATCAATTGTCAGAAGGTAGATTTTTTTATTTATAATTTTTTTTCCCCCGATGAATCATCTGTTGAACTGCATCCCAATCATCACAAATACTGCAGAAGACCTACTGGAACCTGCATGGATCCAAGATTCTCATAGAAATCAGTCAAGTTTGGTGAAGGAAAAATCAAGGTTTGAGGTTACATTCAGTATAGGGGTGTGCGAGAGACCAGCAGAGTGGATGGTTTGAGGTATCGAGGCATTTGTGCTGCCAATTACATTACAAACCATAGGAGAGGGCAAATTCTTCAGCAGGATAGCGCTCGTCATACTTCAGCCTCCACATCACATTTCAGTTCCTGAAAGCAAAAAAGGTCAGGATACTCCAGGAATGGGCAGCCCAGTCACCACATATAAACATTATTGAGTATGTCTGGGGTAAGATAGAGGAGGCATTGAACATGGGTCCAAAGAATCTTGATGAACTCTGGGAATCCTGCAAGAACGCTTTGTTCATTCCAGCTGACTTTATTGTTAAGTTATTTAAGGTATTGCAGAGATGTATGGATGCAGTCCTCCAAGCTCATGGGAGTCATACACAATATAAATTCTTTTTCAACTGCACCATGACTTTATATTCTATACTGTACATTATTTCTGTTCAGTGACAAGTATTATGTCTAAGCAGAGTCAGATCTTACTGTCCTAATTAAATAATTAAAAATCAAGTCATGATCATATTTTATTTTGGTAAAACAATTGTAATCTAGAGGCCTTTGCCTTTGATATAAGCCACTTCTGATACCAAATGATCAACTAGAAGTCCAGTTATTTGTTGTTCCAAAAACTTGGATAGGTGACAAGACTTTTGTCAGGTCGTGTACAAGGTTCATCTGTATTCTGAGTATTATTTTTCATGATTTTGAGCTTTAAAGATTTGATGTTTTAATGTGAAAAAAATAATGTGGTAAACAAATGTCATTCATGCATGAAAATGTCATAGAGAGGGATGCTAAATTAATTTTAAATGTGTAATATCAAAATAATTTGGGACACAAACCTTTGTTTTAAAGCTATATTAGTATTCAGCCTCTAATATTTCAGTCCATAATAATTACATTAATACAAAGTTGTAATTTAGGAAGCATCTTTTTTTCCTTTAAAATAAGCATGAAAGGCGGTGCCAGATATTTAGTTGATTACAGACATAAATTGCAAGTAGACATATGATCTGTAATTAAATGCACTTTGGCATTCGTAAAAATCTTTTTCTATTTGCTAATGACACATTTTTTAACATTGACTAAATTTCACTCATCTGGTCCTCTGAGATCCTGATTGTTCCTGTTGTATGCTTTCAAAATGTTGATTGGTTACAAAAAGAACCGTATAGAACCAGGTTAGAGTGAATCGCTGTAATAAAGTTCCAAAATATCACAATGTGAATAAATTTGTCATTTTTTCAAGTAGAACCTTAGAATTCCAAGATGACTAATTATGGGTGGCTTAATTAAGAAACATGTTATGCCTTCTTTCCCTTCAGAGTGATTCATGAAGACAGTAGCATCATAGTTGCCCCAGTGGACATGTCAGGGGCTGGGAAGGAGTTTTGCAGTCAGAAATGCCGCAACGCTTTAACTTTCAAGTGCAGTGTTTGTCAGAAGGCAGGAATAGTGAGTATCCATCTCTGTCTGTTCTTAATAAGAAACTTGTTTGTGAAAAATCAAAGATATTCATATGTTTTTGCTTTGGAGTACCACTTTTATGCTATTTTAAAGGTTTTTAATAGTAATAAGATCTGAACTACAAGTGCACAAAGTCTGATATAATTCTGTGTGACTGTTGTATAGGTCCTTTGAAATTGAAGTGTTTTAGATGTTAGTATCGGTTCTTTAGATGACTATAAACATTGACAAAATTCACATATAGAATATATAAACATCCAGAGATTGCAGTTTGTCAAATAGCTCAAGGATTTCCTTTAACATCACCTCATACTTCAGTTTCAACTCAAATCTTCTGACCAATCAAATACTCTCTAGTATCTGACATGCCCCGCCCCTTCAATACGCTTGTCCTTGGCTTTTATGTTTACAGACTGTTGCCACACCCCAACTGAGGGTTTAAACCCCTCATCAAAGTGATTTTTGTGTAATAAAAGATCTTTTATTTGCTTGATTTCTCATATAGCGACACGTTCATGAGGTGAACTTCAGGGGCTCCATTCAAAAGCTGTGCAGCGACAGTTGCTTCAACCAGTTCCGCTCTTCCAATAAGCTGAACATGAACAGCTGTGTGAACTGTGGAGGATTCTGCTATGGCACAGACGCTCAGTGTCCGTCTCTGCGGATGGAGGACAGAGTTATGAAGTTCTGCAGCCAAACCTGCCTTACAGCTTACAAAAAGGTAACGGCAAGGGAAGTCATTAGGTTAAAATATTACTATTAAAGCCTGCATACATTTGATAAACTGATCTTCACTTACAGAGGAGCCTGAAACTTGTCGCCTGTAAGACGTGTCATGCCCTGAGGCCTGCAGAAGATGCACTGGACAGTCCAAACGCAGAGGGAATACGGGAGCTTTTCTGCTCTGTCTCCTGTGTCACTGCGAGTAAAGATCAGACTGTTGGTTTGTCAGGTACTATGGCCACATATTCACTAAAAAGAATAGTGGGTAACACTTTAAAATAATGGTCCGTTAGTAAATATTAGTTAATGTATTCACTAAAATGTACAAACTATTAGTAATACATTTATAACGGTAATCATCTTTGTTAGTGTTGATAAATGTTAAAGGGTCACGAAACACCAAAACACATTTTTTTGAGCTGTTGACAGTCATATATGTGTCCCACGCTGCTATAAACACAATTAGGACACATATATTTCACTAAAGAGTGAAAATTGGTTGTTTTTGCGTTATTTCGAGCAAATTCGTTCTTCCGGTTTGAAATGAATTTTTCAAGCTGTGTCACGCCAATGAGATCCATGCGTGTATTCCAGCGTGGAGAGTGGATGTCTGCACCGGCCAGTGCATCGTGACATCTCTGAGCGTGCGGCAACTTCATAAATATGCATGATAGCTTCAAGACTGTTTTACCTGTTACAGTGTTCAGACAGCAGAGAGACACCACGTCGTGTTGCCAAAACAAGTGTAAGAAGAAGAATTGTTTGCAGACACAGGTCGCCAGTGTTGTTTATAAACATGCTCCAACGAAAGTTTTGCTTTCATTTCCCTGCTATGAGAGCGCAACTGGACTCATGGTGGATTATAGTGCATGCGACAGAAATGCGTTTGTAAGGAACATTTTTACCCGAGAACTTTTCTGCATCTGGAAATGGTGAAATCCTGATTTGCCGCTCGTCTCCTTTAGAAAAAACAGTTGGTGTAGATTTTCCTGTCTCTGCAGATGTGGTAAGTGAGAGAATGCTGCTCTCCGAGTGTAAACATATAAACTCCCTAATCAAACGGTTACCGTCATGTATAATGTTCCCAGTGTTTTGTGACAGGATAGTCTAAACACACACCGATTTCTGACGCTGCTTACCGAGGGCGTCTTTTAAGTTACCGAGAAATGCGGAGGTTTTTTTTCTCTAACATTCGCCGTGCGGTCTAACACACTCCATTAAATCTGCATTCCTCCAGCAGTTACTCACATTTAAAATCTCATTTGTCAAGAGGGACACGCAGGAATAAAAGTGCTTCTTCCTCAATAAAAGTGCTAAACTGCAGTTAAAGTCGACAAATTAATAATTTGTCAAATAATTCGATTATTGATGTCAATGTAAACAATCACTGTCTCCCCCTGCGTCTGTGTTTGTGTGTTGCCTGTTTGAAAATCAGCATGTGCCCAAATGAAAACTCCCATTTTTATGCAAAACCATCCCTCTTTCCCTCCCCTGACACTCCCACCTAAACAGAGCTGGACACACCCACTTTCCTGAGCTTTTCCAGACTGTAGGTGTGAAAACACCCCGCTGAGACGGGGGGTTCGTGGCCCTTTAAATAATGTTAGTTTATGTTAACTCACTGTGCATTAATAATAACAAGCACAATTTTAAATTTCAGTAATGCATTAGTTAATGTTGAACTATATATCATTCATACATACTTGAACAGGAACATTCATACTTAGTGAATATATATATATATATATATATAAGACACTTGGCAAACTATAATTTTGAGACCAGGCATGATCAAACTGTCTGTACTAGATGTCGAAGTGGACATTCTAGGTTGACTCACTTGTATTAACTGAAAAATGAAGCACCACCTAAATGTAATTACTGCCAGGCTGCTCTTACCATAAAAAATATTGTGTCGGATTGTGGAAGTTTGAATACCATTAGACAAGATTTTTACAAGGAGAGTACTTTTATGGACATTTTTAAAAAGTTACCAACAGGAAGAATTTTAAATTATTTATCAAAAATTTAACTGAAAAATCATATTCAACTTTGAATGTATTTTTTGTCAATTTTATTTATCTCTATCCTATACATTTATATAAATTTATTTCAATGCAAATTTGTTTTTGTCATGTAATATTTTATATATGTCCATGTATTCATGCCTGAAATAGCCATACGTTGCTGATGTGGCAATAAATAAATAATAAATAAACCTTTGGCCACCTATCTATGTTCAGTTTGACATTTCAGCTCTTTCAATCTATTAATGTGTAAAAATTAAAACACATTTTTGCATGCTTTCTAGCTGCTCCAGTGGAATGCAACAACTGCAAGCTGAAACTAGTGCCTCAGTACCACATAGCCATGTCTGAAGGATCCGTTCAAAACTTCTGCACATTTTCCTGCGTAGTAGCATATCAGGTACAGTTCAGTTGAATCTGCCACCGATCTTCATTACATGATTTGCATGGTATTAATTTGTGTTGATCTTTGTTTTGCTTGCTTCAGGAATCCTTGAATAATAAAAAAGCTAACACACAGGTGAACACGGTAACTTCTACAAGCAGCAGCACATCTACAGCAAAAACTGCTGCCCCCAAACCTGCTGCATCAGAATCCAGCTCATCAGCCAAGACCAGCGCCCCTAGTGGTCAAGGCCAAAACGTCACTAAAATCCCCTGCTCTCAGTGTCTGAATGCCTTCTTCCACAAACCAGAGCTGATGGAGTTTAAGGTACTCCCAGTTCACTTTATTATGCTGATCATAAGCATTCATTTTAAAGGTGCAGTATGTAAGTTTGCCGTTATACTGAAAGCAGCAGCTTTCAGCTTTCTTTTGGTTCACCTCAGATCTTGAAAATAAAATAAACTGTTTGAAATTGAACTTCAGAACTGTGACTCAGTGCAAGCCAACACATATCAGTGATTCAGCATGTACATTTAATAATGTTATTGAGGTTAAATATGTATTTATTACATCGTAAACCTTGTCGTTCTGTTGGAGTGCAGTAAGTGCACTATTCTGTGCATCTGAATGGCTGTATTTCAATTTCTGGCGTGTTTCGTCAGGTGCAAACAGTGCTAATCACTGCAAATTTCATCACATAGAGTGTTGGGTTCCAATGTAACCTGCCCAATGTTTACCTTTGTAATATTCATATTATTTGCTAATTAATAACCACCCCATGTGGAACTCTGAATTTGCATTTTGGCGCTACCACTGTCCACCGGAAGTCACGTTTTTGCTTAGAGAGCCTTCCTCACTGAATAAATCAAAATGCGCTGTTTTCCATAAAGGCAACCCGGGGTGCTGAAATATAACTGGATAAACTGGCAGTGGACAGCTTAAAATAACCAAAACAAAGACAGCCGTTCGCATTTTCAAAGCAGAATATCTGACTTTAGCATTGGTTTTCAGATAAACAAGTATGTTTACTTCGAATGTTTATATCCTGTTTATGCTTTAGAGGAGTCAAAAACTTATTCAGCACCTTTCAGCTCTGAGCTCACCTTTACACTGATATAGCCAATAGAAGAACAGCAACTACTGGGGAGGTGGGGCTAAAGAAAGTAGATAGATAGATTTAGATAACATCCACCAATGCATAAAATAAATATAATTTATCCCTTGTCTTTGAATATTATATACTATACTATTGTCACGCTAGCAGTAATATATTGTGAAGCCCTAGTTTGATTGCAGGTTTGCATCATAATGTTTATTTTATTTTCAGAGGAAAATGTATGCTTTCTGTGGTAACGATTGTATCGATGAGTTCAGGAAGGTCAACCGTGTGATGGCTCGCTGTGAAAACTGCAACCTCAATAAAAGAGTCAAAGTCGTGAGAAGGATAAACAGAGTTGACCGTTCTTTCTGCGACGAGAGTGAGCATGCATATAATCATCATCAGCTTATTTCATCATTTGGAAATCTGTCGTGCTAGATTTTAATTACCACTCATTTGGCTTGTCAGTTTGAATATGTGCTTTTTTTTCTGTACAGAATGCAGGTCACTCTTTGAGCAAAACCTGGTCAAGCGTTGGGGGAAGAAACACTGTAGCAACTGTTTCCACTGTAACAGCACTTCTAAGACTGTGGTGACGGAAGTCTTCAATGGCAAGCAGGAGGAGTTCTGTGGGAGCGATTGCTTGTCACAACATAATTTACTGATCCGTCAGGTAATTTTTCAAATGTATTGAATCATCTAAACAAACCAGTACATAACCAGCCAATAAACTAAATATTCATTTATTTTATTTTATCTTATAATATAATTTAGCGATTGACTAAACCCAACAACAAAAGTAAACTTGCAACCCCAAATCAGAAATATCATGGGACAGTATGGAAAACGGAAATAAAAAAGAGATTTGAAAAAAAAGTTGACTGCGCTTCTGGACACTGTTAACATAGGGCTTTTTTTTGGCACAGTACAGTTTTAACTGCCATTTGTGGATGTAACTATGTATTGTGGTACTTGACAAAGGTTTGCCTAAGTAGTCCTGAGCCCCTGTTGTGATATGGCTCATAGATGAAAGAGGATTCTTGATGCAGTGCCACCTGAGGGATCGGAGATCATGGTAGTTCAGCTTAGGCTTGTGCCTTTTTCCTTTACGCACTGAAATTCCTCCAGATTCCTTGAATCTTTTAATATGTTGTGCACTGTTGAATGTGAAATATCCAAGTGTCTTCCTCTCTTTCTTTGAGGAATATTGTTTTTAAACATTTCAATAGTTTTCTCATGTATTTGTCAGCAAACTGGCAATCATTGGCCCCTCTTTGCTCCTAAAGGACTAGACCTGGATGCTGCTTTTATACCATGTCATAATTACAGTCACCTGTTGACATCACCTGTTTCAAATCACATCATTAGTTAATCAATATACCTGATTACTCACCCCAAGTTACTCTTGTCCTAACTGTTTTTGGAATGTAATATAGGTCTGAATGACCGGAAAGGATGTATATTTACAGATAAAATGAATTTGACAAGACAAAACATTAAATCTTTTGTGTTCGTATTGTCTACAATGAAATACAAGTCAAAGTAAATTTGGAAATCACTACTGTTTTCTGTAATGTCCCAACATTTCCTGATATGGAGGTTAAAGTTAATTGTAAAAATATGAATAATTTAGTTGTTTACTTGTTTTGGCTTATTTATGCAATTTAGTTGTTGTAATTTGTCTTATTTTGCAGTATTACATAGGTTTAGTTATTCTGTTAATTGCGTATTTATTGGTAGTTTAGTTGTATCGCTACTTATTTAGACATGTACTTATTCATATGAACAGACGAGAACTATTCCTACTCTCTTTTTGTAAGTATCGTTGTGCTGCAACGTTATGCTTTATGCAACAGATGTGGCTTCTGAAAGTAACAGTAAATGTTCCTGTTGCTCAATTTTGACAGGAAATAAAGTGCTCAATGTGCAGACAGCTCAAGAAGATGAACGAGTCCGTGAAATGGCTGGGAGAGATGAAGCACTTCTGTAGCCTGCGGTGCCTGATGTTTTTCTGCAGTCTGCAGGGCATCACTGGAGCCGTCATCAAAGCAACCAGCAAATCTCTGACCACACAGTGTATGTCCACAAGCAGACCCTTGGCTTAATCACACTGCTTTTCTCTGATCTACTTTTAGTTCATTACATGCAGTCAGAATTATTCATCCTCCTGTAATTTATTTATTTTTTAATTTGTTTTTTTTTCCCAAAGGATGTTTCACAGTATTTCCTAATTTCCTAATTATTATTTTTAATTTTTTGATGGGGCAAGTCAAAACATTGCCACTGGACCAACTGAGCCATAAGAAAAAAAAAATAGCATGTAGACCTGTATAAGTCTAAAATATAATTCATAATGGTCTTCATTATGGCTCCATAATGGAAACCTGTAGAAACCCTAATGTTATTAGCCTCCTTAAGCAATATTTTTCTTTCGATTGTCTACAGAACAAACCATTGTTATACAATGACTAATAATTCAGGAGGGCTAATAATTCTGACTTCAACTGTTTATACATCGACTGACTAAAAGTCAAAGATTCCTTTGTTGTCTCTATAGGTGCAAAGCCAGCGTCTTCTGCAGTCACACAAAACACTAAAGAGGCCACGCCGGTCATTGCCAGTGTTGTTTCACTTTCAGGACCATCCAGCAAACAGCCAGGTGGTTCAGGAAACACAAACACGAAAGGTGATTAGAAATATTAATATTGAAATTAAACACTTTTACATAACATATGATTAAAAGAAAGGGCTGGGTGATTAATCGAAATCGACATTCAGAACCAAGAATTAATTTAATTTTTCCAGGTCTATATATATATATATATATATATATATATATCTTTAATGGCGCTACATTATGCTGGCGGTGTGAATTACAAAGGAGCTTGATTTATAATTGTTGTCCTAATTAAGTCCTTGAATTTGCTGGTTGTGATATAGTGGGAACCCTGTATATAATCTTTCACAAACGGTTTCATTTAAAGTTAGTACCTACCATCCTGGTTTCCAAGCTGTTCTGCAATTACCTGCCCCAATCGGTCTTTGTATGCAGTGTCTTTACATCCCATACTTTGTTTATCATTAAGGGCTTCGTGTTGCAAGATCAAGTGGATTAGCTCTCTGATGACATTTTGTATTTTGCCTTCCGCTTGTATCGTGCCCCTGAGTTGTCAGACACCTCTCAAAATGCCTTTTGTGTGCAAAAAATTGGGAAAAAGAAACCGATTAATGATTGATAAAAGTTTCAGAGGCAGTGTATCAATATGATTTGCACAAAGTGAGGTCAATTTTATTTTTTAACGTGTGGAAATTTTGGATTTAGTGTGCAGTAACCTTAAGATGTGTTGTTTTTTTTGCTTAGATCACTCAGTTTCAATGATTTGTTTCCTCAGGCTCTGTTCCAGCAGATGTGACTGTAAAACATGTAAGTTTGTCACAAAAAATAAATCTATCTTTAAGTAACACACTATATTAATTGAAAACAAAATCAGAATCTCAAATTGTATTTTTTTTCCACTATTGCTTGTTATAATTACTCTTGATTAGTTTCAAATGTATCATTTGCTCCTTTCTCTGCTATCAGAAACGTGATCTGAAATCCCAAATCCTAAAGAACAAGGACTTGCAATATAGATCCACAAGCAAAAACAAATCCACGACCTGTAAACCCCACACTGCTGATGCTGAGATACAGATAGGTACTGACTACCTCTCACTTTTTAAAGCAACATTCAATCTGTGTAAATTTACCCTGTTTTTCTGCACTCCTTTTAAAAAATTTTTTTTTTCCAGAACTGACGCTATGTATCTAAACTCTTGTATCTTGCAGAAGAGACACCTAAAGTAATAGTGCTGCCTGTTCCAGTGCCAGTCTATGTGCCAGTTCCCATGAATCTCTACTCTCAATATGTTCCAAAGTCTGTAGGGATTCCCCTTCCGGTAAATCCACACCTTTCTCATCATCACCTTTCGAAGTTCAAATGTTTTTGATTTGTTTTTTATATATCGTGAGCATGGCAGTTTTTTTTTAAGTGATCCTTTCCTACTTTCTACACTTTCAACTTCTTTTAGGCCTGATCACACAGATAGCATTTTTCAGATCTGAAATTGTGTGGCACACAACACTGCCTTTTTGGTTGACTTTAGAAAAGAGCAATGTGCTGTGCTTTTTTATTATGTGTATAGGCAACCACTGAATCAGGTGTATAGGTGCTCGAGCACTCAACACAAATGATGCTCATAATAGTGTTTTGTTTTTTCAGCTTCAGTTAATCAGAGCTCCTAAAAAATGTGAGATGAAGCAGGCGGTTAACACCGTGTGATGCTCATGTACCCAAGGTGCCTCAAAGCGGCCCCTCTCTCTGCAAAAAAAGCATGTGTTTTGTGTTATCTAAACGTTTTTTTCCCCAGTTTTATTTTTTAAATATATGTAAAACAAATCATATTGCACAAACTTTTATAGATTTGTTTACTTTACTAAAACCAAACAGAGGGAAAAAAGTTCAATCAAAGAGATTAAAAAAAAAAACTTTAAGCATGCAACTAAGGAATGGAAGGTAGATGCACTAGAAAAGCTCCTCAATTTTTTTCCAAAAGTCCTTGGTGATCCTCTGACACTGAACAGTATTTTCTTAGGGGTGTAGTTGGAAATAAGTTCATTGATCCAATGTTGAGGGAGAGTGAGATGATAACGCACTGCTTCAAGTGTGATATTCTGTTTATACAACAGTTCGTCTGCATAATCGTGTATATAAAATAGGAAATCAAACATGGAGAGTCTAAAAATCCTTTTGTACGAGGAACTACTTTCACCATTCATTCACATCTGCAGCTGATGTCAGAACAGCAGAAACCATTGCTACTTCACAAACATCAATTTAGAGCTAGTTTTTGAATGATTCTCTTGCATAATGTCTAAAAGGTGAAAGGTGATTTTGCACCCATTTTAAGATTATAAGGCTGAACGGCATAAAATGCCACTGTGTTAAATTGTGTAAACTCACTGTGGACCACACACAGCTTGGTTATCGATGTCACTTAAACTAAATCTTACATTTAAAAAAATAATAAAATAAATAAAAATCCAAACATTTCTCTAAATTATTCTAATAAAAAAAACGAAACAAAAAAACATCAGTTCTGTATTAAATAAAAATCTGGTCTACTTTAATTGCTATAACAGTATAAGCTGTTTGGCGGGGGGGGGAAAAAACAGGCTTCGGGTCAGACTCGGGCCAATTATTTTGATAAGCTGTTGGACAAGGGCTGGGCTACAGCATGTACATCTTAGGCCAGGGCCGGGCTTAGATTTAAGGCCCGTGCAGGGCTCTACTAAGGACTTATTATACTGTCTATGTCGCCATATTGTTGCTGGATGTCAACCGTCTTTGTTCTGCTCAATGGCTGCCTGATGGATGCCGACTCACGGAATATCCAAAATTATAAATATTTAAAATAGGCACTATCCTTATAAATAAACTGCATAGTTGCAACCTAAACAACTACATTCTCGCCTCATAAGTCCAACAGCTGCAATATTTGTCAAACTGTAGTGAGTGTATTGATCTGCTGTCACTCTATGTGGGCAGAGTAATAAACAAGGGTGAGGAAGCTGTACGAGTGCTGATATTATGGGAATATCGCACAGCTATCAGCCAATCAGATTCGAGAATCAGACAGAACTGTTGTATAAAATAAATGATCTGTGAGGTATAAATAGTTTCACGTTTTGTGGACACCTGTGACATAATACATTTTGTACAATAACAGCAATACATGTTAAAGTGAATTAAGGCTACAGTTTTCTTTTAAGATGCAGACACTGAATGTCATTTTTCACTCTATAATGATGTAAATGTAGCTTTAATTCTCTCCACAGGTTCCAGTGCCCTTGTTCTTCCCCACGACTCTGGACAGTGCCGAGCACATTGTACAGACCATTCAGGAAATCAAAGAGAAGATCCCTGATGATCCTCTAGAGGCCGACCTCATCATGATGGCGGAGATGGTGGCGGAGGATGCAGAGAAGGAGAAACACATCAGCTCCAGTGGTAAATGATGGAACTATTGATGGTGTTAAGGCTCAATCAGCTATATCTCTAAAAAAAAATCCTATTTTGCTTCATAGATCAGACTGATAACATTATGGAGGATCTCGATTTGCAAGATTTGTCCAGTAATCTGAGCTGGGAGGAGGATCCTGTGTCTCCTGCTCAAATTTTGGATCAAACCCCAGAGCCCGAACCACCACCACCACCACCTCCTCCTCCTCCTCCTGCTCCAGCTCCTGCTTTAGCTCCTGCTTTAGCTCCTGCTCCTGCTCCAGCTCCTGCTCCAGCTCCTGCTCCATCATCCAGATCTGCCACAATGACACTCATCTCCACCAAAGCAAGGGAGCCACTGATGGACTTGGAGGCAGATTTCCCAATCGGTAAAATTTCTGTTGAAGAGTTAATAAGAGTTAACAAGCACTAGAGATTAACCAATAGCACTTTTTTACAAACCAATACGAGTATGAGTATTTTAATTTGTGAACTCAGCAATACCGAGTACCGATTCCGATACTTTTTAGATTTGGTTTCAATGAAAGTGCAATTAATTTGAAAGGAGGTTTTGCCTGTAGCAAAAATGAACACACAAATCTTTAACACAAGGCTAATCCAAGTTAAAAACATAAACACATTGTTGATAATCCTGTAAACTGATAGACTGACCGTTTACACTAGTGCGTTTTCGTTTTAAAACGCATAAATTTTGCTACGGTTACGCCATCCGTCCACACTACGCCAGAGTTTTCGAGGTGCGAAAACGGAGCGTTTTGGAAACGCTGGAGAAGCCGTGTTCATTCTAAAACGCTGCTGCTGCGTCTCAATGTGGATGGAGGGAAACGGAGACATTTGAAAACGGAGTCGTGGTTGCTGAGATTCGCTACTCGATTGGGGCTTTTGGGTCGTTGCGTATCCTTGCCTTATTTGTCAAGCGCACATGACTAAAACGTCACCGGAAGACAGCAGACCAGCCTTCACTGTTTTTTCGATAGCCATAGATGTTTTATATTCATTTGTTACTTTAAGTAACAACTCGACCTCGTCTTCTGTCCACAAAAAGACCTTTCTTGCTTTCTTTGCCATCGCGTTCACCACTTAACCAGCGTTTGTTGACTAACAATAACCAAATGCCGAGCGAGACACGTGCTTCCTGTTTATACTTGAACGCGCATGCCCAGAGTGCGCGAATGTCACGTGATATACGTTTCTGGTGGCATAGTGTGAAGGGAGATCTGTTGACAGACGCTTGGGTGAAACGCTAGTGTGGACACGGATCGTTTTCATGCTAAAACGCTGTTTTAAAACTAAAACACTCTAGTGTAAACGGGGCCTCAGAGGTATTTGCAGTACTGTATTTTCAGTGCTGTAAATAGGGGATTGAAACTGACAGGTGCAGTGGATGATTTTTTTTTTAGATTTGTCATTAACAGTGAAAACAGTTTAATATAGGCTTCTCTGAAACAAATAATATTTAACTTTTTAATTATATTTATACTATTATTTTAGTTAACAAACCAGTCTGTGTTTTGGCAGTGAAGCACATAGACTGGTTTTGAAGCACTTCACCTCTGTTATTCGTTGTTCTTGTTTATTTTGTTAATAACTGACCAACTAAACATACATTAAAATTAAGATACAAATTATAACAAACGAAATTAGTTTCAAAAAGATAATTTTTCCAAGAAAAATAAATAGTGTTATCGTGGTATCGATATTTCAGGTACGATACGAGTAAGAGTATTTTAACCAAGTATCGTTGTGGTAATGGTATCGGTATCGGTGCGTCCCTAACAAACATAATCAAAGCTGTTTATGATCCTCCATTTAAACTTGATATATTTGGTCCCTTTCTCATTTCAGAGACCATTGCGCTTCTCAGAGAGCAAATGCAAAAAGATTCTGGAAAACGGAGATCTTGCAAGAAAGGACAAGAGGGCTTATCTCAGAAAAAACGGGTAAAATACCTAAAGCAGCATTATTTCTGACAGCCATCTAAACACTCATCGAAACATGTCATAACTCATAGTTAATCTAATTTGATCCAGAAATTATTCATGTCATCATAAAATGCTGAACATCTGTTGTTGCTTGCGTGTAGGGTCGCAAGGGTGCATCCGTTACTTCAAACACCCTCTCCAAACTGCAACACGAGTACGGCGTCAAAGCCTGGAGGGACTGGGTGCGCTGGAGAAACACGCAACCCAACACAGATGCTCCCAAATTTGGCTGTAAGTCTTGTTTTTCTTTATATCCAGCATTTTTATTTCTAAAATAAGTGTACTGTATTTGATTGAGAATGATTGCTGGAGCGTCTTGAAACGTTAGTTTAGTCAATATACTTGTGGAACACTGTTTAGTTTGAACCTGTCATTAAATGGTACAATGTCAGCGTGGTTTTAACATTATATGTTTAATGATTGTGTCATCGGGGACATCAGGATGCAAGGATTCCACATCTTTTGTCATGTAATGTCTTAGTGCAGCCTGGGCGTGGGCTGGTAGTGGTTCATGGATCAATTGGAACCGGGCCGCACAAGAAATCGTTAATTATTTCCGTTTTATTTATTGTCTGAGTCTGAACAATCTTTTATTTTGAAAAATTAATGTATTCACTTATTTACTCTGTCACTTGAGTGCCAAAATGTAACCCACAAGCTAGCAAAATGTGTAAGAAACAGACATCTTTGGAAAGTTTCTTTGCTAAGGGGAAAAGAATTGCCAACGAATAGATCAGCAACCCATTTGTCAACAAATCAGGTGTGTCCACCCTGTCTGTGCAAGAAGATCAACTGCTGGAGACCGTAAATGATGATGATTTTCTAGAGTTCTCAAGTTCATTATTTCCAATGGAGGTGTGCGGCTTGTGCGCTCAAGTGGCGTGACGCATTAGTGCCTGCTATATAGACGCACACAGTTGAACGAATACTGTGAGTCATGTGACAAGAACTGACCGATCAGCTTCAACTAGTATGGATTACACTCCTTTCAGTTTTTCAGTTACCTCAGACAAACACAGAACACTCAAACACTGCAGTGCTTTGTAATTTTCTCCATAAATAAAACTTGTATCAGAGTGACAGCAATATTTTGTCAGCTTCTTTGTCAATATTTTTGCCATCTTTGACGTTTTAAGACATCCTGACTAAAATAAGAGCATTAGTGTTTATTACACTATCCATTTACCCATATTTTAACATGTAGTCCTTTTATGTATATTTTTTATATATATTATTTTATTTATTTATATATATATATATATATATATATATATATATATATATATATATAATGTTATTATTTTTTTATTTTTTTTACCAATGCTCAGAGCCAGAATTCTCCTCTTCAAAAAGTTTTAACATGTTTTTTTTTCTCTCTCACTTAATATCTGATTTATGGTGAGATAAAAGATATGTCTGAAGTCTTAAATGAATAAAATATATATATTTTTATTTTATTTTATTTTATTGTATAAATAAAACTCCAATTTAGTTTTGGAGATTACCACATCAAGTAAAAGAAAGGCTGAAGTAAACATTCTACACCCTATCATATCAAAACAATATAGAATAGAATAAAAATAAATAAATAAACTGGTGACAGAAATAGTCCTGTTTTATTTATCTGGGGGAAAAGAATATACATAATGAAAAAATAAGTAAGTCCTCTATTACTAATTATAACAATTACTTGTACACACAACTTCTGTTTGTATGCAAATTAAGTAAAGTATCATTTGCCTATTAAATTTCAAAAAACTTGTAAGGCAGTTTAATTAGTAATAGTCTTTATTCCCACACACAGTTTCATTGTAATAAATCTGGAAAAGTTGTGATATCACTTGATTTTGATCTTTTATTTATTTATTTTAAGTATTGAACACTATCTCTTCATCTCTCACAGCACGCAGCATGACACTAAAGGAGGACGTGTTGAAGTGTTGCACTGCAGAGTTAAGCTACGGTCTCTGTAAGTTCATCACTGAAGTCCGCCGACCCAATGGAGATAAATACAGTCCTGACAGCATCTATTACCTCTGCTTGGGCATCCAGCAGGTAAAACCAGAAGAAAAGACACAAACTGAACACAATCAGTCGATGCTGTGTGGTGTGGTTTGATTTGTTTTGATTTCCATCATTCATGCTTGCAGTACCTGTTTGAGAACAATCGGATGGAGAACATCTTCTCAGACGTCTTCTACAATAAATTTTGTTGTGAAATGAGCAACGTACTCAAGGGGTGGAAACCAACTATTTTGCCTAATGGTAAGTAGTTTTTGATCAAAGTCTGTTTACACCTTACAAATGACATTTTAGTTACTGCTCACTCTCGTGTGGCTTCAAATAATTCTGGGTTACTTTTTTTCTGTTGAATACAAAAGAAGATATTTTGAAGAATGGTGAAAACTTGTAACAACTTCTATAGTAGGAGAAATACTCTAGAAATGATTGGCTAGTAGTTTTAACCACATTAACTGTCAAAAGAGAATTTAATTGCAGAAAAGGGTAAACTACTGCACTAAGTAGACATGGAACATTTTTTAGTGTTGGACCAAGTAGGACAAATATATATGATGCAAATTATATATTCATTTGTTACATCTATGTAACATAATAGTTTTGTTTATATCACATATACATAATAAATATATTAAATACACACTTTTACACTTTTATTTTACGCTTTTATTTTGGATGCGAATAATCTTTGCCCAGCATTTATTTTTTTATTGTTAAAAGTGTTTTTGTTTTGTTTTTTTAAAAGGAATTAATGTCATTATGAGCCTAAGTTAGGAGAATTTTAAGAGCTTTCCTTTCAAAAACTTAAGATAAAAAAAAACATATATTTATTTATTTTTTAAAGAGAGACAACAAAGTAGACCTATTTATATACAACGTTCCTAAAATGTCACATTATACATAGTGAAAATATTTGACCTTTTACACTTGTACATAGATAAAAATTGTGGCTGTCCATTTGTATCGAAATAACTGTGTTCCAGATTAATTACATCTTAGATTGAAACGAAACCTTGACACTTTCAAAATAGCCCCAAGATGGACAACTCACAAGCTTTAACCTTAGCATAAAAAAATTTTGAGTTCTTATGCTTTTGTCTCAAGAACAGTCTAAATGAGCAATATCATACAAGTAGCAGTTCGATGTGCCTGTATATGTACACTAGTGGAAGGCATGCGTTAGTGCCTTAGTGTCCCACCAGTGATGATATACAGCCATATCATAGTGCTACTCATGTGAACAGTTCGACAGCATAATCGTGTGTATAAAAAAGAAAATCAAACAGTCTAAAAATCCTTTTGTACGAGGTACTGCTTTCTTCCACCATTCATTCACATCTGCAGCTGAAACCCTTACTACTTCACAAACATCAATTTAGAGCTAGTGTATGAATGATTCTCTAGTGTAATATCTTAAGTGATGACAAAACAGGTCATATTTTAATATTATAAGGCTGAACGGCATGAAATGTCATCAGTCTAGAGACATTTGCCAGTATTTCTCTGTTGGAATCGGGATATCACGATATTTAACCCCAAAAAAGCCAAAGCAGCGCAAACACTACCAGATTACTGTTGTGTTTGCGACAAGGAAAAACGCTAAACGCATGCCGATGTTTCTTCTTCCTTTTTACTGAACTAGTCTGCAGTAATGAAATCAGAAGACTCATTAGAAACAAACCCAAACCAACGCAACACAAAATGCATACGTTCCTGATATGAAAGTCCCATCTCACACTCAATACACTACAATCACTATGGTATAAATACAGCACTACATGAATCTACGAAATTATAAATATTTCAAATAGGCACTTTACTTTATGTATAAATTGCATAGTTGCAATTTACACAACTATATTCTTATTTAAAAAATCAGATTCGAGAACCAGACAGAACTGTTGTACAAGTTAAAATATATAATAACATTAAGTGGACTGTTTGTTTCCCTGCCCAAAAAAAAAGTAGTTAGAGTCTTTGTGGACTGGAAGTTGTGGAGACATTTATTTCAGTATGTTGATGTACTTCTGAAACTAAGGGGCAGTGCTATCTTTTTGTACATCATTTCCTTATAGCAAACTAATGGTAAGAGTGGCGTGGTTAATAATATTGTAGCTGAAGTCAACAGAAGAACATCGCCACTCCAGACGCAGAAGTAAATGGTCAAACTTTGATTAAAGATACAATAAATATGTTTTCAGTGGATTGACTTTTCATCTAAAGAACAAGAATGTGCTCTAGCAAAATAAACATTGTGAATTGTGATTTCACATGGACTTCAAGAAGAAGTTTCTTAAGAATAGTTCATGAATCTGGGCCCAGGTCACTAAAAATGCTTTTTTTTTCTCTCTCTCTCTCTCAGGTTATATTCACTCTCGAGTGGAAGAGGAGTATCTGTGGAACTGTAAACAGCTCGGGGCCTTTTCCCCCGGCGTTCTGCTCAACACTTTAATCTATTTCTTCACAAAGTACTTCAACTTCAGGACCGTGGAACAGCACCGTCTCCTCTCTTTCGCACATGTCAAACGTTACACTCGCGGACCGGCTAACAGTAAAGTGTCCTTCCTGCGTTTCTACCCACCAAAAGAAGACACAAGCGACGGTCAGTAATCAGTCATACTTTCATAATGTCTTGTTAATTATGTAACAACTAATGGCTTTTCTCAATTATAGATGGTGTCCCTGTGAAGAAAAGAAAGAAAGAAGATGAACGGCAAAGGGTGCTGAAGATAGGGCAGAATTCAGACAATCCTCTCCATTGTCCCGTCAGGCTTTACGAGTTTTATCTCTCAAAATGGTTTGTTGGATTTCTTTATTTTAAATGATTCTTGGTTGGCATCAGTGTGATTAAATGACTTTTTCTGAGGAAAAAAAAAAGTAAAGTAAGAGATTGCTGTTCATTTATTAGTCATTTAATTACACTAATTTACAATATACTTGCCTTAAATACTGAAAATAAATAGAATAGTTCTGTATAGATCAATTCAGATTATATACGGCAACCTAATTCTCAGAATAATTAAATTTTTCAAGTAAATAAGGTACGTTTACCAGGATGATTGCACATGCTTGAGAAAAAATGTATTAAGATTGTAATATATGTAATAAATTCAAACAATCAGAGTATTTTTTTTTTGATGGTTTATTATTATTATTATTATTTTATATATTTTTTAGAATAATTCCGTTTTTAAACTAAAGAACATTAGATTTGTTAACCAGTTGTGCACACATTCAGGAAATAATGAACTTACAAAATCACTGTCAATATATATGGTTTTCATATTTTATTATATTACTTAACTATTATATTACTTGTATTATTACAAATATATTATAGATGAATCAATTAATCAGATCCAAGATAAAAGTTTTTATTTACATACATGCGTATGTATGTGTAAACAACCACACATACTGTTCCAGTTGCGTTATTTTTTGGTATTTATATCATATGATGTCATGTTTTTTTAAGCATGACGATAAAACATGAACACAATTATGATTGTATTAAAACACATGTCTGTTGTAAAAATTCTTAATAAGGACAAAAATACTCATTTGTGCATCTCCTAACCTCTGTGTGCAGCCATGCTGTCATTTTAGCTGGTGTATTCTTCGAAAACATTTGAACCCTTTGGTTTCAAGTGTGGTCCTGAAAAATCTGAGTTTCAAGGGCTATCTAGCCCTTCCCCTTAGCCCTACACCTTCAAGCTAAAGAGAATTGGGACACCCCAAACCCTTAAAATGAACGTGCAGAACCAGGGGTGGGGCAAGGGCTAATGGGGAGAATTGGGCATAAGTGTTATGTTTGTTATGTTTGTCAAAATGCCTCAGTGTTATTTTATTTTATTCTACTAAAAGGCCTTGTTTGACACTAATTTAAAGCATTAAAAATGTCATTTCTATTTATGCATTTAGGCCTGTCACAATAATCAATATATTGACTTATCGTGCAATATTTGTACATGACCCTAAATAACTTTTGGTGTTGCAATATAAATTTGCCAATTCCAAAATAACGTTAAAGCCTTTTTACAAGCATATTTACTTTTTACCTCAACAATGTCAAAGTTAATAACTGGACCCTAAATAGTACATTAAATAGGATATATAATAGGACATTTACATCAATTCTGACGTCAAGTTACAATCGAAACAACATTAAGAGGGGCGACACGGTGGCGCAGTAGGTAGTGCTGTCGCCTCACAGCAAGAAGGTCGCTGGTTCGAGCCTTGGCTGGGTCACTTGGCATTTCTCTGTGGAGTTTGCATGTTCTCCCTGTGTTCGCGTGGGTTTCCTCCGGGTGCTCCGGTTTCCCCCACAAGACAAAGACATGCGGTACAGGTGAATTGGCTAAATTGTCCGTTGTGTATGTGTGTGAATGAGAATGTTTGGATGTTTCCCAGAGATGGGTTGTGGCTGGAAGGGCATCCGCTGCGTAAAACAAATGCTGGATAAGTTAGCAGTTCATTCCGCTGTTGCGACCCCGGATTAATAAAGGGACTAAGCCAAAAAGAAAATGAATGAATGAATGAATGAACAACATTAAGAATGAGAGCATTAGTCTCTTGAAAGTATGAAGGCTATTTGCATTATGCTGTTGTATAATCAGTGGCTTAAAATGATCTCAAAATGACAATAATATTGCATATCACAGCAATTTCAGTGACAATATATCGTACAACTAAAATTATAGTGACAATCCTGTATGTGCATTGAGATATATGTGGATTTTTAGGCAGTATTGAGTCTAATCCATTGGTGAGTAAGTACATTTTCAGGCCAAATAATTAAGCAAATAATCTCAAAGTAGTTTGTTTATTGTCATTAATAATTAACTACTTTATTGACGTAACTTACCCAACACTGGTTGTTATAATACTGTCAATTTTTTTTTATTCATTTTATTTTTATTCCTGCAGCTCACCTGGCATTAGACATCATGCCACCAAGTTTTACCTGAGCCCCGAGCGCTCCTGTGTTCCCAGCAGCCCTACATGGTTCTCCATCAGCGCTCTGAGCAATGAGGCTCTGGACAGCATGTTATCCCGCATCCTCACAGTCCGAGAGCTTCATATGGAGACAGAGCAAACACGCGCTGACACCGATTCAGACAGCGACTCTGACTACAATCAGTTTTAAGACCACTTTTAAACCTGAGCACGTCGTTTGAAGTAGTTCTGGAAAGCAAATGGTTTGTTATTGTGTCCGTTGTTGTTCATTCTCAGTTATCTATCACTGGCTCTAGATACCAATATGTCTTGTTCCCCGACATCTTTCATTTTTTTCAAAGTTTCTCCCGGATGTCCAGGATGCTTGAACTCCTGCAGCGATGGAAGATGATCACTCATGAAACACCAGTGGGGTTATTGTAAGTCGCCACATTATGTGTTATATCGATACACTAAAGACATTGGCAGCATCATTCCAAACAGCACTATTTTGAAGTTGCTGTTCTTCATCGCAAACCGTGTTGGTATGTATTGAATGAATGTTCCCGAAATTATGGATGTTTTTGTTTTGTTTTTTTTAATGGATAAAAACACTACGAAACTAATTTAAGTCTTCAATCTTTATTCTTTAAAGTTGCACAAAAAAAGTTGTTGATTTTTTTTTTTTTATTGCAATTTGCATAAGCGTAGTGTGTGCTCACTTTTTTCTCTCACAAACAAAAACACACACTCTCTAGGCCGCTCTGCTTACAATCACAAATCAACATCAATTATACTCTTGCATAATGTCATTACATATACAGTATGTGTTCTAACCTGATTGTTTAAAACTAGGGCTGTCAAAATTAGCGCGTTAACTTACGCCGATTAATTTAAAATATTTAACGCGTTAAAAAACATTAATGCATTTAACGCAGTGGCAGTTTTTTTATTTCCTGTTGTTGCCGACATGTGTTCAGGGCCGGCGCGTCCATAGAGGCGGCCGACAAGGGCGGCAGAATAGTGAGCGAACCCCCCGGTTCTCACTTTAATCCGCGACACCTACCCCCTCCCTCCCGGTCCTCACGTTCATCCGCGAACTGGTCACTTTCTATTTCACTTTCGGGTTGAGGGCGGCGTGATCACCGTTTGCCTAGAGCACCAGTTCAGCTTGCTCCGGCCCTGCGTGTGTTTAATGAGCAAAGGAATATGGATAATATAGATCCATGTAAATGTACTCAGTGAAAGTGCCAGATGATGTCAAAGACAGCCCATTCCTCTCTAAGTTGATTCCAAGCGCTCTCAAATGTTTCATTAAGTTTGACGTGTTTCCCCCCTACACGCAACTTTTGTAAAGCGTCTGCTTCGCGTTGCTGTATCAGAGTCCTTGCTTGAGAAATACAGCCCTACTTTAAGAACCGTAGTCGTGCGTGGTGATGATTTGAAGGGAGTGCGCTGTACTGCGCTCTCGCTCTCTCTCTCTGTCTGTGTGTGTGCGTGTGTGTTGTCACTGGATAATGTCAACAGACTGGACTGTCTAAATGTTAAGGAGGACTAAGCAAAATTGTTTCTTCTTTTATAATTAATGTTCTCAACTCGCAAACAACTTTACAATGAGTACAATTGTTTGTATTCAATACTTTATTATTATTATTATTTTTTTCTTCCAGTTTCCATATTTGCCATGCCTGTATTTTGGATTTTTCTGTAGTTCACTTAGAATCCAACATGGAAATAATTTTTGTTTGTTATTGGCATTGATTATTTTAAAATTCAAATGGCACTTACATGCCTGTGTTTTTATTTCTGTAATAAATACGGCTTTTCGTGATTAATCATGATAAATCACAAACAAAAGTGTGATTAATTAGTTAATTTTTTAAATCAATTGACAGCCCTAGTTAAAACACAAGATAGACTAGAAAATTTTTCACATACGTACAATTCTGAACAATATCTTAAGTATATAAACGTCAGACATCCACTAGACTGTTTAGAGCTGACTCCAGACCTGTGAAAGGGATCCACAATCAAATAGAACACACACACACTTAAAGTACAATCTGTTTCTTACCCAAGGCTGAGTGTACTCTCAGCCGTCTTTATCAAAACTGGTTAAAAAACGGTATAATCTACATTCAGGCAGTTAAATCCTTACTACACAAAGTCTATCTTGAATAAAAAGTAGAATCACTTAAAAAAAATTAACAGTAAAAATAGCGAAGTCACTTTAGACATTTTAGAGAGTATTAACTCATAGAAATACAGTTGTTTCCAGTCCTCAGCCCTTCATTTCCGCTCGAGATCTCAGTGACCTCTGACCTAGTTTGGTGGCTGCTGAAAATACTTACAAAGAGACAGGCAAATGCACTGAACATTCTTATATTAAGCGGTGTGTTAACTTTATTCATTATTCAGTAATCTACTTTAAATAATGAGAAACAGGATGATGAGAAAAGGATGAACGTTGATCCATGCTGAGATGGATTGGAAGGTAGAAATCTGAGTCCTTTAGATGTGATCAGTGGTTTTTAACAGGCTAAACCTTTTATTTTCTAATGTTTATGCATTCTTTCAATTGAAGCTATTTTTAATAGCTTGTTGGTGGCGTATCCCGTATTTTTATATCCCAATGTTAACATGTACAGTTTAAATCACTTGCTTTTCTGACACACAAAGATTACTTTAATGTTCAGTAGGCAGATCTAATTTCTTTGTTCAAACTATTTAGAATGTTTAAAGTGGCTGATAAATAATAATATTAATAATAAATATTCATAATAAGAAGAGTTAATCCGCCACGTTTTTGAACTGTGCAGGGCTGTAGCTGCTTAATTATGCCTACTATGCTACTGTATTTGAATACTGGTCATTATGATGGTACTTGGAGAGACAATTGTTTTCTTAGGTGGTACTTGGTGAAAGAAGTTTGAGGACCACTGGACTAGACTATGCGTTCATGTTGATGTCTTTTGAACCACATAGTAAATTGTATAACGTGTACAACTCTGTTAATGAACGCTATACAAAATACTGTATAGTAAACTGATATATTGTTATAAATACTGTAACGTTAGTGTAAACTCTGGTGCATTGTGATGGTGTATAATTATAGCATAATAATAATAATTTGTTAATTATGACAGTTAATACAATTACCATTACTACGACTGTTTAATTCAAGCAGTTATCTATAGTAGGTATGCTTCAAAACACTACAATATTTACTATAGTATTTCTTCATGTTACATAATAGCTACTATAATACATCTACTGCCTTAGTGACAGGGAAATATAGTTCAGTAGAACACTCGGCCCTCTGCATGATATAAGGATCACGCCCAACAATATGTGGTTATTTTCTATTTATATTGAAATATGGTATAAATCTTAAAAGTACAGACTTTCGGAGTACGGATGTCTCCCATTCGTTTAAAAAAATAATAATAATTTACTTCCTGTCCTCCATCGGAATTTCGTGCTTCACCAGAACCATGTGATTGAATACAACCTATTGCTTCAGAAATTACAAGCATCACAAAACATCAGGAAAAAAAAAAGCGAAAATAAAAGCATCATGGGATTCTAAAGCAGCAGGGGTGAAGTTCCCTTTGGCGTAAGCGTACATTAATATTTCACGTGGTGCTTTTTGTGGCCACTATGCTTGTCTGGAGGATCTGGTTTCACATATTCTTCTGAATTTAATAATGCAGAATGCATCAAACCAGCTGTTAAAGTTCCAGGTGTTTCGTTCAATGCGTGCACAATCTTCTCCTTCAGTGACCTGCTCGTTTTTTCCTTTCCAGTTATCTGGTTCCTGTCCGTTCCAGAAACTGAAAGAAAGTTAATGTGACTCTTTTGAAAATCATCAATATTGCGTGTTGGATTTACAGTATTATCAGGGCTTTACATTAACTTTTTTGATCACCAGCCATTGTGGCTAGTAGTTTTCCAACTTTACTAGCCACTCACCATTTTTTACTGGCCACAATCTTGTTGTTGGGAAAATATATTTTATTTGCGTAAATTTGACTTTGGCATGCTAAAATTTCTTGATTTAGACTTTGTGTAATGTCCACATGCCTCCTCATTCATTTCACTTTTTTGTGTATGAATGAACTTGCTTAATGTGCATGAGCAAATGGGCTGTTTTTTTTTTTTTTTTTTTTTTAATGTTTTTTTTTTTTTTTTTATTACACAGGACTTTTCAGGGCTCAACACTAAGGATTTACCAATTTTATCTCTGCCCACACCAAAAATAAATAAATAATTATTTCTTAACCACAAATGTTAAATAATATGTCAATGCAAACATGCAAAATATAGCTGTATATATGCTTGTTTTATTAAACAAAACTTTTCTAAAAAAAAATAGATTTAAAAAAAAAATTATAAATATTGCCATTCGTCTAAAATTATTCCAGGCTAAAGGTCTCTCAGGCCCCGTTTACACTAATGCGTTTCCATTTTAAAACGCATAAGTTCTGCTACGGTTACGCCATCCGTCCACACTACGCCGGAGTTTTCGAGCCCCGAAAACGGAGCGTTTTGGAAACGCTGGAGAGGCCGTTTTCATTCTAAAACGCTGCTGCTCCGTCTCAGTGTGGATGGGGGAAAACGTAGACGTCTTAAAACAAGGGCGTAGCTGCTGAGATTCGCTACTTGATTGGGGCTTTTGGGTCATTGCGTATCCTTCCCTTATTCGTCAAGCCCCTATCACTATAACGCCCCCGGAAGACGGCAGACCAGCCTTCACTGTAAACACTTGCTGTGTCCCAAATGACACACTATACACTATGTACTTATGCACTTACACACTCAACAGCATAGTACATGTATGTAGTGTTGTCCGAAATGGAACACTAATGGCTTTTTTACTAAGCGGAAGTTCAAACCGTTTCCCTGATGACGTTTGACTGTTGCCAAATTAGTGAAATAAATGACCAAAATACCAAATAATACCTGGAATGAGTATAACCGCATTCACCATCGGGAGGCGCTAGAATCGCTCTTGTAGGGTAATTTTGCTTTTACAATCCAAAATAAATAAAATTATCCAACATGTGCGCCCGATAGCTCCGCCCCCTTCCGTTACGTGCGCAAAGCTGCGGTCGTTGAGTGCGTGAAGTGTCCATCATTACACACTTCATTATACCGGTTGAATGAGTGCATCATCTGGGTAATTAAAGTTCACTTATTATTTTTAGAGTTTTTCAGTGTGAACGCACTACTTACACTATTTATACCACAGAATGACGTAGAATAGTGCATAAGTATGCGATTTGGGACGCACCTACTGTATTTTCGATAGCTATTTATGTTTTATATTCATTTGTTACTTTAAGTATCAACTCGAGCTCGTCGTCTGTCCACAAAAAGACCTCTCTTGCTTTCTTTGCCATCACGTTCATCGATCAACGAGCGTTTGTTGACTAACAATAACCAAATGCCGAGCGAGACGCATGCTTGCTGTTTATACTTGAACGCGCATGCCCAGAGTGCGCGAATGGTCACGTGATATACGTTTTTTGTGGCGTAGTGTGGACTGAGATCTGTTCTGAAACGCTAGTGTGGACGCGGATCGTTTTCATGCTAAAACGCCGTTTTAAAACTAAAACGCACTAGTGTAAACAGGGCCTCAGATCACTAGTTAAATACACATACATGGGGAGTTAATCTCCTATTAAAGCAATTTTACTGTAAAAATTATAATTAAACCATATTAACAAAAATAACCGTAAGCAAAAGAAAGCAGGTGATAAACACACCGTGTGTGATAATAGAAGGGTAACGTTAGACCCATAATCTGTTCTGTTCATAGAATGGTTCAAACAAAGCCAGCAACCGCTGCTGCTTACAAAAAGACACATTTTAAAAACAATATGGGTGCACGAGCATCACTTTTTGTCCAGTCTATTTCAAAGAGACCTGATCGCAGCAGTTGCGTTTCCAGGCACGCGCCAGGAAAAGGGAGGGCACATTACATCACATCACCTGTGCGCGCAAGTGATCGTACTCTCATTCGGTATTCACCTGCTTTCTTTTCCTCGTGTGAATGCAATTTTTGTCGGCCATGCTGCTTCTCGATTCTAAGATGACATTTGCATGCATATTGGGCCATCTTTATTGTCGAACCCTGCTTTTAAGAGAATTATAATTTAAAGATGATCTTCAACCAGCCAAAGTGGCTAGTGGGAGTGGCTGTCTAACCCGCCACTGCTGAAATCTACCCGCAGTTGGCGGGTGTTAATGTAAAGCCTTGAGTATTATAGCATTTCGAGTGCAAACTGTTTCAAATACCCTATATCTGTTCTCAGTTTCGTCTTGTCCACCCACAGCCATTGACCTTCATTAGTTTTGTCCGTCAGCCCAATCCAGAACGTGTCTTTATATTTGTTTGCTTTGCTCATCAGGAACTCCTTTAAGGGTAAAATGTAGGCTTGTTATTTACACCGCATTCTGTTGTACTTAACTCTTTGACAGCATTTTTGATAATATTTTTTACTGAAATTGGATTGCTTTCTAAATATTTACTGCTAGGAATGTGACCATGTTCAATATCAAAACAATTATGTCTGATTTTAAGCAAAAAAAGCTTTTAAATTCTAGCCTTATGTGTTTGTTGATCACCACTTCCCATATCACACTGTAGCTCAAGGCCGGTTACTTACTGAAGCTAAGTAGGGCTGATAGGTTGCTGTTGGAAGTGGTGGTAGTGAGGCCAGCAGAGGGCGCTCAACTGCTGTTTGTGCAAGTCCTAATGCTCCAGTATAGTGAAGGGGATACTAAATTGTCAGTAGCTATGTTTCCATCCAAAAATGTGAATGAACTTTATGCGCAAAACTGGATTATCGCACAAAAGACGTGCGAATAAAGCAGCGCTTTCATCCAACGAGTCAAAGTGGACAAAATCGTCACTTTCTGATTAACTGGTGCCAAATATCAACTGTAAAAACGTAATTTGCTTCAGTAGGAGAAGCTGCATCAATATTTTCTTCATTTAATAAATGGGTTGTGCCTCAGAAGGCAATCCTGACACGCAGTGAACGCGTGGTGGCGTTTGAAGGTGTCAGACGCGGAGCACAGACGCTCTTGATTCTGGAGGTCATTAATAATATAATAACACAACTACTTAAACATTAAGGCGATTTAGAATGACCAAAACAACATTTTAGATGTTTTACGATGTGCTCAACCTGCTGGTTTGTCCATTTACACACATTTTTATCATCACATGATCTTTTATAACTAAATCACATTACCTTTTTTAATACACATACTGGATTTTATGCGGTTAAAGTGTTTTCATCGCAGTTTATGCACATCTTTTCTTATCGAATAAAAAGTTTATTCTACTCATGCGCATGCGCTACTTATGCGCATAAATTTTTTTTATGTGCAATTTCAAAACTTATGTGCATCATGGCGTTTCCATCAACCGTTTTTTTTGTTTTTTTTTTTTTGTTTTTTTATGCACATTTCCAAAATGCTAATAAAAATAGGTGGATGGAAACGTAGCTATTGAGTGCCGTCTTTCTCATAAACCCTGGTGTTCTGGCTAAATTCCCCTCCATTGGCCCTTACCTATCATGGCTAATAATTAAGGCCAGACAGAATCTGCAGACATTTTTTGCTATTTCTGCAGAGAATTTTGTAAAAAATCTGCAGATTTATGCGGAATCATTTTAGGAGTATCATTACTAATAAGTTAATATATGAATAACTTAATATATATAATACATTTTTAACTTTTATTTAATGTTTACAATGCAAATCCAATTAGATGCACTTATCTGGTAAACAAAGCAAGCCTCTTGACAGAAAATATGACTTACAATTTGACAATACAAACTGTATTGTAAATAAATCATATAAGCATTTTAATATAACTATTATTATATCACAATAAAATTTGTGAAATAAATTAATAAAACTCAATAAATATAAATTTACACACATTCCATGATGGGCAAAAAATCTGAGGAAATCTGCGGATTTCTGCGCACGCATGTTCCGTGTGGGACTACTAATAATTCAGAGTACTGGCCAAATTCCCTTTACTGCCCTTAACCCCCCCCC
>CAIGQQ010000001.1:5390433-5409083 GCA_903798035.1 Danio albolineatus | reverse complement strand
CCCCCCCCCCCCCCCCCCCCCCCCCCCCCCCCCCCCTCCCAATCAACTGAATTGGCTCTATCACTGTCTCTTCCCTCCACCTATAGCTGTTGTGTGGCAAGCGCACTGGCATTGTTGTCCTGTGGCTGCCGTCGCATCATCCAAGTGGATGCTGCACACTGGTGGTGGTGTGGAGAGACCCCCCTCATGATTGTGAAGCGCTTTGGGTGTATGACCATACACAATAAATGTGCTATATAATTACACATTACACATTACTGATAGGATTCATCAGAAACATAACAATTTTGACAAAACTGCTTTGTTTTTTCAATGTAAATGGTCTAAAAATACCTTAATTGACGAGATATCTCCTCAATGCAACGGTGGGGAAATGGGTAACATGTAATTTTGCCTGAATATACATACAAACCTGTTCGCCTCTGTTGTTTATGATCACCAGATGACCGCCATCTGAAATACAGGCATCTCGACTTTCAAACCAATCCAGTGTGTTTGTGGAGAAGTAGTAACATTTTCCTGCATGATATTCCCAATCCTCTGGACATTTAGCTGCTGGTTTATAGTGTTTGAGATGGGTTGTTAGTTTCATGACTCTTTTATTTTGATACATATTGGGATTTTATGAGGATCACTTACCACTGTGATTTAGAGCCCTGGATAGGTTTTGTTCTCTGTTGTACAGGTGTTCAATCACTGCTGAAAATGCTATTTAAAACAGATGAAAGAGATTCATGATAACATAATACATACGTTTTCTTGCAAGGTTGTTGGCAAGTCATTGTGAAAGGTAGTAGGGGTCAAGTCTTCAAATGCAATGCAAGAAATATGATTGCAGCATCATTTTGACTTTGTCTCAGTGTCGTACTGGTGGTTAATGACATCCACTGGAACCAGAAGTTGGTGAGACTTTTCAGTATGTTGATGTTCTTTCTACTGAATATTAAGTTGGGGGCGGAGCTTTCTGTTTGTGCATTATTCTTTTGTTGTAAACTAACAGTAAGAGGGGTGTGGTTAAAAATATTCTGTGAGCATCCACGAAAGGACCGCCTCCAAACGCATAAGCAAATTGTCAGTCTTTGAAGATTACCAAAACAAAGTTGTTGTTTTTGGCAACACGGTGGCGCAGTAGGTAGTGCTGTCGCCTCACAGCAAGAAGGACACTGGTTCGAGCCTCGGCTGGGTCAGTTGGCATTTCTGTGTGGAGTTTGCATGTTCTCCCCGTGGTTGCGTGGGTTTCCTCCGGGTGCTCCGCTTTCCCCCACAAGTCCAAAGACATGCGGTACAGGTGAATTGGGTAGGCTTAATTGTCCATAGTGTATGTGTGTGTATGAGAATGCATGGATGTTTCCCAGAGATGGGTTGTGGCTGAAAGGGCATCCGCTGCGTAAAACAAATGCTGGATAAGTTGGCAGTTCATTCTGCTGTGGCGACCCCGGATTAGTAAAGGGACTAAGCCGAAAAGAAAATGAATGAATGAATGAAGTTGTTGTTTTTTTCAGTGGATTAACTTGCACGGATTAATTAATCGCTCAAGAATACAAATGTGTGCTAGCAAAATAAAGATTGTACATTTTGATTTCACACAGACTTTAAATGTCTGCTGAAGCCACACAAAAATGAATTTAAAATTTGAATTGAATTTAAATTGGTGGAATTTGGTGGAATTGGTGGAATTTAAGAGAGTTTCAACCTTTGTGGCTCTTGGTCGTGAGTCTAAAATATGGAAAGAGATTGGGGCCAAAATTCATTAAATAAATAATACGTGTGAAATTAAATTGTTAGCACAGATTATAACAGAGATTCATTCTTTTTCTTTTCGGCTTAGTCCCTTTATTAATCCGGGGTCGCCACAGCAGAATGAACCGCCAACTTATCCAGCATATGTTTCACGCAGCGGATGCCCTTCCAGCCGCAACCCATCTCTGGGAAACATCCATACATTCTCAATCACACACACATACACTACGGACAATTTAGCTTACCCAATTCACCTGTACCGCATGTCTTTGGACTGGGGGGGAAACCAGAGCACCCGGAGGAAACCTACACAACCACGGGGAGAACATGAAAACTCCACACAGAAATGCCAACTGTCTCAGCCGAAGCTCGAACCAGCGACCTTCTTGCTATGCGGCGACAGCACTACCTAATGTGCCACCGTGTTGCCCTATAACAGGGAGGTCAAACTCAATTCTTGGAGGGCCGCAGCCCTGGACAGGTTAGATCCAACCCTAATTAAACACACCTGATCAAACTAATTGAGTCCTTCAGGATTGTTTGAAGTTAGTAAGTGTGTTGAAGCAGGGTTGGAACTAAACTGTGCAGGGCTGCGGCCCTCCAGGAATTGAGTTCGACATCCCTGGTTTATAAAGTAGTAACTTATTTATCACTACCATTTAATTTATTTACTTTTAATAGCTTGTAATTTGTCTTAAATGTTGGGATCATTTTAAATCTCAATTACTGAAATTTATATGGATTTAATGAGAAAGGAGGTGGCACAGTGGCTCAGTGGTTCACCTCAGAAGGTTGCTGGGTCAGTTGGCATTTCTATGTGGAGTTTGCATGTTCTCCCCGTGTTGGTGTTTGTTTCTTCCGGGTGCTCCAGTTTCCCCCACAAGTCCAAAACCATGCAGTATTGGTGAACTGACTTAACTAAATTGGCCGTAGTGAATGAGTGTGTGTGAATGAGTGTATATGGGTGTTTCCCAGTACTGGGTTGCAGCTGGAAGGACATCCGCTGTGAAAAACATTTGCTGGATAATCTGGCGGTTCATTCCACTGTGGTGACCCCTGATAAATACAGGGACTAAGTAAAAGAAAAATTAATGAGTGATCTTTGCGGCTTTTGTCTTGAGTCTGAAATATGGAAGGTGATGAGGGCCAACATTAATTAAATGATTATTAATAATAATAATGATGATGAATAAATTAGTTTTTCTATTTAGCCTATAAATGTTCATAATTTAATCCAATTTATTTACATCTACATTTGTATTGAATCTTTGACTTCTTTGATATTATGCTCGCTATTACTATTGTTATTATTATCATCATGTTATAATCAGAATAGTAAACCTAATGGAAAGTGCAAATATTTTACCAAAAACTAGAACTCTAAAACATTCACAGAAAATAGCTTACTATATACAACTATATTTACTCAGGGTGTCCGCAGAGTCTTCAAAAGTATTAAAAGTTGATAAATCAATTATGAAAAAGAAATTAAGGCCCTTAAAAGGTATTAAAACGTCTTAATCCCGTTTTTACAAGGACTTAAACTGTTTTAGCGTTGTCCAAAGTGTTAAAAAGCATAATTATGTTTATTTTCCTCGATTGGTTCGAGCCGGATGCGTCCGGCCAAGCTCCTCTGTCCGGGTGATGTCACGTAATTTGCGTCAAATAGGGATAGGAGATACCAATATTTTTGTTTCCGATCCGATACCAACTATTTTAAGACAAGTATCATTGATATCATGATGATATCATGACACATGATTCTTTTTTACATTTATTAAATTTACAGAACTACTGTATAAGTGGATAAACAGCACCATTTATAGGCTAATGAAAAGTAATATACTGCACAACTGAATTTCTTCACCTTATTTAAAGGTCAAAACAGCAGAACTTAAAGTTAAGTTAAGTCTTAAAGTTAAGTTGCAATATTCATTTGTGCTTTCTGATTTTAATCAGTTTCCAGGTTTTTGTGAAGGAACAACAGAATGTTGAGTTTTTTGCCTTTAAGTGATTACTTTTACGGGAACTCCAGATTATACTTCGTTTACGTTCAGTCATGATGTCGACAGCTCCGCTCTCAAGTTTTACAACCCGCGGTTGGTGTGTGTGTGTGGTGCCTGTACCACTGTGCCATGAAATAACACTGACCTATCAGCGGAGATACAGCGGAAGAATATCATAGTTCCCATTTGTGTTCCTATATAAGTAAATATTTATATATTATGCGGTGCTAAAATTATTTAGATATTTAAAAATTTCTGATCACTCAGTAAGAAAAAAAACCCCCAGAAAAGATCGATACTTTCACTTGAGGATCGATCCTTTTGATACATTCCCAGTAACGAAAATATCAATACTTCAGATTTGATCCGCCCATCCCTAGCGACAAAGGCGAGGTGATGTGACGCTCTCCACATTTTGCGAAACCATAGAGCAAAACAGTCGGTGTAATAGGATAATGCAAGTTTGCATACTCCTGGTTGGAGAAAGACGAGTTTAAACAGTGGCTGAAACCTGTTGCTAACAACAACCATGTAATTTATTCTCTCAAGGTTTGTTTTTTCAGAGCTTGTCTAAGTTCTGTTGCACGGTTGTGCTCCATTTCATTTGTTTAACTGCAACATATTATTAATTTAAAGGTTTGATACTGATTAGAAGTGGCCATGAGGTCTTAAAATATTCTGAGAAGGTCTTTAAAAAGTCTTAAAAAGCTATTGAAATTCCCTGTAGGATTCCTGCATACTACATTTAACTATATATATAATTTAAGAGCTCTGACCTGTGAAGTTCTCATGCAGTGCATTGTGGACCTCCTGAAGATCTTGAAGCTTTTTCTGCAAGTTATGATTAGATGTAGCCTGCATATAGCCTGTATGATGAGAGAAAAATATTCATTCGGATCCAATATTCATTTGTGCCAGTTATTAATAAATCTAAACGTATATATTTTAATACACAAGAAGCTGAGCGCGATCAGTCCAATGGTGAAGATCACACACAGAGCCGTGAGTAGCAGCCGAACACCATCACAACACGAGCTGCTCTTCTGCAAATCTACAAGGAGGAAGGTACAAGGTCTTTAAAATATATTCAATCATATTGTTGGTTTTAATGATGCTTACAGCTCAAAACAAGTATAATGGTTTTTTTTTATTCATACATAAGAGCAGGGGTCACTAATCTCAGTCCTGGAGGGCCGGTGTCCCTGCAGGGTTTAGCTCCATTGCCTCAACACACCTGACTGGATGTTTCAAGTATACAAAGTGAGAGCTTGATTAGCTTTTTCAGGTGTGTTTGATTAGGGTTGGAGCTAAAATCTGCAAGACACCGGCCCTCCAGGAACAAGTTTGGTGATCCCTGCATCAGAGTATGTCTGTGCAAAAAAAAAAATGGGTAGCATAAACTTTTACCGTGACTCTTCTATAATACAATATAGTGTTATTCATCATATTGAATGCCAAATAATCTTGTCAGGCCTGTTTGGAACACTAATAATTTAATGAGAAAAATATGATATATTTATGCGTTACATACTAATAAAATGCCATTAAAATAATAATTTGCCACTATTATTCATTCCTCTAGGTTTTGCCCATTTGTTACCAACAAGTTTTTAATTTACATTAAAAAATCCCCACAATTAAATTGTCCCAACACAAATCAATTAAGTTAGTAAGTTTTACAAATGTAAGTGGGTTGAACATAAAAGTTGTCCCCCAAAAAAACATAAGAATTGTGTTGTGAAGTAGTTTGAACAAGCAGCAAAAGTAATCTTTTGGGTGTCTGTAATATTTGAATGATCATTTACTCATTTACATATTTTAATACAAGTAACACAATCTTTTTTCACATACATATATCTGTAAAGCCGGATTATGACGGGGCATTATTTCACTCACATGTTAATATTTTATATTCACATGATTATTTGACGCATTGACATAGACTCATTTAATCTGTGTATAGTTGTGTAAATGAGCAAATGTGTTGTGTTATCATTACAATTTCATTATACTGATGTTACCATGATTTCTTAAGACATCCTGTCCTGACTTTCACAATTTGTCATCATTCCTTTAAAGATAAATTTGTTTTATTTGATTTACAACTGGTCGTTAAGGGTTTCCCAGAAATAGAGATCCCAGAAAAAGATTTTCCACCTCCTCACCACAACGTCCACAATGACCCCTCTGTATTTTAACCATCAAGTAAATATACGTTATTTTTATTTTTATTTTTTTTGGACCCAACTTCCCTTTCTGTCATCTATTGAAACCTCATCCTTCATCACATCACGCTTATGCAAATGCAAACACACCACTGTGAATTTCTCACACTTCATTTAAATATGCTGCGGGTCTGAAGGCCACATTAATCTTTTTAGGCCCATGAAAGTAGTCGATTTTTTTAATTTATTTTTTGTAGTAGTAGTATGCATATTTAGATCAAATCTACATTTGTGCAAGCTTTTAATAAAATTTTTACTTTAATAACTTTCATTTCAAAAATAATAAAATATAAAAATGCAAAACATGTTTAGTAGAATTATTCATATTTAATGTTTACTTTATTTTAAAAGCTATTACATTAAAACTACAAAGTAAAACGGCAATACATATTTATTAAACCCATATTTCATTCACTCTTTTACTCTTGAATTTCCCGATGTAGAATGTGATCACAATCGCACTGCTTTAACGTGAATTTAACGTTTAATGCACTGCTTTAACGTGAGATTTCACATCACATTGAGTCTTATGTTTTTACTTGTGTGAATTTAAATTGATTCATTTTTTAAATTAATTTCACTAATATTTTGTGATAGATTATTAATGTAATATTAAAATGTTCAACTGATTTATTTACAATACAGTTTGTAAAGTAATATCTTCTGTCTTTTAGTAGATATATTATATGAGAGGCTTGCTTTGTTTACCAAATAAGCAGAGCTAATTGGATTTGTATTGTAAACATTAAATAAAAGGATAACTTTACAATAAGGTTCATTAGTTAATGCATTTACTAACATGAACTAATCATGAACAACACTTGTACATTTATTAATCATAATTGAACATTTACTAATGCGTTATTAACATCCAAGCCCATGCTTGTTAACATTAGTTAATGCACCGTGAGTTAACACGAACTAACAATGAACAACTGTATTTTCATTAACTAACATGAATAAATACTGTAGTAAATGAATTGTTCATGTTAGTAAATGCATTAATTAACATTAACTAATGAACCTTATTGTAAAGTGTGACCAATAAAAGTGAAAAGGGTATTATTTTTTATTTGAAATATTCTGTTTTTAGTTATGCTATTCCTAAAATTATTTCACATACAGTAAATCCACTGATTGTTTTTACAAAATTCTAAGCAAAAAATGTCAGTCGATTTTGTCTGGCCCTAATCACAGGTCTACTAAATTAATTAATTAGTCTGCTTAAACTTTAATGTCAACAATATTTGAGTTTTGTAGTTAAACTGAATTGAATATCTGCCTGATGCTTAACTCAAATATCTTTGTTTTAACAAGTTTACACCACACAATTTTGGAGTAAAGTGTTAAATTTTACTAAAACAGGTGATAAATTTGCTTTTCATTGACTGCCTTGCTCGGGGGGGAAAACCACACAGGTTATAATGCAAGGTTTCAACTAGAAATAACATTAAAACATCACAAACCATCATATTTGGACCATTAAAACAGCACATTTGAATAGTTTCCAGTGTGTTTGGGACAGATTTCATCAGGATTTATTGATTTTCGTCTCCAAATGAAGGCAAAAACACAAGTACAAACATTAAATTACGATATCAATGTTCCTTCATAACCATTTAAAAGCATTACGGATAATTGATGATTTCTGTGATGTTTCAGCTTAGAGCTTTCAGTCTCTTTATTGCAACATGAACATTTGCCACACGAAAAAATATCAAGTTTTGTAATAATACACAAACACGTTTTTTTCTGATACTCGCCACACTGACCTGCATCATCTTCATTATCTTTGTCCACCTTCTTCACAAACACGACCTCTGAATAAACCACGTCCTCAGACATTTCTTACTTCTGAAGCGATGCTGCTCGAATCCTGTATCACAAGATGATGGGGGAAAAGAGGAACCTCAGGGTCCTTTCTGTCAACAATCTGTTGTCACATCTTATGAAATACTAGCCTGTGATAATACTATTTTATAAAACAGATATTTCCAGTCCCTGCTGCTGATTGGTCACCCGAGGAGCCAGGTTTTACTTAAACTACAGTTATGATCTTTTAGCTACAATAATTCATGTGTTTATTAATATTTATTTAATGAAATACAAGTGGCACAGCAGAAGTTATGTTTACGTCATTCATTAAATTATGTTAATATGATGTTTGGGGTATATGCGCACAGACTTAATTTCAGCCTGTCTCAGTGCTTCTGATGAACTGTCTTTCCATTGTAAAATCACCACGTTTAAGATTTAAGCCAACTTTCCCTGTCAAACAATAAAAAAACTGAACTGAAGTTTATCTTGGTTTTAGTTGACCCGCACCAAGCAGGCCTCGAACCGACGATTCGGTAAGAAAAAACACATAATAGGCAAAACAGTGGAGCGTCTATCAGCGCTTTAGCCAGTTTACGCACTGCACACGGACTGCATCTGGGCCATAGCTTAACAGTCTGGCCCATACACACACTGCAGACGGACTGTGTGTAAAACAGGTGTTACTAGCTGATCTCCGTAACGGCCGCATGCTATGATCGACAGAACCGCCGATGTGAAGCAAATAGGCTATTTTTGTCTTGCTAACATCCTGATTAACAACCATGTAATAAGTTAGCTAAAGTTTAGCCCGGGCAATATCATAGGCATACAGGCTATTGGCTGAGGCTAATGTAATGGAGAAATGACAGCTGGATAGTGAATATATCCCCCTCTCGTTTTATTCAGAATATATCATGTTAATTGAAGCTATAAAGATATGTATATATAGGTTAGCTATGTGGCTATCACTGTGACCTACATTCTTCAAAATATTTTATTTTGTTCAACAGAAAAAAGAAAACTCAAACAAAAATAATAGATTAAAGAGGGATAGTTCACTCAAAAATTTAAATTTACTCACCCTTAAGTGGTTGCAAATCTCTGTTGCTTTATTTTTTAAACTAAAGAATTAAAGATTAAAGAAGACATTTTAAAGAAAGCTGTAAACCTATAAAGTTTAAAAAACAAATACCCTGAAAGTCAATGGTTACAGGTTTCCTGCTTTCTTCAAAATATTATTTTGTGTGTTCAACGGAAGAAAAAGTCAAATAGGTTTGGAACGAGAGTAAATGACAGAATGTTCAGTTTTGAATGAACTGTCCTTTTAAGGGTGAGTATATGGTGAATTTAGGGTGAAATATCCTTTAATATATTTTATTTATTAAACTACAATTATTATTATTATTTAATAAAAAGTGTCCTTTTTTCCCACTTGAGCCCCAGCCCCTTAAAAGGTCTCTGCACGTCCCTGGACCCCAGTATTTTCAATGGAGTTTCTTCGCTTGCCTGCTGATCCTGATGGCGATAACGATTATATGGTCTTTCATCTCGTTTTACGCTTAAACCCTAAATTATTGTTTAAGTCTATTTAACTGAATGTATTGTAATTACATTACAACATCCATGCTGTAAAAGGAACTTTACGAAATTAAAAATAGTAAGATTTCACAGGATGTTTATCATTGGCTGAAAAACACTAGCTTTGCATATAACCCTTTAATGACAAACATTAAAGCGACATTCATTCATTTTCCTTCGGTTTAGTCTCTTTATTAATCAGGGGTCGCCACAGTGGAATGAACCACCAACTTAATCAGCACGTTTCATGCAGCGGATGCCCTTCCAGCTGCAACCCATCACTGGGAAAGTTACAGCGACCCAAAAAGTTACAATTTAATTATCCTCTTATATTCAACTGGTTTCTAACCTCTCTGAATTTCTTTATTTTGTTGAACACGAGAAGATATTTTGAAGAATGCTGAAAATATTAATATGTTAATGGTTACCGGTTTCCCACTCTTTATTTTCTTTAATTCCCACTCGTTATTTTGATTTATGTCTTCATTTGTGTTCAACAGAAGAAAGTCAAACTGGTTTGGAAAAAGTCAACTTAAAAAAAAGCTAGTAGCTAGTAGGCTAAATAATTACAGGATTTTGTCAAGTGAAATGAGGGTTAAAAAATGACTTGTTTCCATCAAGGAGTGATATAATAGTAATTGTGAAACTCTCACAATACTGTCCTTGTTTCTAAGATGTTTAAATTATCTTTAAATTTCGACCTTTTCTGTCCATATTTTTAAGATTTACATATATTTTCAGAAGCGTTCCTCATCATTTTGACTCAAACTCAATGAATTATTAGTATTGTTATTATCATTATCACCATCATTTATGATGTTAGCAGTGTCGCCTCACAGCAAGAAGGTCGCTGGTTCGAGTCCCGGCTGCGTCAGGTGGCATTTCTGTGTGGAGTTTGCATGTTCTCGCCGTGTTTGCACTTGTTTCCTCCGGGTGCTCCGGTTTCCCCCACAGTCCAAAGAATTGAATTGAATAAACTCGTGTATGAGTGTGTATGGATGTTTCCCAGTACTGGGTTGCAACGTTGTAAAGAAACTAAAGACGAAGGAAGATGAATGAATAAATGAAAAGACTTTTTGGTTAAGACTTTTATTTTGAAAGCCTGACGTCTTCCGTCGAGGACTTCCACAGTAATGGACGGTTCGGTCGCTAGCACCTCTGTGTGGGACACACAAAAAGTGTATAAACATCACGAGCAACAGAATGTTGCCCAAACTCGCCCAAAATACAGAGAAGGAAGACGCCTCAAAGCTGTTAAGGTCGGTTTATCTCATAAATGCTTTTATCTCGTCGTATTGTGCAGCTTCAGTGTACGCAGTCATGTTGTCTGTAAGTTCTCTCTCATCTCTGCTCTCTAAAAGAATTGCCGAATCGCTGATTTCAGGTGTACACCATCAACCTGGAGTCTCGGTATCTGCTGGTTCAAGGAGTACCTGCTATTGGAGTGATGTCCGAGCTGGTGCAGCTGTTTGCTCTGTATGGAGTGATCGAGGAGTACAGGCCACTGGATGAATACCCAGCTGAGCAGTTCACGGAGGTTTACTTAATTCAGTTCCAGAAGCTGACGAGTGCACGGTAAGAACAGGCTGATTAAACCATGTTTAATGTTAATGAGTAGTTTGATGAGTTTGTGCCATATATTGAGTTAAAGTTTGATTTATGTCCACACATTTGATCTTTCTCTTATTATTTAAAATATAATTTCAGAAAAGTATTCTTTGCCAATTCTAAATAGCGAACTCATATTAGCAGCCGGTGACTATCAAAGTACAACACAGTTCACAGTTAAGTGAAGACTGATAATGCTGTTTTAAAGTCATATTTTACATGTGATTTCAGACAAAATATTTGAAGTACCATGGTAAACGATATAGGGAGCATGTCACAAGTTGTCAATGTGTGAATATAAAACCAACTTTACCTCAGTGTGCCACATTGGTGCAGAGCCGCATTCACTTTTAGAGGGATAGTTTACTCAAATAAAATAAATTTAATCATGCACCATTTACTCACCCTCAAGTATTTCAAAACACAAAGGAGGATCTTTTGAAGAAAGCTGGAAACCAAAAACCATTAATTTGCATAGTAGGAAGAATAAATAGTATGGATGTCAATGGTTACCGGCTTTAAACTTTCTTCAAGATATCTTCTTTTGTGACATGTTTGTGACAAGTGAAGTAACAGATGACAGTATGTTTATTTTGGTGTGAACTATCCCTTTAAGTTCCACTTAGGCTGCATTTACACTGCATGCTTCAAGTGACTCAATTCCATTATTTTTTCTCCCATGTGGCACAGATGAGATATGGCCCATGCACGTATAAACAGGGAAAAAAATCACATGGATTCCGATTTACTCAAATCAGATTCAGACCTTGTTCATATGCGGAAATTGATCTGATATAAGTTGGATCTGTGCCCTCGTGTCTGCAGTGTAAGCAGGTAGATCAGATTTTCACCTGTCGATGTGAGTTGAGTGTCATTTAAAAACCATGGCGGCTGCTCATTGCGCCTTTGCCGTGTGCTGTGTAAATGCAGACAATCAGATACAAGTCGCTTTTAAAAGATGATGTAAGCAGGTCATCAAACAAAATCGGATACAGTCACAAAATCGGAATTGAGCATCAAGATCTGCAGTGTAAATGCAGCCATAGTTTGCATGTTCTTCCCGTGTTGGCGTGGGTTTCCTCCGGGTGCTCTGGTTTCCCTCAAAGACATGAGCTATAGGTGAATTAGGTAAGCTAAATTGGCTGTAGTGTATGAGTGTGTGTGTGTTTCCCAATAATGGGTTGCAACTTGAAAGGACGTCCACTGCATAAAAAAAACATGCTGGAATAGTTGGTGGTTCATTCCGCTGTGGCGACCCCTAAAATCGAGACTAAGCCAAAGGAAAATGAATTAATGAATGAATTTAATACGTGATCACATGATCCGTGCCAGAAATATGCCTGACGGAAGAACTATTGTTATACTGAACGACATGTTCTGCACGTTAGTTGTTTTTTTATTACTATTGTTATTTTACAGGGCAGCTAAAAGGCACACAGATGAAAAGAGCTTCTTCGGGGGTCAGCTGCATGTCTGCTACGCTCCCGAGTATGAAACCGTGGAGGAAACCAGACAGAAATTACAGGACAGACGGAGATATGTTAACCGGGCATGCCAAAATGCAGGTATTTGAATGCATTTGTATTCTCTCTAAATGAATACATGTGTAGAAAATCTAATAACAATCACATGCTGCTTTTGTTTTCAGCAAAACTATACAATCAGCAGGAGGAAGTAAACACAGAGACATCATCAAGCACAGACACACAAACAGCTGAGGCTCCTAAAATGCAGAAAAACCCTGAAGGAGCCAGAAGGGAGAACATAAATTCAGACTATTTGGGATTTCCTCTGTTACCTTTGCCTCCAACTGCAGATGTTTCTTATAGACTTCAAAATCATTTTACCCAGCCATCACAATTACAGTGGACCAAAGAAACGACAGAGGATAACATGGGCTCTCTGCATAATTTCATCCCTCCTGTACAAAAAAGCTCAAAGCAGTGTGCGTCTTCCTCATCTTCAGGCATTAAAGAGGGAGATTTGAGTCAAAAGCAGAAGATCTTGACTCCGTCTATTAGATTTATGCCAAGGACTACACATTTAGAGAGCAGAAAACGGAAACTAGATGAACAAACATTCTTTTTGAATGAAGGAGATAAAACAGGGGTTCTGATTGGTCCAAAGTTACCAGAGCTGCCCAAGCTGGACATGGAGGATTCTTCATTAAATGTTACTGCCAATTTGATCCGTAAGACCATGACCAAGGTTAGTTTTCTTATTATTGTCATCAATACTGGCATTGTTAACCTTCTTTTTAAAATTAAATTCAAATATTATTTACACATCTGGTGGTGTTTTAAAGGGATAGTTCACCCAAAAATTTTAATTGTCATAATTGTTATACTATTGTTCTAAACAAGTTCTGTTTAACACAAAAGATGTTTTGAAGAATGTTGGAAATGTGTAACCTTTGACATTCACAGTAGAAAAAATAAATATTATTGAAGTCAATGTTTTCAGGGTTCTACCATTGTTCAATCTTTTAGTGTTCTACAAAACAAACTCAAACTGGTTTGGAAGAAGTCAAGAATGAGTGAATTATTGCAAGAGGTTTTATCTTTTGTGTGAACTATCCCCTATAATGTCTGTCTATGTGTTTTTGAACACAAAAGGAGACATTTTCGAAAATTTCCTGCTTGTTCCTATAACACAGAATGAAATGTATCACAAAATCAGTTCATCCCATTGGACACTTGATATATATTCAGGGTTCATACACATATTTACTACTAAAATTCCATGACTTTTCCAGAACTTCTCAAGGACTTCCAGGACTTTTCAAGTACACTTTCATGACCTAATGTTTCATGTATATGTGGTAAATAATAAGAAAAACAATGCATGTTCAAAGTTTTTACAGCATATCATAAAACATGCAACATTTAGTTTAATCTTTTTATCTATGTAAACTTTACTCAGGTTATGTTCACACAGCACTAATAATGTGAGAGCATGTGTTTGACCATGGACAGAAAAGAAGAGAACTATCCTATATTTAAGTACACGGATATTTGTTCAACTAATTTTCATGACTTTTCCAAAACTTTGTGCGTTTTTCAGTTTTTCCAAAACTTTTCCAGGCCTGGAAAATACCATGTCAAAATTCCATGACTTTTCCAGGTTTTTCATGACCGTATGAACCCTGTATATTTCAAGAATCGTGAAGATACGCTAACAAAAAATATATTTTCAAAATTGTAACCTTTTTTGTACAAATTAGGAAGACGTGTGAGTGGGTGTATAATATCTGAATGTTCATTTTGGGATGAACTATCATGTATATTATGTACATTATCAGCTGTATTTCATAATATATTGACTTATTATATTTTCTTTTCATAGGCTGCGTCTGTTCCAGAGGTTAAACCTGTTCAAGTAAAGCACACTGCTCCAAAACCACGCAGAAGAATTTAAGAAAACAATCAATGTCTTAGAATGAACAATGTTTTAGTTATTTATTTAGTTTCAGCCACAAGTATTGTTTGACAGTAAGTTTTTTTCCCCCAAAAATCCAGTCATTCTTTCCAGTGTTCTTGCTGTTTCTGAAATGCCTGTTGCTCAAATGCTAGTACGCTCTGCCAAATGAATGAAAAGACTATTTATTAGAGAACGTCTTTTTACATTTTTACATGCACACATAGTTGATTGTGTATTTTACCTTTGCATCAGGGAGGCAGTTTCCAAAAGCTTCTAGTAAAAGTTTTTCATCCATCACTGTCTGCTCAAAATCGGCATAAGAAACTCTTCCATCATGGTCATAATCCTGATAAGGGAAAAAATGATAAAGGGGTAGTTCACTCAACAATAATAACATAACTCTTAGATCCTCCTGATTTTCATGGGGAAAATACTATTGTACTCAATGGGGACTAAATACTTATTGTACATCAGAGAAAAAATAATCTAAAACAGGTCTGGAAAAACTTGAATGAGTAAATCTTGACAGAAATGTAATTTTAGGGTGAACTGTCCCTTTAACAGTGAAGAAATATTCCATATTCAATTCAATTTATGCTTATTTCTATAGTGCTTTTTACAAAGTAGACTGCCAAAAGCATCTTAACAGATAAAGAAAAGTAAACCTCCTATTTCAGATAAATGTTCTGACACAAGTACCATTTTCTTCAAGGCAATCTCCACAATATCCTTAATCCCCTCATCGGGATCCTCTTCGGTGGGCTGCCTGATGAGACTGTCTTTCAGCATCTGAAACATCTCCTCTCGTGAGATGTATCCATCCCCGTTCAGGTCATACACCTCAAAACAGTCTATTGTATATTATATATCAAATAGCACAACGTATGGAACGTGTATTAGATTATAATGTAAAGAGCTCACATTTCATTTTTTCATCCAGTGTGCCTCTTAGAAAGACAGACAGAGCTTCAACCCACTCTCTGATGCTTAAGTAGCCATCGTTGTCCTTGTCAATGACACGGCAAACTGAATGCAGAAGAGATTAAAAGCATAGTGAGTGACGTCCTTCTGATTCAGAAATGTTTATGTAGACTCACTGGCCAGTATATTAGGTGTGTGCTTTTATATCTGCTTGTTTATGTTAATAATTAATCAGCCAATCACATGGATGCAGCTTAATGGATTAAAAGGATAGTTCAAATGTAAAACATTGTATTTACTCACTCTCAAGTGTTTCCAAACCTATATGAGTTTCTTTTTCTGATTTTCCTTTTCACCCCAAAATGTTGGAAACCAGTAACTTTATAGTTAAAAAAAAAATGGTTACCAGTTATCAAGAATTTTCAATACATCTCAATTCTGTTCAGCATAACAAAAAGACTCAAATAAGTTTGAAACAAATTAGGTGTTTTAATTTTTGGTTGAACTATCCCTTTAAGGCAGAGATGCCCAAAGTTGGCCCATGGTAACTTTTAAATTTTCCCGCCATCCCAGCTAAGAATGGTTTAGAGCAGGGGTCAATAACTTGTTCCTGGAGGGCGGGTGTCCAGCAGATTTTAGCTCCAACCCTAATCAAACACACCTGAACAAGCTAATCAAGGTCTAACTAGCTATATTTAAAACATCCAGGCAGGTGTGTTGTAGCAAGTTGGAGCTTAACACTGCAGGGACACTGGCCCTCCAGGAACGAGATTGTCATTTCAAATTTAGTGTAACCTTTTATTCGTTTGTTTTATTAGTAAGCTACAAATAAGCTATCTGAAATTAAATGTTTCAATTTGTGAATCAGGGGTCTCAAACTTGCGGGAAAAAATGTGGCCCGCAGGACGATAGTTTTGTGGCCCCCGCCTTAATTTTAAAATGTTTAATGTCAGTGCGGCCTGCGAGTTTGATATATATGGCACTTTACAGTGTTGTGTGCAGAGCTAATCAAACCTACCAATCACCGTGGTGTATATGGATCTCGGGGGGTGGGACATCAGCTTGGCACAGGCAGAGAAACATTTCTCAATGAGTGAAAGTTACAGCAAAGAGTGTTTTCCGCAAACGTGCCTGCTGGCTGCCTCGTTTCTATTGGGCACACACGGACATTCGTCCCAGCGCGCTTCATTCACATTACTTCAAAAAAGCTTCTGCCCAGCGGGACATTATACGAAGATAAATGAATATAGATCAGTGTGAAAACAAGTTAAAAAAATGAAAACGATTCTCTCTCTTCCCCCCCAGCATTCCCAACTTTAAAGTAAAATAGTTTGATATATTTATCTTCGGCCCACGAAGTAAATGTAAATGACTGAATATGGTATGGTGATTACTGCCAAATGGACTGGTTTGAGTATTTCACAAACTGTTGATCTGTTGGTATTTTTATGGATAACTATGTTTGGGTTTAAAGAGAATGGGCCTAAAAACAAAACAAAAAAGCGATAATAATATTCTATGGGCAAAATAAGATTGATTGAAAGGTACTGTTAACACAGATAAATGCTTGTTACGACCCACTACCCATGATCCTCTACCATAAAGCAGGATTAATTAGCCAGTAAAACCTTCATGTTATCTAAAACCCAAGATTGAAGATTGGAGCAAAATAAACAATATTAACTGACTAGCCAGCTCATCTGACTTCATGGTACTAGCCCCAGGTCAGAATTTCTAAACATACAACACATCAAACTTTGAAGCAGGTGAGCTACAGCATCAGAAGAAGAGCACAATGCTGCAACTATGTCTACTAAAAACAAGAAAATGAAGCTAGTTTGCATGGCCTTATACAATGTATGCATGTGTCACAAAGCACAAACTGGTTTCTTGAACATGTTCACTCAAATGACTCCACAGTCACCACATAACACTTAAACAGAGCACTGGAATGGGAGATTCGCATCATGGATATGTTATCTACAGCAGCAACTGCAAGGTACTTATGTCAGTATGGAATGTTTTCAGAACCTTCCTAAATCTGTCCCATAAAAATTTAAAGCAATTCCTCAGCCAAAGAGGTGATACAGAGGATACGTCACTACTAATAGTATTGAACACCTTAATTAGTTGGATCAGCTGTGTTTGATTAGGGTTGGAGCAAAACTCTCTACTCGAAGAATTGAGTTTGAGACCATCGCTGTAAGGCAGGGGGTGACCACGGTGTGACCAACCCTGTTCCAGGAGATCTACCTTCTAGCAGATTTCATTCATTCATTCATTTTCTTTTCGGCTTAGTCCCTTTTTATTAATCAGGGTCGCCACAGCGGATTGAACCGCCAACTTATCCAGCATTTGTTTTACGCAGCGGATGCCCTTCCAGCCACAACCCATCTCTGGGAAACTAGCAGATTTCAGTTGCAACCCATATCAAACACACCTGCCTGTAATTATCAAAAGCGGTTCAGGTCCAAATGAATTGGTTCAGGTGTGTTTGTTAAAGGTTGGAGCTGAAATCTAGTAAGGTAGATCTCCAGGGACAGGGTGGAGCACACCTGCTCTGAGGAAAGTAATATGAAAGTATGTGCTGTACCATTTTTGCGTTGTTCCTTTCTTTTTTAAAAGATTAATATTATAATACATTACTTTAAATAGTACATTATAGCCAAGCATGGGAAAGAAACTCAAAAATGTTTAGAACCACTTGAGTGTGAGCAAATGGCGTGTAGCCTAAATGTAGGTTGAATAGTGGGTGAACTATCCCTTTAAACCCCATAATATTGCTTGCATTGTAGACGACCCATTAAAGTGGCCGGTGAGAGTATAATGTAATACACAATACACACAATATAAAGTTACAGCAATTGTGATTGTTTCTTTGCTCGTTGTTCTCATCCAAATGAGAAACGTAACAATACCTCTGTCCGTCATCATATCGTCGGTCATCCCGAAAGTGTTGTGCAGTATGTTTCTGAATTTGGCCCGGTCCACTCCATGAGTCGCTCTTCTCTCTGCCTGCTCTCCCAGCAGACCGTTGAACAGCCTTATCAGACACTCCGTCTCTGTTTTATTAACTACAGAATGATCCAGCTTCGTCAAATTACTACACAAGGTACGTTATAACCATAACTTTTATAAAGCTGCAGGTTATTAACGCACCAGCAGCTGATATATCACGTTTCAAACTCAAGTAGATACTTACAATGTTTGACTTGTTTGCATAAAGTCTCGGCGAGGTTTTGAATTAATTTTCTGTTCATTGCCGACATTTTCTGCATGTTTTTACTCTCTTTTTAGTCTTTGGTTGAATGTCGCTATGGAAACGTGTCATGTG
>CAIGQQ010000001.1:5349582-5386534 GCA_903798035.1 Danio albolineatus | reverse complement strand
CGGGGTCGCCACAGCGGAATGAACCGCCAACTTATCCAGCATTTGTTTTACGCAGCGGATGCCCTTCCAGCCGCAACCCATCTCTGGGAAACACATTCATACATTCTCATTCACACACATACACTATGGACAATTTAGCTTACCCAATTCACCTGTACCGCATGTCTTTGGACTGTGGGGGAAACCGGAGCACCCGGAGGAAACCCACGCAACCACGGGGAGAACATGCAAACTCCACACAGAAATGCCAACTGGCCCAGCCGGGGATCGAACCAGCGACCTTCTTGCTGTGAGGCGAACGTGCTAACCACTCGGCCACCGTGGCGCCCTTAATAAAAAAGATATATTTTATAATTTTTATATAAGCATGTATTTTAACAATTTATAATTACATTTAGGCTTACAGTTCATATAAACTGCCAAATGTGCAATTTACATATAGTTATTTGCATAGATATTTATTTTGAGTTTTGATTACTAAGTCTAAAAGTAAATTGCAATTGAGATTTGTTAATTGTAGCCTTAATATTGCAGTAATATTTGTAATATGTACAAGTAATATTAGAATAATAGTGTTCCTTATATAGTTTACAGAAGTAGCTGAGATAGTTCTTTTAAACAAACCAAAAAATGTAAGTATAAAAGACAAAGCAGAAATGTGTTATCAGCACACGATGAAGACAAAAGAAGCAGTTTTACCTTTAGTTCCTCTGCACTATTTTATTTAATTCATGCGAAACACACACACACACACACACACACACACACACACGTATGAAAACTCTCTGGATGTTTGGGTCCAATAATTTTAATGAATGTTTGTTTTATTCAATAAATGTTGACCAATTTCAAATAAAAAGGTTGTCATTTAGAGCATTTTGATTTTCCAGAAAATGACATGTATGTGTTTTGTAAGTGTATATGAAAATGTATTATGACTAATTGTTATTTTGAACTCTAAAAGACAACATTTATTTATTATGAATTGGGAAGAAATGTTTGTCAAAAATCCTTTCGCTGAAACACACAACTATAAATATTAAATTCAGAGAAACTGAGGATTTCTAAGTGGTCTTGAATGGGGTATATGCACAGCTAGTGTTTTTCAGCCAATGATAAACGTCCGGTGAAATCTTAATATGACTGTTTAATTTCATAATGTTCCTTTTACAGCATTAATGTTGTAATGTAATTACAAAACATTCAGTTAAATAGACTTAAACATTCATTTAGGTGTTCAAGCGTAAAACGAGATGAAAGACCATATAATCGTTATCGCCATCACTAGCAGGCAAGCAAAGACACTCCATTGAAAATACTGGGGTCATATTTTAAAGACATGGGGGTGAATGGAATTTAATGCAGTGCTTCTTGTCAGGTCTGAGACCCACTTTATATCGTATATATCTCAGGCAGTGAAGATCCCTGATTTTTAAAGAAATCAGACCTTAAATGGCGCCACGGTGGCCTAGTGGTTAGCACGTTCGCCTCACAGCAAGAAGGTCGCTGGTTCGATCCCCGGCTGGGCCAGTTGGCATTTCTGTGTGGAGTTTGCATGTTCTCCCCGTGGTTGCGTGGGTTTCCTCCGGGTGCTCCGGTTTCCCCCACAGTCCAAAGACATGCGGTACAGGTGAATTGGCTAAATTGTCCGTAGTGTAAGTGTGTGAATGAGAATGTATGGATGTGTTTCCCAGAGATGGGTTGTGGCTGGAAGCGCATCCGCTGCGTAAAACAAATGCTGGATAAGTTGGCGGTTCATTCCGCTGTGGCGACCCCGGATTAATAAAGGGACTAAGCCGAAAGGAAAATGAATGAATGAATGAATGAATGAGACCTTAAATGTGGTGATCTTATAATAGACAAGACTTTTCACCTGAAGTACTGAGCCGGGCTGGCTGAAATTAAAAGTCTGTGTGCATATTCCCCATTTTTTTCTGTAACAGTATATCTATAATATATTTGTTTTATTTATATATTTTTAAGCATCACTACACTCTTTATTTGATAAAAATCTCTTAGTAAAGAAAGTGTGAAAAAGCTCCATTTAAGGAAGATGAGAAAATCATTCATTTATTTTCCTTCGGATTATTCTCCCTTTCTGAGGTGGCCACAGCGGAATGAACCGCCATGAGAAAATCACATTATAGTTATTTCTAAATTTGAATTCTCCAGCTTTCATGCAACGTTTACTTACCGGATATATTATTTGATTTAAAATCTGAGGTTCCTGTTCATAAACATTTCCTAACCACACTAACTGCCTACAATTTCAGTTCCCTTTTAAATGCAGACATTGGAGGAGGTTTTACTTCTATACATATGATTGTGGTCAATTTAACATTTAGTTTTTTCACCATTGCCGCCTTCAGCCTCATGGACATCTAAATTCACACAAGTGCAGACTGCAAACTTTAATTATTCAACCCTGTATTTTTCTAAAGGTCAGATGTTTGTGAAGATCATGAGAAAATTGAGATTGCAATAAAACCAGATCACAAGAAAATGACGGCATGATCACATGAAAAGAAAAACAAATATGAGGAAATTGTGTCATGATCACTGAGTGCGAAACTGGCAGGCCTATAAAGATAAAAGATGAATAAATGAGTACCTGCCATTAAACAGTTTATATATATTCTGGGGAAAAATGTTAATTATTATTTAGTGAAGAATTATATAGATTAATATAGAATGATTCTCACTTTTTTCTGCTAAAAATGTAAATTTTAAGGCATTTGGGCTTAACTCATAACATAATATTTTGTCTTTTGCATTATAAAGCAAAAAAACAACAACAACATTATATTGCTAATGTTTTTAAAATAATAAATACGTTTTACTACTGTTCAGATGTTTGTCTGTGAGGTTTCTGGGCTTTTTTTCATGTGGTGTCTATCTTATGTTCAACAAGGCTGCATGATTATTTGATTAAGTAAATGTATTTGATCAAATGTGAATTATATGTTATTTACTATAATATAATTCATTAATTTTGCTTCGCTTAGTCCCTTAATTCATCATGGGGTCACCACAGCGGAATGAACCGGCTTGTCCAGTAGATGTTTTACGCAGCGGATGTCCTTCCAGCTGCAACCCAGTACTGGGAAACGTCCATATACACTCATCCACACGCACACAAACTTGTACTACGGCCAATTTTTGGTAGTTTATTCAATTCACCTATAATGCATGTCTCTTTGGACTATGGAGGACACCCACCCGAACACAGGGAGAACATGCTAGCTCCACACAGAAACGGCAACTGGCCCAGCTGGGACTCGAAACAGTGACCTTCTTGCTGTGAGGTGACCGTGCTAACCACTGAGGCACTGTGCCGCCCTTGCTATAATAGATCTTCAAATGTAATTTATTCCTGTCATGTAGAGCTGAAATTTCAGCATAATGACGGCAGTGTTCAGTAGCTCGTGAAATCATTCACTGACATTTCAAAAAACATTTATTCTTATGTTGGCTGATATATGTACTTGTGGAAACTGTGGTGTATGTTTGGACTCTTTTATGAATAGAAGAATTGAAAAAACATTATTTAAAATCATTTTTTTTTAGAATATCAAATGCTATTATTTATTAACTTAATGCATCCTTTCTGAATTAAAGTATACGTTTGTTAAAAAAAACAACGTTTTGAACCATAGTGTATACTATTCATTCATTTTCTTTTCGGCTTAGTCCCTTTATTAATCCGGGGTCGCCACAGCGGAATGAACCGCCAACTTATCCAGCATTTGTTTTACGCAGCGCATGCCTTTCCAGCCACAACCCATCTCTGGGAAACACATCCATACATTCTCATTCACACACATACACTACGGACAATTTAGCTTACCCAATTCACCTGTACCGCATGTCTTTGGACTGTGGGGGAAATCGGAGCACCCGGAGGAAACCCACGCAACCACGGGGAGAACATGCAAACTCCACACAGAAATGCCAACTGGCCCAGCCGGGGATCGAACCAGCGACCTTCTTGCTGTGAGGCGAACGTGCTAACCACTAGGCCACCGTGGCGCCCTAGTGTATACTAGGGCTGTGCAATTAATCGCAATCGCAAAAAAATCGCGGTTTAAGCATATGCAATTTCTAAATCACAAAGGCTGCAATTTTATCTATTCATTTATTTAGATTTTTGTTCACTTTCTTGTGTGCATAATTTTAATATGTGTACCAATCAGTTGATGCAGCACACTGGGCAATTACAGCTAAACTGAGCGGGAGGAAGATCTTAACCAATCAGAGCTCACTCTGCGCGTGACGAAGTTGAGCGGGAAAACCGAATGGTTTTGATTTACATTCATTTTTATTTATTGTTTGACTGGAATTGAGGTTAGTTCACCTTTATTTTTTCATGTCGTCTGTTTTTAAGACAATTTATTACAGTTTTGTTTTTCCAGCAGTTAGTACGACTGTGTACAGTCTGTGTTTATCTAGAGCTGAGGTTAGTTAATCTTCATTTATTTTATGTTGTCTCTTTTAAACACAGTTTATTACAGTTATTTATTAAACTTAATACTACACTCTCAGAAAAAATGGTACAATGTTGTACCAGAGAAGGTACAAACCCTTGTCACTGGGGCAGTATCTTTTTATGGGACAGAATTGTACCTTAAGAAAAGAAACAAATTTGTACATTTTAAGTTCATGATTTGTACCATGGGAAACCAAAATGTAACTTTAAAAAAAAAAAAACCTGCAGATACAGTATTGTATACTTTGTGAAAGGTACCACCACAGTGACAAGACACTTTGTACCTTAACAGTGTCAAAAATGCTTACCAAACATTTATTAAAATGCCTTACAATACCTATAGTTTTATGTTTTACCAGTTGTTTTGTATTATTGTATTATAGAACTAAAAATTTATTTTTATAAGTATCTTTAAACATATACTTTTAAATGATGATTCTTGTTTTAATATGGAAATTATTCATAAAAATCACTTTGCCCTTCCAGTCATATTTATTTTCATAGATACTGTAATAAAGAAGGAGTTGTTCAACACTTTTGTACCTTTTATATGAGAACAATTGTGTACCTTCATTTCAGTTGTACCATAAAAGGCCCAGAACAGTATCATAAGAGGTATTTTCAGTACCATATAAGGTACAATTTTTACAAAGGTACAAAACTGTTCCTCAAGGAACATTATTTGTACCATTGTGTACCTTTTTTTCTGAGAGTGTATGTCATTTACAGCTAGCTCTCTGCAACTCTCACATGGTCGCCCACTGAAGCTAAGCAGGGCTGCGCCCGCTCAGTACCTGGATGGGAGACCACATGGGAAAGCTGGGTTGCTGCCGGAGGTGGTGTTAGTGAGGCCAGCAGGGGGCGCCCAACCTGCGGTCTGTGTGGGTCCTAATGCCCCAGTATAGTGACGGGGACTCTATACTGCTCTGTGAGCACTGTCTTTCGGATAAGACGTTAAACCGAGGTCCTGACTCTCTGTGGTCATTAAAAATCCCAGGATGCTCTTCGAGAAAGAGATTAGAGATTAGTAGGGGTTTAACCCCGGCATCCTGGCCAAATCTGCCCATTGGCCTCTGTCCATCATGGCCTCTTAACCATCCCCATATCATAATTGGCTTCATCACTCTGTCTCCTCTCCACCAATCAGCTGGTGTGTGGTGTGCGGTTCTGGCGCACATTGGCTGCCGTCGCGTCATCCAGGTGGATGCTGCACATTGGTGGTGGATGAGATCCCCCCGATTGTGTAAAAAGCGCTTTGAGTGCCCAGAAAAGCGCTATATAAATGTAAGGAATTATTATTATTATTATTATTATTATTTCACTGTGAAATGTTTTGTTCTGCACTTCTTGTGCACTGAATACATTCAGAATGTGTGTAGCTTGTTTGAAAAAGCCAAACAGCTGCCAAAATCGCAAAATAAAATCGTTCCAAAAATCGCAATATGATTATTTTGTCCATATTGCACATCTCCAATGTATACAATTAAATATCACCTGACTGAGTAAAAATGAAGTGTTTATTAGTGACTCTTAACTCTGTTTTTAGTCGTTTCATAAATCATGTTTTTTTGCAGTTGTACTCCATTCTGTACACAACAGAAAAATATGATTTATGAAAATGACTAAAAACACTTCAAATATATATTAATGAATAATTAACGCTGAATGATTAATGGTCAGTTAAACTGTTTTTGATCTGTTTTGAATCTGATTTTATGAATGACAGATTTTAAGGGATCTGTGTGCTAGGCTCTTTTTAACTTTTTTAAACTCTTAACTTTGTCTTCACCTTTCATCCTCCATACATCTTTCACATAGAAAGGTTTTGTCATTTGAAGGTTTTGATAGAGGTTCCCATTAAATTATTATTATGCAAATTTAAGACTTCCTCTCGAAATTTACAGGATTTCAACACAAACCCAACTTCCCGACTTCATTTAATGTTTTGATGCAAATCAGGTTGGGTCAGGGTCAGTTAGTTCCCTAATATCTAATCGTTTCATTTGTTATCTGTTTTCTGGTGTAGTATAAAATGTATTTGTGTTAGTGGTTATGCGTATATATAAACACACAATGCTCAGAATAAATGAGTACGCCTCTCTTTGAAAAAAGAATGTTGGAAGAAAAGAATGATCTATTTCTCAGTGAATATGGGTAGTATATTTTGTAGCATTTAAATGAAGGAGTTTTTATTATAAAGTTCTATCCATAAAAATAAGAGTTTGGTCACCGAACATCTTTAGGAATAGAAAGACAACGCATTTAAATTCATGTGAAATGTTAATATAAAATTATAAACTATAAAATGGTACAAAAAACTTAATGTGATGTTTTTTTATGACTCTCTTTATTTTTCCTGTTTATTAAAAATAAATTATAAAATAAATATATATACATATATACTTATTTTTTGACTGTAGTTTTGGATTGTGGAAGTTTTTTTGTTAGATTAGTTCCAGTTTTGGCTTTGGTTCCGACTAATCATTCATTCATTTTCTTTTCGGCTTAGTTCCTTTATTCTTCAGGGGTCGCCACAGCAGAATGAACCGGCAACTTATCCAGCATATGTTTTACTCAGCGGATACCCTTACAGTCGCAACACATTCATACACTACGGACAATTTAGCTTGCTCAATTCACCTATAGGGCATATCTTTGGACTTGTGTGGGAAACCGGAGCACCCGGAGGAAACCCACATGAACATGGGGAGAATGCAAACTCCTCACTGAAATGCCAACTGACCCAGCCGGGGCTCGAACCAGCGACCTTCTTGCTGTGAGGTGACCGCGCTGCCCCTGACTAATCATAATGCACAAATATATTATTCTAAAGGATCCTTTTAAAGCATTATAGAAAATATTAATTTAAAAGAGAAATCTATGAAGGTTGTACTTATTTATGCTGAGAACTATATATAAATTGTTTGTATAGTTTTAAAAGTCTGTTATGCTCAAATCTTTATTTATTTAATCAAAAACTTTACCCTTAAAGCTCTTTTTTTCCAGCTCATTTTATTTATTTATTTTTTTGCCCTCCATTTGGAATCAAAACTTCATTCAATAATTTTGTATATGCTGTTTATTCACATTTTTATTTGCATGGAGAGGTTTCAACCAAAACTGAAGACTTTATGACTTAAAGGACTCATGACTACTCTATTTACTGAAACTAAATAAAAAAATTTAAAAAAATTAAGTAATAGTAATAGTGCTGATGTTGAATAACAGGTCAAGTTTAATTTTCATGATCATAAAAAATCTATTTGTCATTATAATAAAACATTTATGACACAAGATCACAAGAAAATGATATCAAGATCACTATTTTTATGATAATGTCGAAATAAAAGTGATGTCATGATCACAAGAGATCTTAAGATCACAAAGCTAGCAGGTTAATGAAGAGAAGACGGGTGTAAATAAATGAGTATTAGAAACATCATGCTTTACTCAAAGTGTTGCTTTACAGTCGCTTTCTAATTTATGAAATGTCTACATTTCTCAGCGACTTTAAACCAAATGCTTTTCTTGTATTTCTTACAAAATTATAATCTGAAAATATAGAAATGGATTTTTTTATGCATAAATGGATGGTAGCTTGTGGTATTTATTAATACCGCAACAAGAACTTGTGTAAGTTAGTTTGACAAGACCAAAACTGTTCCTCATCTGCAAGGTCTCGTCTCTTTGTTATGTCCATAGTATGAAGCATGCAAAATCTCTTTAGATTTAATATTGAGTTATTAATGGAGGCATCTTGTGGTCAATAATTGTAATTACGCTTTTTTTTAAACGGCTTTTGAGGATTAGTTTCCCATTTCCTTGTTATTCACTGAATAATACCAAGAGCATTTATTTGTAATTGTAAAACTGTCTGTGTGTTACTTTGATTAAAACACAAGAAGCATTCAAAACATTACTGCATTTCCATAGGGTCATTTGGAAAAAAAATAATTGTATTGCTTTTGGTCCTCACAATGTGATGAAGTCCAGAACCCCTCACACACACACACACACACACACACACACACATACACACACACACACACACACCAATGCACACGTTTTCTAACTTTTCAACAAATTAAACCATCTTTACCCCACGTTGGCAAAGCACATCAAATCAAGATAATAACAACAATAATATATAAATATATATTTTTTTATATTATTAATAATAATATATACAAATAATATTGTAAAAATATAAACCTTGAAAATAATATATTTTTATTTAGCACATTATATGTAAAAGTGTAATATATTTCTGCAAAGGCCAATAGATTTTGAATTGGGTAAACTTAATGATGATACAATGGATAACTGCAGCAAAAAGGCAAAAAATGTCCAGATGTAGTGAAATATTGGTAAAATTGTGTGTTGTCTGAATTCAAAATTTTCTGCTATACTGTTCCTAAGGTATGGGTAAGACTTATTATTTACGTATTTTTTGTTTTGTTTTTTAGATGTAAATTGTAAAGAAATCTGTGTTATTGAAACTAATGAAGAACTAATGAAATATTTTAAATGTTTCTCAAAATAAAATTTATTGTGGTCAAAGGGGGAAAAATGGTTTTGTTTTTTAGTCAGACACTTAAAAAGAATATATTTTAGAGCAGTAAACACAATACCGTCATATCGTGAAACTGTGATATTTTTATCCGAGGTTATCATACCATCAGAATCTTATACCTTCCCATGCCTAGTTCCAATAAGAGTAATAAAAAGGCAACCACATATTGCCTCTTTTATTTCTAGGGGGAAGGAGGATGGGGGTGCAAATGAGGTCCCACATAGCAAAATATCTCTGGTCCAGCTCTGGCCTACACAATCCAGTTTTGCTTGGCCTACTTGCTGCAGTGAATTACGATACATGACTGGACCAAATCTGGCTTCCAGACAAGGGACAAACATGGACCATATCTGGGCCAAGACTCAGCCAAGTTAATAACCCATAAGTGGGCCTGAATTGAGCCAGATATGTTGGTGTCACAACTGCAAGGACATTGAGAAGCCCATGAATCATTGTGCTTTAGGCGTGCAATGGGCGTGCTTTTTCCCGAAGGAACCTGATTGGTAGAATTTTTTTTCTTTATTTGAAAATAATAAAAATGTATTTTAAATGTGGGTCAAAAAAGGCTAAACTTACGTGGCCCACACATCAATTATTAACATCTGGCCCAAATATTACATTTGACATCTGGCCCAAGTATTGTGTGCCGCCTTAAAGATGGTGCCACCTCTGCCAAACCAGGGCAATGTTTGGCCCACATGCTGTATGCCAGTGCTAGTTGAATTCCCTTCTGTGCCAGATTTATGCACAATCTGGACCAGAATTCTTTGCTACCTGGGGTGGTTCGCCCAGGTGCCATTTAAACTGAAACCGCCACTGTGTATAGTTTACCTGTATGTTTATGCCTATTTAGAAATATGAGAGTATTAAACTTATAGATAACGCTTCTGGATCATCTTCTCCATTTATCAGTCTGTGTTTCCAACTAATAACCTCGAGGTGGCGCCACTGAATCATTATATATATGACTGTTGTTCATAGAGCTACAGTTTGTTGTTCACAATAAACCAGGTCATTTGCTGTTCAGTGACAGAAAGGCACACTCAGGGTATGTAAGTGCTTGTATTAATATTAATAATTGCAATAATTTTCTGTGTATGTGTCTCTTTTGCAGTGGTTTGCACACATCGGCACTTGTCTGGATGTCTGTGTTGAGCGCTGGTCTTCTGAAATGACACTGTGCAGGATGGAAAGATGCTGCCTGAGCCAAAAGAGGCTGGATGGAGGCCACGGTGACTCTGAGGAACCAGTGTCCCGTCTGAACCCACACACATGAACATGAGGTAGCTTATGTGTAGAGACGCTGTGTGAGAAATATGCTGTAGCAGGAATACAGAGCAGTGGACATTATATGAAGATTTCTGATAGCCGTTGATGCATGGATGATATATCAGTAGTATATATTCCTGTTAAATATATAAAACCCAGCTTATTGGTCAGGATCTGAACAAAATTAGTATATAGTATAGTATATTTGTAGTCTTTGGTTGTATTTAGACGTCTATGGCCACTTAAATACATAAAAAAACATAGTTTCATTTAATTAATTTTTTGCTATTTTTAATTATATTTTTGCATTTTCCTTAAAGATGCATTCAAATAATAAAAAGATTCATCAGACTTTCACCACAGCGTAATGAACCGCCAACTTATCCAGCATATGTTTTACGCAGCGGATGCCCTTTCAGCTGCAAACCATCTCTTGGAAACATCCATTCACACACATACACTACAGACACGCATGGCTTTGGACTGTGGGGGAAACCGGAGCACCCGGAGGAAACCCACACAAACACTGGGACAACATGCAAACTCCACACAGACATGCCAACTGACCCAGCCGAGGCTCGAATCAGCGACCTTCTTGCTGTGAGGTTACTCATGTTACTCACTGAGGCCCTGTGATGCCAACATTTATTCAAAAGATCAAAGTTATTTCAAGTAAAGGTTGTTTCTTTTGGGTTTTCTATTATAATAAATAAATACATAGAAAATATTATTAAAATATATATTTACTGGTAATTTAGTTTTGTACTTTCATTTAATTTTTGAATGTCATTTTAATTCTTTTTAAAATTGTATTTACCTTTCCTGTCATCTAATGATATTAATAAAATAACAAGGTCACATTTTACTTTGATGGATTTGTTGAATTTAAGTTACATTGCAACTAATTCTCGTTAGATTATAAGTAGACTGTTAGGTTGGGGTTATTGTTAGTGTAAGTTGACATGTACTTGCAAAGATTCTTAAAGTCAGTTAAATGTTTGTTAAATGTCAGTATCAACAGATATTAAGTAGACAGTCTACTAATACTCGAATGGACGATCGAAATAAAGTGTTACCAATAACAATAATAATTTTAGAAATTAGTCAAAACATAAATGAATAATACTGTTATATATACTCATTAACATTTATTTTCAGCAGATTTTTGTATAATGTGTTATAATGTGTGATGCCAAAATTCATATTTAAATAAATGATCTTAGCGTAATATCCAATTTTATATTTTATATTTTTTAACCGCCTTGATATGAAAGTAATTATCAGCTCATCAGCCAAAAATGTAACATTGCTGCATCATAGGACTTGATATATTTGTATATTATAATTCTTGTTGAATTGCTGAATACCTTCTCAATTTTAAGTCACTTCGGACAAATGACTAACTGTAAATGTTTATTAATACCTAATAACTGTATACATAATAATATTTTTAGTGTAGGACCGTTTCAATTTCAGTTTCTATTCTATTTTATTCTACTTTCAAAGGCCACACATGGATGTAACTAGTGAATTTAGTATTTTATATTCTACTTTCAAAGGCCACACTTGTGGATGTATGGAGTCATTTTAGAATACTCTTTTTCTATTCTACTTTCAAAGCCCAACATGTGGACAACGTAGGCTCATTCTGAAAACGTAGCCCTATATACATTTCTGGAGATCACGAATTATGTAGCTAGACGTACATATGGCTGCAACTCTACAGGGCGGTATGACGCCGTTTCTTTTTGCGCTTACCAGCTAACTGCTTACCTCCATGTGTACAGCTTTCCCACTATTACCAATTTGTCCAGTAGCTTGCCATGTACGTCAGCTGACTTGAGATGCAGAGAGGAGCTGACTGTGATGACGGGGTTAGAGTCTGGCAAAGAACGGTTCCAGAAAGCAGGTAAGACAAAAACAGTGAAGTAGACAACAGGGTGAGAATGTGGTAAAATCTGAAAGGCAAGGGCTTTTATTTTTCTGGATTGCTTTTAAAACTGTCGTTGTGTTTAGGGAAGTGGCTGGGTGGGTCAATCGTTGCTTTTGAAAACACTGTTGGTTGGGTATAGAGGAGGAGGAGGCTGGGTCAGTCGATCAGTCAGTCAGTCAGTCAATCAGTCAACATCAGCCGCTGATGAATTTATGTGAGAACAGCAGGCGTGAATGGCACTCGTGAGAGAAATTTGAGAAAAAAAGTGTACACAGTGTCCTATGGGGGATTTGCGAAAACAAAAACTGCAAAAAACGTACCTCCTGGGACGTATTTGGCGCTCTCCAGAAATGCATATAGTGGTACATATTCAGAATGAGCCTGGGCTGCATGTGGATGTATCTATCCATTTATTCATTCATTCATTCATTTTCTTTTCATCTTAGTCCCTTTATTAATCTGGGGTCGCCACAGCGGAATGAACCGCCAACTTATCCAGCATCTGTTTTACGCAGCGGATGCCCTTCTAGCCGCAACCCATCTCTGAGAAACATCCACACACACTTATTCACACTCATACGCTACGGACAATTTAGCCTATCCAATTCACCTATACCACATGTCTTTGGACTTGTGGGGGAAACCAGAGCACCTGGAGGAAATCCACGCGACCACGGGGAGAACATGCAAACTCCACACAGAAATGCCAACTGACCCAGCCAAGGCTCGAACCAGCTACCTTCTTGCTGTGAGGTGAACGTGCTACTATCAATTTACCATCTATCAATTTAGAATATTGTAATCTATTCTACTCTACTTTCAAAGGCCACACGTGGATGTATCTAGTCAATTCTGCAGGTGAGGTGTTACATGTCATTGCCCTACACCAGCAATAAGAGCCTGTTCTTCCAACAGAAACACATTGAAGTCTCTCCTGTCAGAGGCCAAAAGCTCCAGCTGCAGACGCTCAGCACTAACTCACACGAGGAGCCAACATCCAGACTTCAGCCCCTACAGTGCCTCTCTCTTGCGGCTAGGAAAGGCTCCGCGCCTCTCCATTATCATTGCAGTCAGGCAATCTGGTTGGCACTTTCAGCGGTCAGTTACCCACCCGCAACGGCAGGATTTTATCCCACAACATGTGAGAGCCTGAGATAATCCTCCGCCCGTCCAGTTATGACTGTACACGCGGCCCTGCGCCAATGCACTACATGCTGAAGCTCCAGCCATACGTCATGTTCTGCTGGGGTTTTTTTTCCTCCCACACTTTTCACTAAATGGGTTGTTTGACTGATGGTCTGTGGCGTAAGTTTCAGTGAATGTACTTAGTCATGCCTGAAGCTGCATGGTTTACATTTTCACACTATAAGAGTTTGCATTTTCCATTCCTCTGCGCTACTTTCCCATTGTTTTTGGGTTAGGCAGAATTTGTAGTGTTTCAAGTTCCACACGTTTTGAGATCTTGCATTTTTTCCCCAAATGCACAGCCCACGTCTCACCTTTTTCAGTGAGAAAATATGCTCTTTTAAAATGACCTCTAACCCTGCTCTAAAATGTGCACAGGAGACTGTACACTCTCACAAATATAGGTATAAAATCTGTCAATGTGCCAGGACTTTTTCAAGTGCACTTTAAAGGTATCTAAAGAGTACACTTGTTCCTTTAAGGTTCTATGAGGTACATATTTGTGCTTTTTAGGTGTTAATATTTATTTTACAAGGTACAAATGTGAACCTGTACGGTAAAAAAGTGTACCTTTTGAAAAGCGCTGGTTTTGTACTTCAATTTCTGAGAGTGTATAGAAGTTATACTTTACTTTAGTGCTAGAGTAGGCAATTTTTTACATAAGCTAAATATTTTATTATATTAAAATCCAACAATAATAATAATAATTCCTTACATTTACATAGCACTTTTCTGGACCCTCAAAGCTCTTCACACATCTCCTCATCCACCACCAGTGTGCAGCATCCACCTGGATGACTCAACGGCAGTTAGATTGCGCCAGACCGCACAGAGTAATGAAACCAATTATGATATGGGGTTGGTTAGGAGGTCATGATGGACAGAGGCCAGTGTGCAAATTGGGCCAGGATGCCGGGGTTGAACCCCTACTCTTTTTCGAAGGACATCCTGGGATTTTTAACGACCACAGAGAGTCAGGACCTTGGTTTAACATCTCATCCAAATGACAGCGCTCATTGAGCAGTATGGAGTCCCCATCAATATACTGGGATGTTAGGACCCACACAGACCACAGGTTAAGTGCCCCCTGCTGGTCTCACTAACACCACTTCTGGCAGCATTCTGGCTTTCTCATGTGGTCTCCCATCCAGGTACTGATGAGGTGCATCTCTGCTTAGCTTCAGTAAGCGACCATGTGAGAGTTGCAGAAAGCTAGCTGCCAGCAAACAAATGATACCAGTTACCTCCTCTTTAGGTTTTTTTTTTTTTCAGACCTTTAGCAGTTGCCTCAAAAAACTGGCACCTTGATATCAAAACAACATTAAATTGACAACTAACATTTTTTGTAAAATATGGACAAACCTAGCAATTAGGTTAAATGTTAAATAAATAAAAAATTAATTGGGTTCTTATATATTAAATAAGTCCTTATATTCTATAAGTTTTGTCGAAACAACGTAACTTTTAATTTTTTTAAATGAGATAGTTCACGCGCAAATATATTTTTTAATTTACTCACCATTGACTTGTTTCAACCCAGTTTGAGTTTTTATTTCAGTTGAACATTCATTCATTCATTTTCTTTTCGGCTCAGTTCCTTTATTAATCCGGGGTTGCCACAGCTGAATGAACCGCCAACTTATCCAGCATTTGTTTTACGCAGCGGATGCCCTTCCAGCTGCAACCCATCTCTGGGAAACATCCACACATTCTCATTCACACACATACACTACGGACAATTTAGCCTACCCAATTCACCTGTACCACATGTCTTTGGACTGTGGGGGAAACCGGAGCACCCGGAGGAAACCCACGCAAACACTGGGAGAACATGCAAACTCCACACAGAAATGACAACTGAGCCAGCCGAGGCTCGAACCAGCGACCTTCTTGCTGTGAGACGACAGCACTACCTACTGCGCCACCGTGTCACCTTCTGTTGAACATGAAAGATATTTTTTGAAGAATGTTGGAAACATGTAACCTTTAAATTTCATAATATATATATTTTTTTAACACTATGGATGTCAATGTTAAATGCTTTCAACATATGTATCGGGTGAACTATCTCTTTAAGTAGGAGAAGATGTAGCACAATAGGTCAGTAAATGGGAGAAACGATTAGCTCAGTATCGCAACTGTAACAGATGTCAAGCCTTTCAGTTACTAGAAGCAATCATGCTTTTGAAAGAGGAATTGACTTTTTTTCTACAGCAAGCATGTGCTAGACTGGCTTGAAAAATCCAGTTTTGTAACAAACCTGAGATTTGGGTCTTTCACCATTCAAGAGTACAGGAACATATATAACATTTTCTACATTACAAAAATATTGCTTGGAGCCATAACCAAGATAGCTGCGGTGTCAGTTGACTTGCGTCAGACTTTGGGTATATTTTGTTTGTGACACAGTGCTGCTTTTTAAAAACCTTTCAGGCTGACTCCATTTATAAATACAGCTGAAAAACAACTTAGAAAGAGAGAGGAAGGAACAAATATAGTCCCTAGATGGGATGACTAGAGTGTAGATGCACGGTATAGATGAATTACATAAGTGCGTTTGCGTGTGCAGAAATGATTTATTTTGCTCACATCAAGCACATTTTCGTCATTCTCTAAGTACTTGGCCTCAGCCTGCCCGCCCCGATGACTTGTTGCACAGCTCTGCCTGAAAATGTCTTTGCATTCTTTGCTTCGTAACGGCTCAGACGCAGTCAGAACAGTAGTGTCTATGTAAGAGCGAGAGAGACTGCGACGTGTGCACTTCTGCCTCGCCTTTTTAACGCATTCCACTTTTACTCAGCTTGTTGCCCACACACTCGCCATGTGACTAGTGGCAGGAAATCAAGGATGTCGAATCCTGCACTCAGCTATGCAGCTTTCTCAAAGAAGGTCTTCGCATTATCATGTAGTTCTCACTCCAGCACTTTTGCATTTATGTCTGATCTACTGAGTTAACGTGTGTTAGTGCAGCAGCTTTGTAAACCTTTGACACATACAATCAGAGCAGTTTTATCAGTCTAGAATTAGGAATGGGCGATACCAATATTTTTGTTTTTGATCCGATACCAAGTATTTCAATACAAGTATCGTCGATATCGATATCGAGATCGATACCAATACTTTAATTAAATATTTTATAGTGATTTTAAAAAAAATGGTTATCACCTTTTTTATAATAATTATTATCATCATTATTATTATCATTCATTCATTCATTTTCTTGTCGGCTTAGTCCCTTTTTTTAATCTGGGGTCGCCACAGCGGAACGAACCGCCAACTTATCCAGCATATGTTTTACACAGCGGATGCTCTTCCAGCCGCAACCCATCACTGAGAAACATCTATACATTCTCATTCACACTCATACACTACGGACAATTTAGCCTACCCAATTCACCTGTACCACATATCTGGACTGTGGGGGAAACCGGAGCACCCGGAGGTAACCCACACAACCACGGGGAGAACATGCAAACTCCACACAGAAATGCCAACTGACACAGCTGAGGCTCGAACCAGCGACCTTCTTGCTGTGAGGCGACAGCACTACCTACTGCGCCACCGTGTCGCCCCATCATTATTATTATTGTTATTATTATTATTATTATTATTATTATTATTATTATTATTATTATTATTATTATTCAATTAAACAGAAAACACATGATTCCTTTTTACATTTATCAAAATAACAGAACTAAAATTGCCTAAATGGCACCATAACAAAAAATAATACACTGCAGAAACCTTGTTTAATTAAAAATACATCACTTCCAGTTATTATGTGTACCTAAACTTTGTATTTTATTTGATAAACAAGTTTATTTAAAACTATTTAAACTAAACTACAAAAAATCTAAATGTCTTTACTTGAGTAGGCTACAGTCTTATCCTGAACCCTGTGAAATGTAACAGAAATCTGATATATGCCAATTTATGCCAGTTTAGAGTAGGATTCCCCCTCAGCTTTGGCATATTAATATTACAACGAATCATATATAATGATTCCCCCTCAACATATTATATTTATAGTGTGTGCATCTGTGTGTTCATATGAACATGTATCAGGTAAAACTTAATATAAACTGGCTGTCTGTATTGAACTCGACTCGACTTTTTGTAAAATAATTCCCGCTTGGTTAGCTAAATAATGACCGGATTCCTTAAAGGATTCTGCCAAAGTTTTACAACCTGCGCTGTGTGTGTGTGTAGTGTCTGTACTACTGAGCCGTGAGCTAACGCTGACTCATTAGCGGAGATACAGCGGAAGGATATTATAGTTCCCATTCGTGTATTCGTCTATTTAAGTAAATATTTCTATAACATGTGGCGCTATAATTATTGAGATATTTTAAAATCTCTGATCACTCAGTAAGAAAACCACCAGAAAAGGATCAATCCTTTTGATACATTCCCAGTATCGAAAATATTGATACTTCAGGATCCGCCTATCCCTATCTAGAATGGTCTCTGGAGCAGACAATCACATTAGTGTGATTAGAATATTCGGCAGGTCATTAATCAGCTGCTAAATTCAAATCTGCCCTCCCACAATGGCTGGTGCCGAGCCAGAGAAAGAGGAGCACGGCGCTTGTCAAACATCAAAACTTTCAATAAAATAACATTTGCTTATATTGTCACCACAGCGGAATGAACCGCCAACTATTTCTGCATATGTTTTACAAAGCCGATGCCCTTCCGGCTTCAACCCAGTACTGGAAAACACTCATACACTCTTGCATTCACATACACTAAGGCCAATTTAGTTCATCCAATTCACCTATGGCAATTGTCTTTGGACTGTGGGGCACGTGGAGGAAACTCACCCCAACACGGGAGAATAACTCCACACAGAAACAACAAGTGCAAGACTAATAGGGAGTATTACTCCCTTTCTTTTTGGATTATTGCTGTAACATCATTCAGGACAGGATCGCTGTCCGTATGAAAGTGTGGGATTAATAGTCTCTCCAAATGCTAACGCCCCATCATGATGTCATATTCAAGAGACTGGAGGTAAAACAGGCCACGTCTTTATAAGATAGCTGAGACTCGAGCGCTGTAGCTGCTATAAATCATCATGTAATGTCACGTAATTTCACTCAGCTGCGGTAAATGCAATGTAACTAACTGCCCACACGCCCTCAGACAACTCACGTGTTTTCTCCTCTTGAGTGGATCAAGAGACGATGACATAAAATAATACTCCGAGGGAAGCCAGGGCAAGTTTGCACTTAAGTGATGTAATGAAAAGAAATGGTTTTCCAAGAATGCAGCGTGCTATACAGACACACGCGTTTGCTGCCAGACAGAGCGAGCCAGAGCTATTTTGGCTCAGGTGGTTTATTCTGTCACCAAATGATTCAAAAAGACAAGCCAGATGGGATTTATTTAACTGCACACACACGAACTGCTTCACCAAATGGTGGTGTTACATTCTGCGGTTAACACTAGTGTGATTCATGTAAATATGATAGATTCTTAACATGCGGTTTTATTATTCTGAGTAACAGCAAAAAAAAAGCTCTTCAATCTCATTCAGGTAAATCAGTCAAGTCATGTATACGTAGGAGGCAATGATGACTGGGAGAAAAACTGACTGAATAATGGTTTATAGGTTCATTTAAAGGGGTAGTTCACTCAAATCTTGCAGTCTTTCTTCTGTTGAACTCAAAAGAAGGTATATTGAAGAAATCTGAAAACCTGCACGGTGCACTCTCAGAAATAAAGGTACGTGAGCTGTCACTAGGGTGGTACCTTTTCAAAAGGTACACATTTGTACCTAAAGGGTCCATATTAATACATCAAGGGTACAAATTAGTACCTAAAAAGTACAGAAGGGTTCCTCTTAAAATGTTTAGGTACTAATATAAATACTTTTGAGGTACCAACATTGACCCTTTAGGTACCAATATGTTCCATTTAACAAGGTATCGCCCCAGTGACAGCTTGCGTACCTTTATTTCTGAGATTGTGGCGCAGTGGGTAGCATGATCAACTGACAGCAAAAAGGTCGCTGGTTCGAGCCTCGGATGAGCTATTTCTGTGTGGAGTTTTCTCCGGGTGCTTCGGATTCCCCCACAAGTTTAAAGACGTGGTACAGGTGAATTGGGTAAGCTAAATTGTCCGTACATGGGGTGGCACCTTTTCAAAAGCTCCACATTTGTACATAGAGTCCATATTGGTACCTCAAAGCTATTAATACCTTAAAATTTTAAGCGGTGCGCTTTTGTAAATTTTAGGTGCTAATATGTACCCTTGAGGTATTAATAAGGGCCCTTTAGTTATAAATGTATACCTTTTGAAAAGTGACTGCTCTCCTACCTTTACCAGGTGGATGCTGCACACTGGTGGTGGATGAGGAGATCCCCCCCATTGTGTAAAGCGCTTTGAGTGCCCAGAAAAGCGCTATATAAATGTAAGGAATTATTATTATTATTATTATTATTATTTATTTCTGAAAGTCATTCATTCATTTTCTTTTAAGCTCAGTCCCTTCATTAATCAAGAATCCCCACAGCAGAATGAGCCACCAACTCATCCAGCATATGTTTTATGCAGTGGATGCCCTTCCAGCTGCAGCTCATCACTGAGTATGTGTATGTGTGTGAATGAGTGTGTATGGATGTTTCCCAGTGATGGATTGCAGCTGGAAGGCCATCCGCTGTACAAAAGCATACCTCTTGAAATTTTACGGTACTAATAGCTTTGAGGTACCAATATTGACCCTTTATGTACAAATGTGTAGCTTTTAAAAAGATGCCACCCCATGGACCATTATTTCTAAGAGTGTATAGAAGTTACACATTAGCCGGCAGCTAGCTCTCTGCTACTCTCACATGGTCGTCCTCTGCTTTAGGTCATTACCTAAATGGGAGACCACATGGGAACGATAGGTTGCTGCCGGAAGTGGTGTTAATGAGGCCAGCAGGGGGCAGTCAATCTGCAGTCTGTGTGGGTCCTAATACCCCAAGTATATTGATGGGGACTCTGTACTGCTCAGTGAGCGCCGTTACACTTAGATCCCTACTCTTTATAGTTGTTAAAAATCCCAGGAGTCTTTGAACCCCGGCATCCTGGTCATATTCGCCCACTTGCCACCATCATGGCCTCCTAACCATCCCCATATGATAATAAGCTTCATCACTCTGTCTCCTCTCCACCAGTCAGCTTGTGTGTGTGGTGTGTGGTCTGGCGCAATATGGCTGCCGTCGCGTCATCCAGTTGGATGCTGCACACTAGTAGTGGATGGGGCCCTGAGTGTCCAGGAATGTAAGGAATTATTATTATTATTATTATTATTATTATTATTATTATTATTAATATTATCATTATTATTATTGTCATGTTTGTTAATATTATTATTAATATTATCATTATTATTATTGTCATCTTTATTGTTGTTATTATTATCATTATTATTATTATCATTATTATTATTATTATTATTATTATTATTATTATCATCATTATCATTATTATTATCATTATTATTATTATTGCTATTTTTATTATTATTATCATCATTATCATTATCATTATTATTATCACTATTATTATTATTATTATTATTATTATGTTAATGCTTTCTTCAAAATATTTGCAACAGAAAACAGAGCAGGGGAGCCCAAACTTTTCTTATGAAGGGCCAAAAACCAAACTTGATTGAGGCAAGGGGGCAGAAGGTAAATATAGTTGCCATGTGTAATTTCCTTTATTTCATACTATTTTAAAATAACTTTTTTATGAACTAATACATTATATTTTACATTTCATTTCATAATGAACTCTATAAGTCATTAATAACAGAATGGGGTTACACTAGTTTTTACCTTGATTTGCTCGCTGATGTCTTCATAGTCCTCTTTCCATTCACAGTATTTACATTTTAAAAACTCAGAATAATTTATAACATTTAATTTCAGTTTGCTTTTTGTAGCTCAGCAAAAAAACAAACAAACAAACAAACAAAAAATGTTATGTCAAATTAGAAATGACGATCTCTGTTAAAGGCATTCTCCTCAACTTTCTCCATCATTCTCACTCTCTTCTCAGATGGGATGGTGGGCCAGATTTAAGGTTACAGTGGGCCAACTTTGGCCCGTGGGCCCTACTTTGGGCATCTCTGCACTAGAGGGTGAGTAAATAGTAAGTAAATGTTCATATTTGGGTGAACTGGCCCATTAAGTGAAAGCACTTAGAGCGGCACATTCAAAGACCCAGTCAAGATATATAAAAAATCCTTTATTTCCCTTTATGGTGCATATAAAAGACAAAACTTTAAAGGTCTGTATGAGTTTATGGATATAATATTTACACAGTGTAGTTAGTTGAAGTATTGCGCAATGTGGGTAGTGGCACAGCGATAACACCAAGTAGGTGAAAATATGCCAACCACAAGGAATGGCACTGTTGACGAAGCAAGCAAAAGTTGTTGCTATGATACAGAGTATGATATCTTGCACTCATTTTATACAGAAAATGACACCAACACACTTCCTTCGCTGTGTTCGTTGCTTCTAAGTAAATATTTGCAGCAGCACTGTGCAAAACTCAAGTAACAAGTGGCATCCAAATACCTAATGCGATATACTACAGATGAAAATATTCAGCTTACAATAAACAGGTGGAGTGGATGTAGCAACACATGCTGATTTCATTCTCAACTTGATTTGTGATTTCAATTGCTTCAATTCTTTTATGTTTCGCTCATATACATTAGCATATTAGGATGTAATTGCCCCATATTAATTTGGGATAAACTGTGCAGTTTAATTGCTATTATTTAACAGACAAGTGCACAGCCCTTAAGAACCCATATATATATATATATATATATATATATATATATATATATATATATATATATATATATATATATATATATATATATATATATTTGCAATATTTTTAAATATATGACACAAATTTTTCATCTGCGAAATCCAAATATAAACTTGTACATCATATATATGCAATTCGCACATATAGCCTCACATTTCTATATGGGAATGGAAGGCAATTGGGCAAAAGTCTTTCAGAGTAATCTGATCAAGTCAAAATGCACAAGCATCAGTAAAATCTCTGTATATATTTGCATATGTTATCTGATGGCATGTATCATGCTTATTGACATCAAGGATAATATAATAGAGTGCTGTTGTGAATGTAGGCAAAAGTCTGACATAACATCACCTTGCGTAAAAATTGCTGTCTCAACATTGTTAAAATATGCATGTATATGATAAAAGCATGAAGAAGTCGCCTTAAGATTATCAAAACCTGCCTGTTTACACAATAAATTTGATGAAAGACAATGAGGGCCAACGCTTTTTAAACAAACCACTAAAATTTGATCTTGTCAGTGCCCAGTCTGTATGTGTCAATGCATCAGTATGCACAACAGCCTTTGAAATAGCTGGATTTGGCACATGATCTTTGCGTATATAACATGGTTTGTCCAAACAAATATATTCATTCATTAATTTTCTTTTCGGCTTAGTCCCTTTATTAATCCGGGGTCGCCACAGCGGAATGAACCGCCAACTTATCCGGCATTTGTTTTACGCAGCGGATGCCCTTCCAGCCACAACCCATCAAACAAATATATATATACTGTATGTTCATTCATTTTCCTTTGGCTTAGTCTCTATTTCAGAGGTCAGAGATCACTGCGAAATGAACCGTCAACTATTCCAGCATGTGTTTTACGCAGCAGATGTCTTTCCAGCCACAACTCAGTAGTGGGAAACACCCATACACTTTCGCATTCACACACACATTCATACACTATGGCAAATTTAGTTCATTTAATTCGCCTATAGCGCATGTCTTTGGACTGTGGGGAAACCGGAAAGCCAAGGAAACCCATGCCACCACAGTGAGAACATGCAAACTCCACTCAGAAAAACCACTGAGCCACTGTGCCATATATATATATATATATATATAGACATTTAAAAATACATATATACAAACAACCCCAAATCAGTATGGTACAGACAGTATGGTAATGGAAAACAAAAATAAAAAAAGAAAGAAGTGATTTTTAAATTAACTTTGACTTGTATTTCAGTGCAGACAAAAGGAGTATGAATATCTTTTTTGTTTTTAAAATAAGCCTAATGGACATCTAATCATGGACCACTTGGCTAAAACAAGGCTAAATTAGTATTGTCAGTGAAAATTGAAAATGTGACATCTGTCGACGGAAAAACAGACATCTAAGAGTAGGCCAAAACTAGACCAGTCATCAAATACACATGAATGCATGTGCTGCAGACCTCACTCTGGAGGTCTTTAAAATGAATAAAAACAGAGAAACGGAGAGTTTGTCTTCAGCTGTGCTGTCCTCTTTGTTGGCTCTAATCACACATGGCATTAAAAGCCATGACATCTCAGACATCACATGTATAGATAAATGTATAATATATACAAATGTGATGTGCGTACAGTACAGATGAACAGTATTACATGCTAACAGCAGATTATCCTTAAAAAGGTGGTCCAGAGTGTATTTTTAAAGCTTGATTGTGTTTATAAGATGCAAAGCAGTGTGTGCCCATGCTTCATTTGTGAAAAATCACATTATTTGTTCTTATATCTTCCTTTGATTATATACATATACACAGTAACATGAAAACGCGTGCACTAATGGTGGATATGCGTGAACAGAGATGCGCAGAAGCCCAAATTACATTTGCTGACAGTCAGTTTGGGCTACTTACTGGAATCATGGGAGATGTTTTTAGTTTATGCCTTACCCAGAATATAAAAATGCATCTAAACACATTCAGATCATTTACTTTTATTATTACTATTGGACTGTTAGGAGACTTTCAACCAGCACAACAAAAAAAAATGTTTCTGAAGACAATCACCTACTGCATCTTTAACTTATGTGGTTTTACAGTACTCAGTCGCTTTGAGTTCTCCTCATTTATTGTGTTTTACTGTGCTCAAATTGCTTCGTTTACTCAAATTAAGTTAGGATTAAGTTCACCGTACTAATTAGGATTCGGTTTTGAACTTAAATTGTTTGTTGCAATCGGTTTTTGTTAAATGGTTTCAGTTACCTTGACATTTTGGGTGTCAAGACTAGACCAGTCTAGTTTTGGTCTGTAGACATTTATTAGATTTTTATCGTCAGCCCAAATTTAGCCCAGTTTTAGCCAACCTGTCTGTGTTTAAACGTCTATTAGATGTTTATTAAACACTACTTAGATGTTAATTCAACCTTTCGGTTAAACAAAAAAGCTGCAAAATTGATGCACTTTTAAAAGGCTTTTGTCCCTGATAGCTTTCCATTCACAAGGTAAGCAAAGATAAAGGCTCGTCTTTTCTTGAGTAAAATAAGGTTTGTCATGGAGCTGTAAAATTTGCATGGCCATTGCAAAATGATTCTAGAAGTTAAACAAAGTATTGGATTTTTTAGTATGCCCTTTGCAGACACGTATAAACAAGAACAGACAGACGATCTATTCATATAACAATAATCTGTGCCAAATGTAAAATAAAGCATGGCGATGTAAAAACACAAAACAAATATGACCCACAAAAAGACACTCAAAGGAAATGTTGAAATTATTATCGAGAAAAATGAACTGCAAAATCAATATTTCCCCCGATCCTATTATTCTAGAAGTAAGATAAATCAAATATTCACTGAATGCAAGAGCTCGAGAGTCACCCGCACTGACCTGGAATGAACTCTCACTGTAGCACACATGTACAGTAATACATCTGAATTTCTCCAAATATACCCTGATTCTGGAACAGTGCTTTCTTTTGACATGATTGTGAGGAGCAGCTGTCAGTTTGTAAAGTTAAAGGGGCAGCTCTGTGTGAGCTCTGCTAACCCGAGGCTTAGAGCCGAATAAACAGTAGACAGCTGGCCTGGGACAATGGCACCTCAGTTAATGATTAATGCTGTTAATGAACAAATCAAGAAAGCTCTTCATACTTTCCAAAACTCCTCGCTCACAGCCAGTGATGCGTTGACCCTTAAAGGCCCCTCGTCACGGGTCTGAGGCAAAAGTGCAGAAACTTTCAGTCGCTAAATGTATCATTACATTTCCCCCCTGAAAAAACCCAGATACAAGCGTGACTCAGCACAGTATGGACTTTCTTTTTCATGTTCAATCAGCACTAATGCAACATTGATGCTTATGTAATCATCGCAATATGAGCAATTTCCTGTGCTGAGAAAACTTCTGCTGTGAGACCATAAATTCAGATGAACTACAAAAAAAACAGAGTTAGCATTGATTCTGAACGCTCTGAGATCTATGGATATCCCAATGTTTATTCAGTCCCCTCACAAATCACTTATAAATGGCTGTTCATGAGTTTGAGACTTATGTGCTATGTTGGGATACATGTGAAACATCAGACTTAGTGTTTATGACATCTATTATTATACACTCACCGGCCACTTTATTAGGTATACCTGTCTAACAGCTCGTTAACACAAATTTTTAATCAGCCTTAATCATGCATTTAGGTATGTCGACATGGTCAAGATGATCAACTGAAGTTCAATCCGAGCATCAGAATGGGGAAGAAAGGTGATATAAGTGACTTTGAATGTGACATGGTTGTTGGTGCCAGACGGACCCATTAGTTACTGAGCATTGTGTCAACGCCAAAGCCTACCTGAGTATTGTTGCTGACCATGTCCATCCCTTTATGACCACAGTGTACTCATCTTCTGATGGCTACTTCCAGCAGGATAAAACGTCATGTCATAAAGCATGAATCATCTCAGGCTGGTTTCTTCAACATGACAATGAGTTCACTGTACTCAAATGGCCACCAGTCACCAGACAGTAGAGCGCATTTGGGATGTGGTGGAATGGGAGATTCGCATCTTGGATGTGCGGCCGACAAATCTGCAGCAACTGTGTGATGCTATCATGTCAATATGGACCAAAATCTCTGAGGAAATTTTCCAGTACCTTCTTGAATCTATGCCATGAAGGGTTAAGGACAAAAACAGCTCCAACCTGCTAAAGTAACGTGTACCTAATAAAGTGGCCTGTGAGTGTATATTATTATGATGTGTTATTAGATATGTTACCAGGAATGTGAGAAATCTGACAATTCCTTGGAAATATATAGAATGCCAAAAATCGAACATCACATTAAAATGATTGCTACTTTATACATTGTCTAGGCCAGAGATGCCCAAACTAGGGCCCGCAGGCCAAAGTTGGCCCTTGATAACCTTTGATTTGGCCGACCATCCCATCTGAGAAGAGAGGGAGAATGATAGGAATGGTTTAGAGATGGTCATTTCTATCAAATTTTATGTAACCTTTTTTTATTTTTATTTTTTTATTGTTGAGCTAAAAATAAGTTCACTGAAATTAAATGTTTCAATTTAAATGGTTTGACTAATCATATTTAGTTTAAAATGTACATTCTGTCACCCGATGGATAGAATGACAGTGCAGACACTTTGGTGAGCGAATCAAAGGGAAAGCAGTTTCTGCTTGACTAGTGTATTCTGCACTGAACAACACTGTTAAAGTTATACTGCATTAGTTAATACGATTCAAAGTAATGCTTTTTATCTATAAATATTATGAAATTAATTTGAAAACTACACAAGGCAACTATAAAGTAATATAGTTTGATATATTTATTTTTGGCCCACGGCTCTCAATGATATTTGGATTTTGACCCTTCATACGAAAAAGTTTGGGTACCCCTGGTCTAGGCATTCCATAGAATGCCAAGTTGCTGTGTGGCAAAGTATGTAATCGGGCTACCCCTGCCATTTTTCCCCACCATTGATGTTGGCGGTGGCGCCTGGGTCTTTGTTTGATGATGGTGATTGAAGCACGTCAGTGTTGAATGTTATTCTAAGACAGTCTATTGCTGGTACGAGGTTCCACTACCAAATGACAAACAATATTGCCATAATTCATTTCACGATGTCTGTGCAATTCAAAATGTCATGCTAGTCTTACCTGCTGCAACAAGCAGCTCTTTCCAGTTGAGTTCTGCTTGCTTTCACCAGTAACAACATCCTGTCCTTTTCATTTAGCTTCACTAATTTGTGAAATATGTATGCACAAGACCAAAATATAAAGTGTTTTTGTGTAAATAAAGACAATTAAGTACAATTTTAAGCGCCATTCCAGTCTTACCTACTGTAACAAATACTTCAGTCTCAGTCCTGCTGTCGTTGTTTTTCCAGTAAGAACATCAAATGCTTTATTTTGTATTCGTTCCACTTTGAAATACGTAATGATCGATAAAGACTTTTGTTGTGCTCTTCTGACACTTTGCCTGAAGTGGGGTTTATTTCTAAACTCATTTCGAGAGGATCACATGCTTATGATTGAACACAGCTGGTACCACATCAGCTCTGCGTATTGCACCAATCAGACGATTCCTGACACACTATAAGTTACCAGAGCTTTCTACTCCGGTCATCTTCGTCTTGAAGAATCCCCCCTTCCACCCCAGCTCCTCCCCTTATCTGATAGGGCGGCACGGCGGCCCAGTGGTTAGCACTGATGCCTTACAGCAAGAACTCCGCTGGTTCGGCCTCTCCCCGAACCAATCGACGTTTCTGTGTAGAGTTTGCATGCTCTCCTCGGGTTCTCCGGTTTCCTCCCACTGTCCAAAAAACATACTACATAAGTAAATTGACTACTTTTTAAATAACATTTTAAGGCAACTCTAGTCCGATATATCTCAGCACTTTCACACACAGGGGGAGTTCTTGAGACTTACCTGAGCTCAAACTCTCCTCTCGCCCTTTAAACGGGGGGGGGGGATATTTTGAGCTCAGGGCTCTCTCCCGGGACAGCACGCCAAATACGCTTTATAAGCAATCATCAGCTAAGTGTGAACTCTTGAATGATACTTGTCTATATTTGTGTGCAAAATCTTTACAAAAAACTGATATTTCATACTTTGCCCAAAACCATCAGGCATTCTAGACACTTCCTAGGCGTTCCATACGGGATTTCCCACATTGCCGGTAACAGATGTATTACTATGCTATAATCATGTACTGGCATGTATGTATGCATAGATCAGACAGTATACTAACCTCTAGAAAACTTGTGTGTCTACAAAAAACACATGAATAATTGCCACTTTATCATGTTGACACAATCAAATTTCATGCAAGATGACACACCTTAAATTTGAATACTAATTATGACATTTTGACTGTTTCTAAGACAAACTTTGCATATGTCGCTCATGATGGCAGGATATCAAAATGACACACGCATGCATATGATTTGTCAAAATAAGTTGTAAATATAAAATGTAAATATATACTGATAAACATCCCACCTGTGGAATATCACAGTTAAGGGGTTTTTTTTGGGACCAAAAGCCTTCCAAGATAAACAAAGCAAAAAAAACTTTGTTGTCTTTTCTCTGATGAAAAAAGTCAGTCACTTTATTGGGTTATTTATGTAATAACACAACCAGGTTTCAACAGTCAACTGATTTAACTGACACAGAACAGCTGTATTGATATGCGTATGTACTGTTGTTTTTGCGTTATAAACTTTATTTAAGCTCTAATGCAATAATATTGTTCTTTTTTTATTGAATTACCTCTCTATGTCGTGAACCACATTGGGTTAAAATCCAATTCCTGGAGGGCCTCAGATGTGCACAGTTTAGTTCAAACCCTGCTTCAACACAAACACACATGTAGCTTTTAAACAAGCCTCAAGGGCTCAATCAGTTTGATCAGGTGCGTTTAATTAGGGTTAAAGCTAAACTGTGCAGAGCTGCGGCCTTCCAGGATCTGGATGTGACTCCTGTGAAATAGGTTAAGGAAAGTAAGTTCTTGTAAAGGTGCAAATTCACAACACAATTGCAAGGTATTTCCAGAACTCCAGGAAAAAAACACTTTAAAAATTGGCGTCTTAACATGAGCAAAAGGTACATCATAAACTGCATTCGTATGCACTATCGTATGCCATTGTGTAGGTTAATAATAATATTGTAGAAAGGTTCATTGGTTTGGCGATAAGGTAGGTGAAACGTTGTTTATTTGTTCAGTGTTTTAATAGAGTGTCACGACAGGTAGTGATGAAGGCAACGGGGCGAGGATCCAGTTGCAGATTATTTTAATAAGCAGTATGTCAAATATCAAAAAAGGGGCGATCCAAAAATCGTGGTCAAAACAGGCATGAATTCACAAGACAGGCGGCAGGCAGGAATAATCAATATACAGGGCTGAGGTCAAAAACACAAAAAAGACTGGAACAAAGAAAACCGTCGCTAATCACAAACAGGTAAATAATCTCGCTACAAAGACTGTGAGTGTGTGTGCTGCTTTTGAGGTGCGTGCAATCAGTCGTGATGGCCCTCCACTCGTGTGTGAGCAATCAGTTGTGATATGATGCAGGTGTTGTGTGTGTGCTGCATGAGTGGAGTTGTAGTCCGAACATGGCCGATCTGTAGTTCCCAGAAGTGTGTGTGAACCAGCGATCTCTGACAGCGGAGAGATCGATGGCGATCGTGACATAGAGCTTGCTCGAACAGGTGTCCAGTCGTTCAGCTCTCTCTTGGTTTCTCCCGCTCCCCTTAAGATGTTAGCTGCGTCGCAAATGACACACTATGCACTTATGCACTATGTACTTATGCACTTACACACTCAACAGCATAGTATATGTATGTAGTGCTGTCCCAAATGGAGCACTAATTACTTTTTTACTAAGCGGAAGTTCAAACCGTTTCCCTGATGACGTTTGACGGTTGCCAAATTAGTGAAGTAAATGACCAAAATACCAAATAATACCTGGCATGAGTATAACCGCATTCACCATCGGGAGGCGCTAGAATCACTCTTGTAGGAGAGTTTTGCTTTTTATCATCCAAAATAAATAAAATTATCCAACATGTGCTCCCGATAGCTGTGACCCTTCTGTTACGTGTGCAAAGCTGTGGTCGTTGAGCATGTGAAGTGTCCATCATTCCACACTTCATATTACCGGTTGAATAAGTGCATCATCTGGGTAATTAAAGTGCACTTATTATTTTTAGAGTTTTCAGTGTGAACGCACTACTTTATTACTCTATTTATAATACAAAATGGCGCAGAATAGTGCATAAGTATGCAATTTGGGACGCAGCTGGTTTCTCTCCGGCCCAATCAACAGGTGTTATTAATTATTTCTGATTGGGCTACTGACCAGCCGCCGGTGTCTCCACTCGCTCTCCCCCAGTTCTGGGTGTTCGGCCACAATCTCTCCACCACAAATATAATTTGTAAAAATCATAATTTGGTTAATATAAAATATGTAATGTAGGTTAAATTTAGTTGCAACATGCAAGAAGGAATAGATTTAATCATTCAAATAATTCAATCTTAATTGTTTCGTGTATTAAAAAGAAGACATTAGTGGATGCAAACAGGAAGATGGAAATGACTGTGCATTGTAATATTTTTTACTCAAAAATATTTTAATGGATTTTAAATGTGCGTCAAGATAGGCCAAATTTACGTGGCCCACAGATCAATTTTAACATTTGGGCCAAATATTACATTTGACATCTGGCCCATGTCTTGTGTGCCACCTCTGCCAAACCCGGGCCATGTTAGGCCCACATGCTGTATGCCAGTGCCGGATGAATGCCTGATGTGCCAGGTTTATGCCAAATCTGGGCCAGAATTCTTTGCTACCTGGGTAGTGTCTGAAGTGCATTCACAATGAACATTCTGAAATAATAAGTGGACTTTAAATACTTAAATATGCACTTATTTAACCGATAAAGAGAAATGTGACTCAATGTTTGCAGCTCTACTCATGTATAGAGGAAGAGTAGGCGATATCATGGCTCTAAGGCTGGATTACTTTTATCTATTTAGTTTTTTTTGCAAGCAAAATTCTCCAATGTAAGCGATTATGTCGCCTCTCTATAGTGAATGTGGTTGTACACATAGTAGGCAGTAGTTTGGTCATTTATTTACTTATCTGGCAACAGTTAAACTTTGATTAGGAAACAGTTTGAATTTCTGTTAGTGTTCTATTTGGGACGACACTAAACTCATACACTACACGGTTGAGTGTCAAGTTCAAAGTCATTTTGGATGCAACTAAACTGTGTTTACTATAAAATCATGCCGTGTTTTTGGGCTCCATTGTCCTCCTTTGTGACGAGTATTGTCATAGAATGTTTTCTGTCCTAGTGCTTGAACAAGTTGCTGGACGAGTTAAAAGCAGTCAGAAGTTCTTTAGAGTGCATTTGACAGCAATATTTTTGTTTTTACGCTCAGTGTAATCAAAGTAATGTCTGTATTTATATTTGAAGAAGCAGTCACTCTCGACTGCAGCTATTTCAGCCCACGTTCTCCAGCAATGTAAACACGCATGTTTATTAACTGACGTTGCAGCAGAAAACGTTTTTTTCATTCATTCATTTTCTTTTCGGCTTAGTCCCTTTATTAATCCAGGGTCGCCACAGCGGAATGAACCGCCAACTTATCCAGCATTTGTTTTACGCAGCGGATGCCCTTCCAGCCACAACCCATCTCTGGGAAACACATCCATACATTCTCATTCACACACATACACTGGACAATTTAGCTTACCCAATTCACCTGTACCGCATGTCTTTGGACTGTGGGGGAAACCGGAGCACCCGGAGGAAACCCACGCAACCACGGGGAGAACATGCAAACTCCACACAGAAATGCCAACTGACCCAACCGGGGATCGAACCAGCGACCTTCTTGCTGTGAGGCGAACGTGCTACTCACTACGCCACCGTGGCGCCAAAACGTTTTTTTTTTTCTTTCAAAAACTATATTTGTAACATAAGTAACATAATTATATTGACTTTAGTAACTGTAATCAGATTACACAAATTGAAAATGTAATTAAATGTACTTCGTTACATTACTGCGTTTCTCAAAAATGTACTTGGAATACAGAAGCGCATTACTGTGGAACGTGTTACATCCAACTCAGGTAGTGGCTATTATTCACCACTAGATGAATTGATCATAATGATCTCAACATTTCTTTTTCTAGTCATGAAGAAGTCATCCTGAACCATAGCAGAGGATTGTTATCATCGTTTATCAGAAGAGGCTTCGTTATCCATTTCAAGGTACTCGATTACTAATTATTAAAAGCTGTTAAATGTTATTATTACTGTTTGTGTGCATTTTATAAAAAGGCCTGAAAATTAAACTATAGTTTTGACATCAAGATCTCTGTCGGGATGGTCCTATGTACTGTACATAACCAAACAGCATGTTGACACAATCCAATTTCATCCTTTCGTCCCTTCCATAGCCATTCGTCCCTTCCGTAGCCTTCCATACACGCACCAAAATAGGCATCACAATATGAGCAACTTCCTGTGCTAAAAAAGCTTCTGTTTTACAAACATAAATGTAGATCTGCCACAAAACACAGCACCGGCATTGATCCCCGGCTGCGACACTGAAAGCTTTGAGATCTATGGGATATCCTTACGATGTTTATTCCGCTAGCGCACAGTCCCCTCACAAATCACTGATAAATGGCTATTCATGTAAGTGATAACAGATGTGAGGGTCTCATTGAGAGCCAGTGAAAGTGCGTTCTGTACGATGTGTAAAAGCGCTGTGTGTTCGGCGCTCCATTTGCAGAGGTGGCAGGTGTTCCTCGCTCCTCCAAAAAAGCAAGTTTTTATGTTCCTCCTCAAGTTAGTTACTTGGTTTCCATGGTAATGCTCAACAGAAAGAGTCTTGTCTTAAGGGGCCTGTGCCGGGGAAGGCTTTACTAGCTGCCTGGACCGGACTTTAGCAAAGAGGGGGAGAGAAAATAGGGGGGGAAAAAAAGATGAAAAATCAATCCAGCATGGAAAAACAACCGAGCATTGTCTCTGGCCTGATGCTGAGATTGAATGGAGATGTTTAGAGCAGATGTTTCGTATGAGAGGGGGCATAGATAGAGTCACTCAATCGCCTTTTTATGAACAATCATTTATTTTTAAAGCATGTGTAATAATAATAGAATAGCCAGATTTCCTGACTCTGAGGAGGAGGTATCAGTCGATAAATCTATATGCCTTTTCTCATATCTGGTAAATTGCTGTAGTGTGGGTGGAACTGTTACAGGGAAAGTATCTCGATTTTGGGTCAAATATGGACAAACTTAACCAACACGGGCCCATTCTAAAAAATTTTTAGCCGTATATACTTTTCTGGAGGTTGCGAATTATGCAGAGGGAAGTACATATGGCTGCATCTTTAAAACGAATGCTACACAAGCAGTATGACACCTGACAGCTTACCACCGTATGGACGGCTTTCCTTATGTTACCAGTTTGTCCAGGAGCTTGCCATGTACGTTGGCAGTCTTGAGACACCGAGAGGAGCTGACCACTACGATGGGGGTTTGAGTCCAGCGAAGAACAGTTCTATTAAGCAGGTAAGACTAAAACCGAAACCAAAAAATAAAATAAACAAGTAAATAACAAGGTAGGAGCGCTACGGTGGCGTAGTGAGTAGCACGTTCACCTCACAGCAAGAAGGTCGCTGGTTCGAGCCTCGGCTGGGTCAGTTGGCATTTCTGTGTGGAGTTTGCATGTTCTCCCCGTGGTTTCGTGGGTTTCCTCCGGGTGCTCCGGCTTCCCCCACAAGTCCAAAGACATGCGGTACAGGTGAATTGGGTAAGCTAAATTGTCCGTAGTGTATGTGTGTGAATAAGTGTGTGTATGGATGTTTCCCAAAGATGGGTTTCAGCTGGAAGGGCATCCGCTGCGTAAAACAAATGCTGGATAAGTTGGCGGTTCATTCTGCTGTGGCGACCCCGGATTAATAAAGGGACTAAGCTGACAAGAAAATGAATGAATAACAGGGTGAGAATGTGGTAAAATCAGGCGAGGGCTTTTCGTTTTCTGGATTACTTTTTAAAACTCGGTTGGGTTTAGGGATGTGGGTTGGCGGGTCAATCTCTGACTTTTTAAAACACTGTTGGGTTTAGAGGAGGTGGAGGGTGGTCAGTCGATCGGTCAGTAAGTCAGTCAGTCGACAGTGACCTCTAGTGGATTTACGTGAGAACAGCAGGCACAAATGGCACTTGTGAGAGAAACTTAAGATCTCAAAAAGTGTACACAGCGGCCTCTGGGGGATTCGCCCAAAAAAAAAAAGTAGGTCCTGGGACAGATTTGGTGCTCTCCATAAATGTATATAGTGGTATGTTTTCAGAATGAGCCTGGGTTTACCTTTAATTTAAAGTGCACTTTTTAACACAACGGTTGGGTTTGTCTATGTTTGATTCAACTTTGAACTACAACAACCCAGTATTTTGCAGTCCAAATGCCTCTTATTGGCCACTGCGTTCAAAAGCATAACAGAAAGGTGTGTGAGTTGTTATATGGTGGGAAAGAACTATATAATGCTACAAATTAACTCATTCATAAACTTTCTTTCAACTTAGTCTCTTTATTCATCAGGGGGCACCGCAGCGGAATGAACCACCAACTTATCCAGCATATGTTTTATGAAGCGGATGCGCTTCCAGCTGCAATCCAGTACTGGGAAACACCCACACTCTCACATTCACACACATATACTACGGCCAATTTAGTTTATTCAATTCACCTATAGCACATGTCTTTAGACTGTGGGGGAAACCGGAGCACACGGAGGAAACCCATACAAACTCCACTGAGCCACTGTGTCGTCCCTGCTACAGATTAACCAAATTAACTAAACATTTTAAGTTAACATCTAAGTAACTAAACATTTACTCACTCTGTGCTCACCCTTAAGTGGTTCGAAGCCTTTAAGAGTTTCTTTCTTCTGTTAAACACCAATTAAGATATGTTGAAGAAAGCAGAAAACCTGTAACCATTGACATTCATAATAGGAAAACAAATACTATAGAAGTCAATGTTTTCCACTTATTTTATACTTCCAGCATTTTTCAAAATATCTGATTATAAATTCATTTATTCATTCATTTTCTTTTCGGCTTAGTCCCTTTATTAATCAGGGGTCGCCGCAGCGGAATGAACCACCAACTTATCCAGCACATGTTCTAAGCAGCGGATGCCCTGCAGTGATGGGTTGCAGCTGGATTGGCTTCCACTGCGTAAAACATATAGGCATCCGCTGCGTAAAACTATACTGGATAAATTGGCGGTTCATTCCACTGTGGCGACCCCAGATTTATAAAGGAATTAAGCTAAAAAGAAAATGAGAAAATTTTGACATAATCTCCAATTCATCCACAGATGCTGTTTTATCATCATTGTTGGGGGTGTGGTCAGCATCTCTTCTGTGCGCTGAAGGGACAGTGAATCCACTCAGAGTAACATGAGGACTGTCAGGATCACTTTCACAAATGCTGCCTCCATGTGTGGCTGAATCTGATTCGAGAAAGCCGATATGCGAGACTGCTGTCGGGCCGACTGGTGTCTGGTCAGAAGTGTATGGGGCGGAAAGGTAATCTGCCAGAAAGTCACCTGTTCTGCACTGAAGAGAGTCTCTCTTACATGGACAGACTGATCCCCATCTGCCACTCAAGCGTCTCAAATAACCGCAGAGATTGTCATTTAAAAAGCACTGATAGTGTATGATTGGAGCCTTTCATCCGGCTTACACTCTGTCAACCAGCCGTCATTGTAATGATAAGCAAAGCGCATGCAAAAAGACACATTAGACGACTGAACTTGTGCAACAAGTGACTGGTTTGACAAACAATGTTACACTTTCTCTAATTAACACCTTTTTACAATGGTAAAAAGGTTCTCTGCCTTGAGAATGACTTACCGAAACAAAACATTCATTCATTCATTCATTTTCTTTTCGGCTTAGTCCCTTTATTAATCTGGGGTCACCACAGCGGAATGAACCGCCAACTTATCCAGCATCTGTTTTATGCAGCGGATGCCCTTCCAGCCGCAACCCATCTCTGGGAAACACATCCATACACACTCATTCACACACATACATACTCTACGGACAATTTAGCTTACCCAATTCACCTGTACCGCATATCTTTGGACTGTGGGGGAAACCAGAGCACCCAGAGGAAACCCACGCGAACACGGGGAGAACATGCAAACTCCACACAGAAATGCCAACTGACCCAGTCGAGGCTCGAACCAGCGACCTTCTTGCTTTGTGGCGACAGCACTACGTACTGCGCCACCATGTCGCCCCAACTTAAAATACATTGCATGATAAATTTTCATAAATGGCAAAACTATAGTGATCAGGTTTAAAATAATAAGCAACTTTTTGTACTCTTAATTATTAATTTATCACATTGATAAATTGTTGAAGACTAAATTATTAGTTGTCCTGTGAAATTGTAATTATTTTCTTTTAAAATATTTGCGAATCTCCCATTCCACCACGTCCCAAAGGTGCTCTATTGGATTGAGATCTGGTGACTGTGTTGTTGACACCAAATTTTGCAGCAGAAATTGAGACTCATCAGACCAGGCAACGTTAGAAATTTCTGCATTAACAAGCAGTTGGACAGGTGTACCTAATAAAGTGACCAGACCATATATA
>CAIGQQ010000001.1:5325281-5349482 GCA_903798035.1 Danio albolineatus | reverse complement strand
TAATATATATATATATATATATATATATATTCATTCATTCATTCATTTTCTTGTCGGCTTAGTCCTTTTATTAATCCGGGGTCGCCACAGCGGAATGAACCGCCAACTTATCCAGCATTTGTTTTACGCAGCGGATGCCCTTCTAGCTGCAACCCATCTCTGAGAATCCACCACATTCTCATTCACACACATACACTACGGACAATTTAGCTAACCCAATTCACCTTTGGACTTGTGGGGGAAACCGGAGCACCCGAAGGAAACCCACGCAACCACGGGGAGAACATGCAAACTCCACACAGAAATGCCAACTGGCCCAGCCGAGGCTCGAACCAGCGACCTTCTTGCTGTGAGCCAGTTGGCATTTCTTTGTGGAGTTTGCATGTTCTCCCCGGTTTCCTCCGGGTGCTCCGGTTTCCCCAACAGTCCAAAAACATGCACTATAGGTGAATTGGGTAAGCTAAATTGGCCCTAGTGTATGTGTGTGAATGAGTGTGTGTGGATGTTTCCCAGTGATGGGTTGCAACAGGAAAGGCATCCGCTGCATAAAACACATGCTGGATAAGTTGCCGTTCATTCCGCTGTGAACTTGCCTATTTAACCTAACTTAACCTAACTAGTTAAATTAATTACCAATTTAAATGGTTCTTTAAGCTAAATACTAATTTACTGCAAAATTACTAGTAAAATATGATGTGCTGCCTCCATGGCAAAGACAGAATACATAATAAAAAAATACCTTGTTTATGATAGTCTAGAATTACAAACAAAATTTAAAATAAAATATTAAAATACTTTGTATTAGTCAATATATCCACCCAGTATATTATTCTGTAATTTAATCTCAGTACAAATCAAATAAATAATCATATAATATATTCTAAAATTACTATATATATTTTTCTAGATATTTGGAAAATATAAATATAAATTTTGAAAGTTTTCAATGTAGATTATATCATTTATTATTGAAAATTTCTCATAGGAAAATCTTTTTTTTTTTTGCCTATTAAGTCAAAGTCAGCTTTATTGTCAATTTAACCACATGTACAGGACAAACAGAGAATCGAAATTGCGTTATTCTCAGACCCTAGGTGCCTGACAGATAATATTATTACAGAAAGTAATGTTTTAAAAAGAAATTACAACAAATTTAATTACCCATATTATATAATCTAAAAATATACAAGTAAAAATAAAAATAGTAAACAATACAATTACACTTAAGGGCACATGGCAAGGAGTGCAAACCAGAGTTGTGCAGATGTCAAACAGTATAGTGCAAAAAGTGGTATGGTAAAATACACAGTATACGCATTGTGAGGCTGTACAAAAAAGTCACTGAGAAATAGTCAATTTTAAATAGAAAAACAGGAAATTCTCACTGCATTTACATATTTAGGTGTTTTTTTTACTGACTAAATTATTCATTTTTGATTCGAAGCATGTGTTTGTTTTCATAAACCATTACAGCTTTTACTGGGAGACAATTAAAATACTTTGCTAAGTGATAATTATCTCGGCCACAGAATTCCTTTTCATCCTTACACAAAAAGACAAACGTAAAAAACAGCAGACACACCACCACGCCGCATGTGTAAATCTCCCAGACCTTTAGTTTACTCATTTATTCACTAACTCAGATGTTTCTTGTCCCTGAGAATCATTTAATGCTGCATATTTGGATAATATTAGGTGGATTTTTTTGCCGCTCTCGTCTTTTACATATACATTCAGTGACTCATTTGAGGCTTAAACGACATCTGTCTTTCACCAGACAGTTGCTTCTTTCTCAAAACGAGCAACAGTGAAAATACCACACACAAACCGATGTAATTATATTGTTTTTCACAGCCTAATAAGCATGTGTATGCATGGTAATGTATTCAATCTGGGAAATGGCTCTCAGGGCCCATTTAAAATGAACAATCATGATGCATAAATGTACAGGGAAGCCTTTGCAGTTATTGGTCTTTGTGTGTAATGTGCGCTTTGTGATGCAAAAAAGTTGAATTTTAAGTTGACAAGAGGGGGCACGCATTGGGGAAACTGTATTGGCAGACAAAACTACTTCAAACTCATCATCTGCCCCCATGCCGGAGCGCTTTTACTCAAAATCAATGAGCGTTCGGCATTCTGTGAACACTGAAGACGAGCAGATTCATTCACCTCAGAGCCCCCATACTGTACACGCAACAATACAGCTCATTTACAGGACGATTCATCTGATTATCTGTCTTAAAAATATAACAGAGTTTTTTTTGGTGGAATAATTTTTGGTGGAGCCAAGAGATTTAAAGGTTCAAGACACCCTGGAGTACTTTTTTGAAATTTTAACAGATTTGTGTGTGTTGAGCATCAGTTAAGACAGCGTTGGCTCCTGTTAGCTTTAATTGTGGGAAAAACTGGATAATTTTGAGCTTTTGTCAGCTAATTTCATCTTCCAGGTTTAAAATAATTTTGGGGGCGGATCAAAATTGCGCAAATCTGCTAGTGGAGTGATGACGTGTCGGTTTCTCATTATTATTCATAGCAGAGTTTTCTTATCCTATGAGAAGACACTGCTACTTAATTATTCATGAGAGCACTGCTTTCCGAGGGCAAAGCAGACCTGCCAAGCTGTTAGACCCAATGACAGGGTGAGACTGCGTCTACGCACATCACGGGGTTGTATGTGTTTGTTTTCATGATCCACAGTGTTTGTTGCATGTCTTTTCCTGTGATGCTGTCAGGGCTGATACAGCAAAGCTGTTGGTTTGCAGCAAGCATTTTTGTCAGGGGAGCTGTAGAACTGGAGAATGACGGACTTTGTCTTTTATCAGTTGAGTTCGTTACCATTCAGACACATGGCCTATATCCGTGCAGCTCTGTTTGCACGTTTAAAATCCTCCAGATTACCAGCAACACTAACGGTTGGAATAGACAGGGCAAGAGAGCTGCTGCACTGCTCCACTTTGTCTGCATTCAGACACGGGGATTGAGGAGGAGAGAAGTCCTCCTCGTTTATATAAACATGATTATCTTTATAATGATAAAATAAATTAGGGTTATGTATGAAATTACAAATAACAAATGTAGCAGGACATTAAATTACTGTTTATTTCTTTGCGTTTTAACTTTGTAAACTATAAAATCATGCGTCTCCTCATGGTTTGTGTCTCAGGGTGCTTTCACACTAGCACTTTAGAACCCGGGTTTGTTTGACGTCATAGTACGGTACGTTTAGCTAGTGTGAACACGTCTTCTGAACTCGGGTGCGCACCCATGAACCGTACCCGAGTCCGTCTGAAAGAGGTGGTCTGGGGTACGGTTGATGTGAACTCTGGTACGGTTCACTTGTAGTGTGAATGCAAACGTACCAAAAGCCGGAAGTGAACCGCCAACTGTACAACAAACTATAGTTTTCACATTGTTCATTCGTGTCTGTGTATGTCACCTACCTTGACGACAAGCGGGACTGACCCAGTACAAACAGTGGTAATGTCTGCTTGTCTCCTCCAAAAACAGCTTCTGCAGACATCGCGTAATGTTCTGAACGTTTATATTATTTTTGCGGCAGATAGACGCAAGTCGCTTTCTGTACTGTATGTCCAAAAACCAAAAGGTTCAGTAAAAGCGAAACGACTGCGATGTGAGGAGTGCGCACGTCTTTCCATTTTGGCACTTTGCTTTCGTGTCTGTCACCTGGCAACAGCCGTACACAAAACAGCGGCTTGATGACGCAAGCGTACCAGGGTTCAGAAGGAAAAAAGACAGTGTGAACACAAACCAGCTGAGAAGGTGGGAAGGGGGGACAATCGAACTTGGGTATGGTCCAGGCAATTGAACCAAGTGTGAAAGCACCCTCATTTTGTTAGCCCACTGACAACAGTTGTTCGCTCCACTCTTTCTCCCCTGCACTGCCGGCCACGCCCACTCCTCCCTCTGCCCGCAGAGCTCCACGCCTATCTAGGAGCAGTTTTTTAAAAAAAAATCTGAGGTAGACTTGAACTGAAACAGTGGGGTTTCATGACCCTTTAAGTGTTTAAATATGAACATGGGTTAAATATGGAAGGTTTTTATCAAAACAATAAAAGTGTAATACAGCTTTATATATAATTTGAAATCAGAATGTGTCCTTAAATACCATTAATTTGATAATATATAAAAAGACTGGATATGTCACGACACCAGACAGAAAGGATCCAAGTGCAAGTAATTTAATAAAGGAAAAGTAACAAAGGATACGACTCAGATATGAGCGAACAAAAACAAAGGAGAGTCACTGGCCCAAAAGGGAACATAACCCGACGAACAGACTGCGACGACACCTAAGAGACAACAGACAGGAACAAGGACAAACAACGGACTGATAGTCGATAGCAACCACATGCTGAAATATATACCCAGCATAATACGAATCAGCTGGAGGATAATTAAGTCAGCTGATCAGAGAGCACGCTGTCAACACAAAAGGTAAACAAACACACACACCCTCGCACACGACAACACACAAGGCATGACACAAAACATACAGAAAGAACACACAAACCCATAAACCGTGACAGGATAACTGTGCAGGCCATCAAAACAACTAGATTTTAACTATACGTGAGCAAGATAAAGAAGAATCTAGGTGAATCTAGAAAAAGAGGTGAATTGTATAAACTAAATTCTCTGTAGTGTATGAGTGTGTATAGTGTTTCCCAGTAATGGGTTGCGGCTGGAAGGGCATCCGCTGTGTAAAACGTGCTGGATAAGTTGGCGGTTCATTCCACTGAGGCGACCCCTGATTAAGGGACCAAGCTGAAAATGAATGAATGAATGAATGAATGAAATGAATTATGCATAATTATAAAACTTAAGTCAGCTTAACAGTTCAGTGTTACTTAAACTTTTTAAAAAATAATTCATTGCTTTTAATCTAGATTTTCAGATCCCCAAGTGAGAGTTCAGCTTCTCAATCCACAGCAAGGTTTAACTTTTCAGACACATTTTAGGCATATCAAGTACAAGAGACACTCACAATTCAGGGAGTGCACTCGTTAATTAGTGATGCATCATTTAGTAAAGAAGAAAAAATAAAGCAATTAGTTTACTTAACACCTTTAAACTACTACAGGTAGGCTGCTTTTGTGATTGTGATTTAAAGCAACACTGATACTATTTTGTCATGTTTAATTCTTAAAAAAGCAATAGTTGACTAAACTTACTTAAATTGAGTAAACCTGCTGCTTTAAAATTACAAAAAGTAAATTAGTTATGTATAAATGTAATTTAGTCAGCTCAACAGATTTGAGTTACAACTTTTTAAAGTAACTGCTTTTTTATACTATCAGAATTTTCAGATCCCCAGGTGAGTTCAGCTTCTCAATCCACAACAAAGCTTACTTATATCAAATCAACGAGCGCACTTACTGATTATTCATGCATTACGTAGTACAGAAGATATACTGTAATAAGCAAATAAAAATGAGTAACATTGCTTTAACACCTTTAAACAACTACGGGTAGAATGTTTAGGTTGCTCTTAAAATTGTCATTTGAAGCATCACTGACACTATTTTGTCATGTTTAATTCATTAAAAAAAGCAATTAATCGACTTTGAAAAAGCGAGTAAACCCTACTTTACTCAACTTTTTGAGTAACTAATTGCTTTTTATACTGATTTTCCCCAAGTGAGAGTTTCAAAGCAAGCTTTACTTTTTCAGACACATTTCAAGTACACTCAAAAAAAAAAAGCTCATTGGATGAACTCAATTTGATTGAGTGCAGGATTTCCATCCAATAAAATTTGTTTAGCACCAACTAAAGAAAAAACATTTACACAATTAAATGCAATTGAGTTGGTCCAACATGACTATATCAAATAAAAGTTTAAATACATTTGTATTTTTATTTAACTTAAACTCAAACACTGTAAACCCCAACAGTCAGTTTTATCAAATGAAATGAGTGTAGTCAACTCAAAATTTACAGAAAGTTATTTCTACTCATTTATAAAGAGTTTTGAACTCAGTGTTGAAGGTAATGAGTTAATTAAATACCTCATTACTTCAACTTAAATAGAGTAAGTTCACAGTACTCATAATAGTTTAACTCAAATAATTTGTTGTAATTGGTTTCCTCAAACGATTTGAGTTGCCCTAACTTATTGGGTTTACAGTACTCAGTAGGTTTGAGTTCTCTTCATTTATTGGGATTTACTGTGCTCAAATTGCTTCGTTTACTCAAATGGATTAAGTTCACAGTACTCATATTAGTTTTTTAACTCAAATGGATTGTTGCAATCAGTTTCTTCAAATGGTTTGAGTTACCTTAACTTTTTGGGTTTTAAAGTGAAGGTCTGATAATATCATGCATCAAGTTATCCTAAATAGAGCATATTTTAAGCATAGTTCATGAGTTACATACACAGTTGATTGAGACTGATCTCAGAACTAACTCTAGGACAGTTACGGCTCACTGAGCAAAGCAACAAACTGCATTTGTGCTAATTAAGCTGCCAACACCCAAAGCAAGGGTGCTTCTGCAAGGTGCTAATCTCAAAACTCAAAGCATTACATGAAACTCTTCTAAATCTTCAAACTAAATGAAGATTAAATGTTAACAAGTCTTTCTATTAGCAAAACACTTTCTATTACACTGTAAAAAGTAGTTAGTTACTTAAAGCGGGTGAATCAATTGCCTTAAAAGCAACAAGTTAACTTCACAAAGATAATGCAAGTAAACCCATAGTAAATTGAAACTGTTAAGATGTTCATTTTTATAATCATGCACTTTTTTTAAAGTCAACTAATACCTTTTACAGTGTCAGGCTATTTTAGCACACACTGTAAAATGTTTGACCTTAAATTTACAGTAAATTACTGGCTAATAATTGCATTACGTTCACAGTAAATTACTGTATGTAAATTCACAGTAAATTACTGTGAGGTACTTCATAATAATGCTAATATTTCTGTAAATACTTCTAGATATCAAAAAAGTTCCTGTACTAGCATAACAGTTGATGTGTATTAATTTCTACGTTGAAGAATATTTTTTGAACTCCTATGACAAAAGATATAGCCATTTTTACAGTAATTTGCTGTGATCAAGATGCCAGCTCTTATATCACAGTGCAATTCTGAATACGTAAGAATTTAACAGTTAAATCCTGTGAAGTGACACTAATGTAATTTACTGTGACAAATTACAATAACATGTTGTGAAATTCTGGGATTTTATTACAGTGCACGTGTTTTTAAATAATTACAGTAATAATTACAATATTACATATTTGGTGATTCATTAAGTCTAGAAATGATCTACACTCATAGCCTGTATTGAATTTAGAGGACACACTGAAGTCTGGAAGAGCAGATTTATTGAAGTTACTGTATGTCTTTTAGCTAAATACACACTCTAAAAAACACAGTGTTAAAAACTACCCAAATTGGGTTGTTTTTAACCCTAATGCTGGGTAAATATAGGACAGAACACATCAGGGGTTAAATTAACCCAAGTAATTGGGTTAATTTTTTAACCCCAAAAATGGGTTGTTTTTTCTACTCAATAATTGGTTATTTTTACTTAAATAACAGGTTAGTTTGACTTAATTAATAGGTTATATTTTCAAATGTAATTTTTAGCTTTCTTTTAAAATCATTAAACACATAAAAAACAAACAGGTGAATATTGTATTCGCTTTATTCATGTTTTGTTCCATTACATGTTTTTAGCACATCACACTTTGTAAATACACTTTACCTCAGAGATCATACAAAACTAAATACAAATTATGAACTGCATTTAAAACAATTAATTTCATATTTATGGGTTGCCGTAAACATTTATTATAATAATAATAATAATATATCTATGTGGCATTTCAGTCAGCCCCAGCTGGGAGTTGATTTGACCCAAGGAGCTGGGTTGATGTGCCTGTGTGGTGCTAGGGTTGCATTGACTCAAGTCTTAGAAATGATTACCCAGAAAATAACCCAAGTTTGGGTTACATAGCACAACCCAAAAACTACCCAAGACTCTGAAAATAACCCCCGAAAATTACCCAAATGCCTCAACCCAACAATTGGGTAAAAAAAATAACCCCGGATTTTTTAATGTGCATAGAAGCTGAAAAAAATATATATAATAAAGGTGTATTGCAAAAATGATTAGTTTACTTTTATTTTTAAAAAAGTGAGTACAATTTGCATAATTACAAAAATTAAGTCCACATAACAGTTCCAATTTGCTTACTTACATTCTTTTTATAAAGTCAACTTGTTGCTTTAAGTAAATAATCCCTGTTTACAGTGCTAGATTCCAGTTCCTTCATGTTGTCCGAACACAAAACGCTTAAGTTAACTTAATGGTTTACAAATTTAAGTGGACCGAACATAAACAAATAAACTGGCCAAAGAAATCACAAGAACTGTGTTATTTCAGCTCATTTTAAATAAGTAGTTTGAACAAGCAGCATGAACATTTTTGAGAGTATATCATGTGCAAGAGACGCTCACGATTCAAGGAGTGCACTTATTGATTATTACTAATTTCCACAAACTTTCCATTAGCAGAAGCCTTCGCGTCCATTAACCTTCCGCGTCCCGACTCTCTCTCTCGCTTTCTATCCCCCCGGTGTGATCCCGTTTTGACACCGAGACAAAAACAAAAAAGCAGTATGAATGGTGTGCGGATCGAGCAGGCATAGAGAAAGCAAGAGGAGGCGGCGAGTCTTTGTAGTCAGCGAGGAATGCGGAAACGCTCCTGCTCTGTGTCAAACTGCTCTGAAGGGGGTCAAGCCACATTCAGCCAGCGTGGGAAAGCGAGGAGGGGACCGAACACACACACACACACACACACACACACGCCGCGTATTCCTGCAAAACATCCAGGGGGAGCGGATCGATGAAAATCACTCGCTTTTTTGCATGCATGCATACTGCTCTGCTCAAGACGGGCTGATCGGACGATCTTTCACTTGATCTGCTGTGCTGTTCGGTGCTGCTGGAGATGGGGCTTATTCGCGCGTGCACCATCCGACTACCTGTGTGGCCCGTGGCGCGGACGCTGCATGAGCTGTGATGCGTGTGGAGACGCAGGGAAAGTTGCTGAAGTTTATGAATGACGCGACTCTCCGGGCGGAATAAGCACCAACCGGGTAACTATACTGACCATTCACGCGTGTTTTTGCTGTTATTTTTGCGTGGGTTGATAGAGTTGCGCGTTCACGTGGATAGGGATAATGTAGGCGCTTTGGTTGCGTTCCAATGCGTTTATTGATATGCGCACTGCTAAAACAATGCAATCAGTAGACAACCACGTGCTCAAGGCTGTGCGGCACAAAGAGGAGCAGGGGTTGTCAGTAGGAAACTCTTGAGCCGTTTGGGTTTTATTGACAATATGGGGAATGTTTAATATTTATGAGTTGGTTTTGAGAGAGTTATGATGTCGGAAGCGATGTATTTTTGGCATACCTGTGATGTCTCTATAGGTTAACCATGCGTCAGTGAGGCGAAGATGTTGATTATTTAGAAAATAATTAGGCCTGATAATAATAACTCATGATTTTGGACTTTTACTACCACTTTACATTACAACTTTTAACAGCCATTTTGTTGTAAAAAACCCAAAACTATTTAAAAAAATGAAATGAAGTCACAGAGGTCCCAAGTAGATCCCACTGATCTATAATGGACCATCATAATTGAGTCAATGTCATTAATTTGTAATTAACAGATCATATTGTCAGAATATGTCCTAAATGATTCATATCCATGACAAAATAATTAATTAAATTAGTTTATAAAATACTAGTATAGAGAGAGCACGTGTAGTTTTGCTTGGTGGTTGCACCACTTGACATATTAGCCCAAGACGCTTTACATGTCATATAAAATGTATGAAATATGAATACAAATCCTGAAAGCACGTGTGCTCTAACAAGAGCTTTTAATGATTTCAGGACATCATCATTTCTCATATTCCCCCACATACTTTATTACCGTACACTCCAGATGTTGATATATTAACAGGCCTATCTTTGATATTTGGCTATAAAAGCGGCAGAGTTAGCTTTGTGTATGTTGTATTTATGATTTAAGCACTATGTACGTTATCTTCAAGCCCTAGATAAGATTTGATTTAGCTCTGATCACATTTGTGTTTACCTCTGCCTTTTTTGTGCTCGCGCTCTACAGGCAGTGCACGTGCCAGCGCCGCGCTCCCAATAATGCCTTTGTGAAATATCCGCGCGCGCTCGTCACGTTTTGGGATTCCCCGCAGTTCCTCGCTGTGAAAAAAAACATGGACAAAGAGACCTCGAACCAGCAATATGAGCCGGTGGCTGAGATTGGAGAAGGTGCATATGGAAAGGTGTACAAGGCTCGGGATTTGAAGAACGGGGGTCGGTTTGTGGCCCTGAAAAGAGTCCGGGTGCAGACTGAGGAAGAGGGAATGCCGTTGTCCACCATCCGCGAGGTGGCGGTGCTGAGGCAGCTCGAGTCCTTTGAGCATCCAAATGTTGTCAGGTAAAAAAAAATCATAATAAACGGGGGAATGGTGGTCCTGTTGATTAAGAGTGTGTCTTTGATGATTTTTCATGTTTTAGGTTTGTTTATAGATGATAATTCCTCTTGCAGTTATAGAAACCGTCACAGATGTTAGGTTTAGAAACACTACAAATAACCTACCATTAACATAATACAAACAATCACATCTACACAGCTAGTATATTTGTTATACTTTTTAATTTTTTAAAACATATTCCATTAGGATTTAAGGTAGAGTCTAATAGAGACCCAAATGGTCATTATGGTTTTCATCAAAACCAATACAGTTTCCACTTTAACCATCAAACCTAGTACATTTTTGTTTTCTAATGTGTTTTGTTACATATTCCATTGGGAATTCTTGTAGAGGCCCAAATGATTATTATGGTTTCATTTAAACAATACAATTTCCATTTTAATGATTAAAATCAGTTCTTTTTAATGATTTTTTTATGTGATTTGTTACATATTCCATTGGGAATTATCACAGAGACCAGTAGAATCCCCAAATGACCATTGTGGTTTCCATTAAAACCAATACATTTTCCATTTTAACAATCGAAACCAGTACTTTTTAATTAATTCTAATGTGTTTTGTTGCATATTCCATTGGGAATCATTGTAGAGACCCAAATGATCATTATGGATGTCATTAAACATATTCCATTGGGAATTACTGCAGTGACCTTTAGAGACCCAAATGAGCATTATACTTTCCATTAAATCCAATACAATTTCCATTTTAACGATCGAAACAAGTATTCTAATGTGTCATACTCCTTTAGGATTTATTGGTTTTTGCCATGCCACCAATAAAAGACAAATAAATTATCATTAGAGACCCAAAGAACCATTATGGTTTGCATTGAGGCTGATACAATTTTTCTATTACAATCATTAAAAAAACGCAGACAAATTCTTTGACTTTCATAGGATTTGCAGAAAGACAACTGTCAAAATATTATGTTCATTATAAAGTCAATCCAGTGCTAAAAGTACTGAGGCAAAATGTTGGTGTTTTTAAGAAAAGCCTGATGCTATAATGAAAACGACATTATTCCTCATATCGCAAGTTTCATTTCCTGCACCTTTCTCCGGCCCTCAATATTTTTAATACGACTGCTGACATATCCTTTTCCTGATATCAGAGGTTATTAAACATGAAATCCTGTCCCTGTCAGTCATTAAAAATGTTCGGGCATGTTACCTTCACTTCTAATCTGCAGGAGATCTGAGAAATGTTGGCAGCTATCAAACATTCCTACCCATAAAAAAGAAACGCTTTGCTAAAATCACCTATAACGTGTACAGCATCGGCATCATAAGCTGAATGGTGAACAATTAGTGAAGACACGAGTCATGTCTGTGATTTCCTGCCACATCATTTCAAACTCATCAACCCCTGTTAAAGGGACGTCCCCTAAGATCTTCGAGAAACTCAAGACGCTTCTTTTAGTTTAAGATAACTGCAAAAATTTGGTGAATTTGTCTCCATTGGCAGATTTTTTTTGTTGCCCCACACAACTTTAACTTACTGAAATAATTCAAGTGTAGAAAGCTTATTATTCAAATCTTAATAATCCAATAGAAAGTGTGAATCTACGTCATGTTGCATTATAGTGGCCGCCATACTGAAGCACACACACAAATAAATACTGGTCTCCACAAAAAACTGACCATTTTGTATGAATGCTTTTTGAAATCTGCTTGGATATGAGCATAAATAAACTAGATAAACTCTAATAAAATAGATAAATTTTTAAACTCTCTACATAAAAGAGATATTCATTACCAAGTTTTCAGTCTTAATTACTAGAAGTGAAAATAACTTCTAAAAGCATAATCTAGATCAAGCTAGATCTTGACATTGTATAATGTCATATTGCACAATTTTCCTACGTGTTGCTTCCTTGCTTGAAACAAAAATATCACAAAATTTCCACACAGATGATGAGAATGACAAAAGCAATTGATTTGAATAGAGCAGCTAGTAGTTTTGAGATATATAACTGCTGTTTTCAGCTAAAAAATATCCATGTTGGCAGTTCTTTTACACAACAGCATGCAAATGGATTTTAGAAAGTTGTACCAGTATCTTCTTTGTTCACCTACAAAAACTTTTTAAGCATTATGTTCATACAGCAGTCTAGGCATGCACTAGTACAACCAAAACAACAATGACGGACCACAGGTTTTAACAGTTTCTTTTCTAAGTGAAATTACCAACTACTGGCCTGGCATGCATCATACAGACCTGCTAGTTGTTTTTGTGGCTCATTTATATGCAAAACATTTCAAAGAAACATGTTCGGTGTTGAATGCTTAAAGCATTTATGTTAATACTTTTGTTCCAAAGTGATTTACACTTCCTTAAAGTAATTGAAAGTCATTTTAATGCAAGCATGTGCCATATTGGTGACAGTATATGTAGTTTGTTAATCACTGATCAATCACATTTTAACCATCAAAACCAGGATATTTGTTATGCTTTCCAGTGTGTTTTGTGACACATTCCATTAGGTTTTAAGGCAGAGTCCAATAGAGACCCAAAGGACCGTTATGGTTTTCATTAAACCAATGCAGTTTCTAATTTAACCATCAAAACTAGTACATTTTAATGGTTAATAATATGTTTTGTTACATATTCCATTGAGAATTATTGTAGAGACCCAAATGACCATCATGGTTTTAAATAAAACCAATACAATTTCCATTTTATCTGTCAAAAATCAGTACTTTTTAATGAATTCTGATGTGTTTTGTTGCATATTCCTTTGGGAATTACTCTAGAAACCAGTAAAGACCCAAATGACTGTTATGATTTCCATTAAAACCAATGCAGTTTGCACGTTAACCGTCAAAACGAGTATATTTTAATGGTTTCTAATTTGTTTTGTTACATATTCCATTGGGAATTATTGCAGAGACCCAATTGACCATCATGGTTTCCAATAAAACCAATACGATTTACCTTTTTAGTTATCTATACCAGTACTTTTTAACGAGTTCTAATGTGTTTTGTTGCATAGTCTATTGGGAATTATTGTAGAAACCAGTAAAAACCCAAATGACTATTATGGTTTCCATTAAATCCAATACAACTTCCATTTCAACGATCAAAACCAATACTTTTAAGTGAACTCTGATGTGTTTTGTTGTAGAGTCTATTGGGAATTATAGCAGAGACCAGTAAAGACCCAAATGACCATTATGGTTTCCATTAAAACCAATGAAATTGAAATTTCAACTATCAAAACAAGTACTTTTAAATAAATTCTTATGTGGCATTATACTCCTTTAGCAAGCAGGTTGAGTTGGTTGGAAAAAAACCCATGTAGTGTTTGGATTCAGGTTTACAGAGTCTTCCATAAACAGATATGTGGGTTCCCATTGTTTTTGTAATTACTTTGTCAAATGCAAATGGTACCATTTGACACATGCACCTTTCAGACAATTCACCTTTGCTCATCAACTGCAAGCGATATCTATTGCTGACCTTTATGTGCAGATGTGAAACCATTGATGCGCAAATGTCTGTGAGCAGTCTGCTTTCTTTTCTGACTGCAAATAGATGCATTTTAATTCCCCATTGTCTGTGTCTGGCATCAAGACCGTCTTGTATTGTTTTGGTAATGTGTTGATATTTTTAGCTTGCTGGCTTATGAATGTCAGAGTTGGTTGGTAGATGGAAAATCTTGTTTTGAGATCATTGGTGTCTCTGTAAGGGGAGTTGTTGCAGCTAATAGATTAATGGCCTGGTTTGAAGGACTTGGTTCATTCAACTGATGGCAGAACTCGCGTCATTGGTTGGCCTAGCTCAAGGCCTCAACCTTGCCCTACAGGATTGTGCTCCAGAAGCTGCTTGATTGTAAAAAGTCTGGATTGCAAATGTATTTCGTTCAAGGACTTTAAAAAGTCGGTCTATTTGTTAGTACCCACATCGCTCTACGTATGAACTCAAACGAAATCAAATGAAGATCATGTCAGCAATTATCCAAAGAGCATCTTGAGATTTAACGGAAGCATGTGAGTGGTGTCACAAATATGCATATTTGATTAGTTAAAGGGGCCTATTATGCACAAATACAGTATATATGGGGTATGTGGCAACAGTGTGTGAATATAGCCAGCCTCTTATAGTAAAAATCAATACATTTTATTTCTTATAATCACACTTTGATTGGCATTCTTCCTTTGTAAATGTCATCAAAAGGGGGAGAGCGCCACCTTTAAGTGATTATCTCTCCCTCATTAGAATAAACAGCCCTCTTTGCTATTAATTTTCACCTGCTGAAGAGAATATCATTGACTAAGGCCCTGTTTACATTAATACTCTTTAGTTTTAAAACGTATAAGCTTTGCTACGGTTACGCCTTCCGTCCACACTACCCCAGAGCTTTCAAGCCCAGAAAACGAAGCGTTTTGTAAGCACTGAAGAGGCCTTTTTTGTTTTAAAACGCTGCTGCTCAGAGTCAGTGTGGATGGGGGAAAACGGAGACATCTGAATACAGAGGCGGGGCTGCAGTCATTCGCGACCTGATTAGGGATTTTTCTCAATATCAAGGACACAAAGTTCAGTCTCGCATTGTAAGTTCAGACTTCGCAAGTTGATATGGAAAACAAACTCCAGAGGACATGTCGAGTAAATCCTTAAAGGGAGAAGTGTAGCCCTGGCTTCGTTGTTTCACTATCTTAACAATAAAATGAAAACATGATGTAAGGAACTGGCCATGTTCATTTTAATATTAACAACTTAATAGACACCATAATTGTTGAAGCATCGTGTAGCTGCATTTTTAGGCCTATATGAACGTTATCTTCACTGTATGTTTATTTATAAGAAAACGGAGCCTATAACGTAACTGCCTCCTTTCATTTTCATTGAAAAATACAAAACATTTTTATTTTATTTTATTGTATTTTAAGGGTTTTCACCTTTATTGGATAGGACAGTAGAGAAAATTGACAGAAAAGCATGGGAAGCAGAGAGAGGGGTAGGATCGGCATAGGACCGCGAGGCGGAATCGAACTCAGGTCGCCGTGAGCACCGGAGTGCATGTGTCGACGCACTAACCACTACGCCATTGGCGCCGACATGCCCTGTATCTTTTGCCAAATATTAGTTTTTATAATCAATAATGGCCATTATAAAAGTATAATGTACAATAAGTTTATACAGTATAGGAGATAAAGGCAAGTAATCAGTCAAATGTGCAGAATCAGTGTATGTGGTTATGTAAATGAATATATTAACTTATATTGCACTCCTGGACCTGAGCACAAGTAATAGATTTAAAAGACCAAAGGGTCGTTAGATAGAGATGGTGAATTACGTTTAACAACTATATTCAATTCAATTCATCTTTATTTGTATAGCGCTTTTACAATGTAGATTGTGTCAAAGCAGCTTGACATGGACTATAGTAAATTAAAACAGTGTCAGTCCAGTTTTCAGTGTTCGAGTTCAGTTTAGTTCAGTTCAGTGTGGTGTAATATTGCAGAGAGTTCAAACACTGAAGAGTAATCCCTTGATGCGCAGCCCTTTAAGTCCCGAATCATGCAAGCCAACTATAGTGAGATGATATCCATCGGTATATGCTTGATGAACTGTCCGACGTGCACTGCTCTCACCTGGGGAGGTGTGAGTAAAGCACCCACTGACTGTCTGGAACTCAGACAGGCGCATACGCTGCAGCGCATCCCAGAGTGTGTGTGTGGTCATGTGATGTGCGTTTTCAGTGGTATAGTGTGGACGGAGATCTATTCAGAAACGCCAAGTGAAACACCAGTGTGGACAAGGATCGTTTGGTTCTATTAAAGCGCCGTTTGAAAACTAAAACGTATTAGTATAGAGACATTGATTAGAAGGGGCACTACGGTGGCGTAGTGAGTAGCACGTTCGCCTCACAGCAAGAAGGTCGCTGGTTCGAGCCTTGGCTGGGTTAGTTGGCGTTTCTGTGTGGAGTTTCCATGTTCTCACGGTGGTTGCGCGGGTTTCCTCCGGGTGCTCCGGTGTCCCCCACAAGTCCAAAGATATGTGATACAGGTGAATTGGTTTAGCTAAATTGTCCGTAGTGTATGTGTGTGAATGAGAATGTATGGATGTTTCCCAGAAATGAGTTGTGGCTGGAAGGGCATCCGCTGCGTAACACAAAATGCTGGATAAGTTGGCGGATCATTCCGCTGTGGCGACCCTGATTAATGAAGGGACTAAGCCGACAAGAAAATGAATGAATGAACATTGATTAGAGCCAATTAGGTTGATGGGGATGACTTTGAGGCCTTGATGGTTAAGGGCCAAGAGAGAATTTGGCCAGGACACCAGGGTTACACCCCTACATTTTACGAGAAGTGCCATGGGATTTTTAACAACCACAGAGAGTCCTCAGTTTCTCATCTAATCTAAAACATGGCACCCACTCACAGTATAGCATCCCCTTCACTTATACTGGGGCATTAGGACTCACAGACCACAGGTTGAGCGCCCCTGCTGGCCCCACTAACACCGCTTCCAACAGCAACCTAGTTTTCCCATGCGGTCTCCCATACAGATACTGACCAGGCTCAACCCTGCTTGGCTTCAGTGAGTAACCAGTCTTGGGCTGCAGAGTGATATGGCTGTGGCACAAACGAAGACTGCAGTCTCCATAGACTTTGTTTGAGTTTTTTAACTCCGCCCTCTTTTGAAAAGAGCACAATCTCGTTTAAATTTAAAGCACCAAAATGGCACAATTTGGATCAAAACCTAAAAGGGACAGTTTTAAAGACTTATAAAACGTTATTTGTAAGATATCTTGGGCTGAAACTTCACAAACACACTATAAGGACATCAGAGACTAGTTTCATGTCTTTAAATGAGCCCCTTTAATGAGATTTACTGTATACTCTGAAATATTTCTCTTGTTTTACCTCATAAGAGTTTCTAATCTTTTATGGGAGTTTTCAGACTTTTGAATTCCGTTGCATTTGTGTTTAGGAAATAAAGTATACATATTTTTGTAGAGTTCAAAGGGATAAAAGAAGTCAATGCAAGAAAAGAGTTTTAAATGAAACACTGGTATTAATGGATGCAAGGGGCTCAAGAATTCTATAGGGCCGTGTGTTTGGAAAGTGCAGGCAACCTCTCAGTGCTTATAATGAGAATATTATTCATGCCATATGTTTTGTTGGTTAAGAGGCTTCATTGTGGAGGCTCAATCTGGATTCCAGCAGAAGCGTTTCCTGGAGAAGTTCAGTGCATGATGTCATGGGATCGGGTAACGTTACCGTGAAAGACTCTTTTGGTAGATTAGAGATATTTGACTTTGTCTTTCACTAAAAGTCAAGGATAATTCATTATCTTCTCCAGCGACGTCAGGCAATTATAGAGCGTGCCTTGCAGAACAAGCAGTAATTTTAGTGCTTTGGCATTGTTGCTTCAGGATGAATACATGTTTTGCCTTGAGGAAAGTCTGAGGCCATGTTCCTAGTTATACATGTTTCCATCCACACTTGTTTTTATGCAACAAAAGCGTATCTTTTTGAAAACAGTCAAGAGTGTGGACTTAAGAACGCTCATGCATTTTTAGTCATGTGACCAATTCTGCTAAATCGGTGGACAACAATGTGTAGCAGTTTTATTTGGTTGCTCTCCATTTGGACACCATTGTTACAGATTAATGTCACTTTGTAGATACTCCAGATTGCTTTTCTTCAAAGGACACAAAGGCTGTGTCCGAAATCACCTACTACTGAGTAGGTACTGCATTTGAATTTGAGTTTACTGCTCGACGGTTAGAGAAGGACGTTCTATACAGTATGAATGTAAGTAGTATGAATGGAACTTGGACGTACTGCATCCCCCGTTTTGTCGTGATCATGTGACCTACCCTAATCAGTTGCATCGTATCACTCCTATTAGGGCTGTAATATGGACAAAATAATCATATTGCGATTTTATTTTTTAATTTTTAAAATTTATTTATTTATTCTATAAATTTTTTTTAATGAATATTGCGATTTCGTTTTTTGTTTGTTTTTTTTTTTTGCGATTTTGGCAACTGTTTTTTCTTCTCAAATAAGCTACACACACATTCTAAATGTATTTAATGCACAAGAAGAACATATCAAAACATTTCACAATAAAATAACATAGAATTTAGTTTAATAAATAAAACTGTAGTAAAATTGTCTTTAAAACAGACAACATCAAATAAGATGAACTAAATACACCTCCAGTTGAACACAAACTGTACACAGTAGTACTAACTGCTTAATAAACAAAACTGTAATAAATTGTGTTAAAAACAGACATGAAAAAATAAAGATGAACTAACCTCAATTCCAGTTATAAAAAATAAATTAATATTAACGTAAATCAAAACCATCCATTCGGTTCTCCCGCTCAACATCGTCGTGCGTGGAGTGAGCTCTGATTGGTTAACCTTTCTCCCGCTCAGCATAGCTGTAATTGCTCAGTGTGCTGCGTCAGCTCTGATTGGTTAATATATTAAAATCATGCGCACAAGAACGTATTCTGAACAAAAATCGAAATAAATTAATAAATAAAATCTCAGCTTTACATGGTTTAGTAATTGCTTGTGCTTAAATCGTGATTTTTTTGCGATGACGCTTAATTGCAAAGCCCTAACACCCATTCATGAATTCTCCTGCAGTGCATTATGGGATAGTGTAGCATGCATCCAATGCGCAATTCAGAATCCCGCCAGAAGTAGTAGGCCATCCGGGTACTTCTCGCATACTGTTTTTTAAACACTGCTGCAACATTTTAAAGAGCTGGAAAGTGCATAAAAGCTAGCTGAAAATGATGAAGCTCAAGGCATTAACACATGTGCAGTAGAAGCATTTCAGCCATTTCAAAGTGAATGAAAAACTTTTAGGAAACAATTGAGAATGATTATGTGTACACAGTACATTTTTTGACAAAACTCTTTTATTTACACATTAAATTGTTAAATCTGCCTAAATTAAGCCCCTGATATACTCATAGCGATCTTTATTTTCGTTCTTTGTTAGCGGTTAAAAGGTTTGAAATATGTTTGCCACATTATACTGCAAGTGACATTTGTATAAATAGGTAAAATATGTGTTTTCAATAACAAAGTAAACATACAACATGAATGTCAGCAGTGAGAAAACAGCAGTTAGAAAGCATCTGATAATCGAATGTGAAGTCGTGTCACATTTGTTATATGCAATGCTTTATAGAATTGACTACTTTAATACAAGCAGCTTTACACACTGTAAAAAAAAACAGTTAGTTGTGGTAAAACCATTTTAACTTTGAACAGTTCAGTTGACTTAATATTTTTATAAATATGCACATAGTTCAATTACTTAATAGTTTTAAATTAACTTGTTTACTCAAAGTCAACTAATTGCTTTCTAAATGTGGAATTAAACATGAAAAACTAGTGCCAGTGTTGCTTTGAGTTACAGTTTTGGACAGTAAACCTTAAATAATCACCTTTTACCGATAGAAGTCTTAAGATTTTTTTTTTAGTTTGCTTTAAAAAGCTGTTTCAAACTCTGTTTGAAAAATGATCTTTAGGTCTTTTCTGGCCTTAATTCACATATGAACTTGTCAAAACTCATGCTAAATACTTCACAGACATGACTCGCACAGCTTTTAATGAAAGCCTTTCCCTCATCTAGGTTGTTTGACGTCTGCACAGTTTCCAGGACTGACCGGGAAACCAAACTAACTTTGGTCTTTGAACATGTGGACCAGGATCTAACTACATATTTGGAGAAAGCACCTGATCCGGGAGTGCCACCTGAAACCATAAAGGTACCATCACACCAGCATATTCATCTCAGCACTGAAAGTCTTCCAAAGAAACTGTAAACTGATAGCCCACAACATTTATAGTTGAAGGTCAATGTGAAATCATATTAAGTACTGTTTACTTTTTAAAATATAAGTACATTTACTGTGAATGCTGTTTTTTATTATTTTTAATATTAATATTAATAAATATTTATAAATATCTGGTCCTTATTAATTAATTAAATATTAATTCTTATTCTTGAATAAGACGGGTTAAAAAGATTGCAAATAGCATTTCAAATTCCCCTTAAATTCCACTTATAGAGGGTGAGCTCCTATCACTTTTGGCCAACTTTTGTTTTTAAGTTTTGCTTTATTTATATTCTGTATGCAAGAATTTTCACACATTGATAATTTTAGTTCAGCAAAGTAAGAACTACTTTTTTGACGAAGCATAGAAAATGCTGTCTCAACAGTAGGGTTGTTACGATACTGGAATTCGATACCAATCCGTACAAAAATGCTAAAAACGTCCATTTCCAGCAAACATTTGAGCGCTGTTGAGCTCGTTCTTGAACAGCGCTGATTTGCCGTTATGTTCACGTACTCAACAGAAATGACTGTGATAGGCCGTGAAGGTTCATCGCTGTTTACTGAGTGCAACCACAGATCCAAAAAGTTGCGATTCATCAGCGCATCGCTCGTATATCAGCTTATAGACAAACCAGCTGATCAACGTGAATTTGAAACGCTCCAATGTCCATGTATCTGTGGTTACACTCATTAAACAGCGGTCAGTTTGGTGAACCGATGACCTTCACGGCCAATCACAGTCATTTACAGTCACTCCTTACGCATTTGTACACAGCACCTTATAACAGTACACGATGCAATACTTCTCCATACGCATTTGTCCACAGCACCTTATAACAATATACGATGCAATACTTCTCCTTACGCATTTGTACACAGCCCCTTAAAACAATATACGATGCAATACTTCTTGCACATTTGTACACAGCACCTTATAACCTGTATATTTATAACAAATCTGTACATACATTTCAACGTCCAGATCTTGTTGGACTGACTGCATCTGTTTAATGTCTATCGTCTTTTTTTCATATTTATTTTGTGTTGTCACTTGTCACTTTATGTACACTGGAAGCTTCTGTAGCCAAAGCAAAATCCTTGTGTGTGATGCAAACTTGGCAATAAAACTGATTCTGATTCTGATTTCTGTTGAGCACGTGAGCACAATAGCAAATCAGCGGTGTTTAAGAACGTGCACAACAGTGCTCAAATGTTCGCAGGAATGGACGTTTTAAAAATTTCAGTACCGACTGGTATCGAATTCCAGTATCGTGACAACACAACTCAGCAGTGGGAATGGTTTTTGGATGTTTGATATTAGTATATCACAACGAATGTATTTCCTGCTTATTCGTTTATTTTCATTCGCCCTTAACTTAATCCCTTATTTATCAGGGATCGCCACAATGGAATGAACTGCCAACTATTCCGGTATATGTTTTAAGCAGCGCATGATCTTCCAGTCACAATCCAGTACTCAGAAGCACCCATACAATCTCCCATTCACACACACTTAAGCATTAAGGACACTTTTTTACCCAATTTACTTATACCGCATGTCTTTGGACTGTGAGGGAAATCGGAGCACTCAAACGAATCCCATACAAAATAATGTCAACTCCATAAAGAAATGCCCAGCCAGGACTCAAACCAGCGGCCTTCTGGCTAACCACTGAGCCACTGTTTTACCCTTCCTGCTTATTATTACTTATATTCAAAGAACAAAAAGGGAATTATTTAGAAATGGGCTAAATCACATTACATAGGCCTGTGGTATTAATCAATATATCTAGCCGCTCAATATGTAGACATGAGCTCAATAATTTGTTTAGGATGCAATAAATATCACCCTTCATGTTTACATAAAAATAAACGTCAGCAGCATTTGATCTGATTGTGCAGTCGTCTCATCTAATCTCTGCTGGAGGAGCTCAGGTCACTCCTTTAGAAACAATGCTCACTGACAGGTGAAGAAAAGCTGAATTGTCACATTTTCCTGATGGTTTGGAGGAGGTGACCTTATGAGCTCTGTTTCAAAGCTGCAGTACACTTCCATAAAAGTGACCGTTTAAAATGTCACACATTCACAAATAACATTAAAGCTATTTTGCAAGAATATTTACCTTCAACATCACATGAAGTTAATATTAGGGCATTCCCTTTTTTTAATATCAAGTTAGAGAATTAATATAAAATTAAAAGAACGCTCCACTTTTATTTTGAAGATAGGATAATTTCACAACTCCTCTAGAGATAAGCCCTGCTCACACTGTAAGATTTCAGTCACGAGTTTGTCATCTGAGACAAATTTGGGAAATCTGAAAAGATTCTTAAAACCCCAGGCTAAAATCTGTGATCTTTGTTCGTTGGTTTGACATGTTCACAGACAGCCGCTTAATGCCGTTATGATCAGATTTTTCCTCCGATGACGTTCTGGCAGTGTTAGAAGATTTCAGCCACTTTCCTGCAGTGTGACAACAGCTGCGATGAGCATTAATCCAAGAACCAATAGGAGCACTGAATTTTGATGACGGAACCCATTCGACAATTCAAATGACCGTGGGGAAATGTCCAAACAGTTTTTTTTCTTCCGGGTTTTATTATTGAGGCACGCCGTGTGCAAAATTGCACAGAATGCGGTATAGTGAAAGTGTCACGGGTGGATGACCTCAATCTCTTCTTTCATGTTTGGCGTATCTTCATTGTCGTTCAGTCTGACTTTGATAGCTGAGATCTTACAGTGTGACGTGAGCCGTGTTCGTGCAGTCCGACATGCCACAATCATTTAGGATTTAAAAAAAATCGCACAGTGTGATTTAGGCCTTTAGGCAGTTGAGCTTTTATGGGTTTTTACTCCATTCAGCCGTTCTCTGTCTCTGGCATTAGCACTTTTAGCCTAGCTTTGCATAGATCATTGAATCAGATTAGACCATTAGCATCAAAAATGACCAAAGAGTTTCGATAATTTTCCCATTTAAAGTTTGTCTCTTCTGTATTACATCGTGTACTAAGACTGATGATTTAATATTGATGGAAGATGATTTTCAAGAAAATACCCCAGCAGGCACAGGATGTCAACATGACGTCAGATTGATGTTGTACCCCAACGTCGTGGGGATGTTGCATTTTGTTTAGAAATAAAAATCCGGTCAATGTCAGAACCTAACAACAGGCCGACGTTAACGTCTAACCTAAAATCAACCAAATATCAACGTCTAATGATGTTATAGCTTGATGTTGTGTGGGCAATACCACTATGACGTCTATCAGATGTTGGATTTTGGTTGCCATACCTGACGAATTAATGTCAGAATTTGACGTCAAAATGGTGTTAGTTTAAGATGTTGGGTTAACGTTGGATTTTGGTCACTTTCCAACACAACCTAAAATCAACCAAATATCAATATCATTTCACGTCATTAATGGACGTCAAAATAACATCATCCTTAGACGCTGGCAAGACATTGAATTTTGGTCACCTGACGTCACGACCTAAATCTAACCTAATATTTATGTTTTATGACGTTGTGTGCCTGCTGGGATGCTAAGCTAAGCTAAAAGTGCTCCTGCCAAACCTGAACGTCACCTGAATGGATTAAAAAATGGTAAAATATCATTATTCGGTTCCACTTTATATTAAGTGTCGCTTATACCTGTGAACTTACATGGTAATTAGATGTGTAAGTAGTATGTAACTACAGTGTATGTACACACTGGTACATAGTATTTACTTGTGTAATACTGGTGTAACTACACTCATGTAACAACCGACTGAATAGTATGTGTAAGTACAAATGTGTAACAGGACATTGGTAACAACA
>CAIGQQ010000001.1:5312501-5323878 GCA_903798035.1 Danio albolineatus | reverse complement strand
TATATATATATATATATATATATATATATATATATATATATATATAGTAGCCAATCACGCATTAAATTTAGTCATGGTCAAGATGATCTTCTGCATGTTCAACCTGACATGGTTGTTGGTGCCAGATGAGCTGGTCTATTTCAAAGTATTTCAGAAACTGCAGATCTACTGGGTTTTTCATGCACAACCATCTCTAGGATTTACAGAGAATGTTTTGAAAAGAGAAAATATACAGTGAGTGGCAGTTCTGTGGATGCAAATGTCTTGGCAACAGTAACTCAAATAACCACTCGTCACAACCGAGGTCTGCAGAATCTGCATCTCTGAATGCACAACACGTCCAAACTTGAGCGGGATGGGCTACAGCAGCAGAAGACCACACCAGGTGTCCCTGCTGTCAGCTAAGAACAGGAAACGGAGTCTACAATTCACATAGCCTCACCAAATTTAGTAGATGATTGTAAAAACGTTGCCTGGTCTGATGAGTCTCGATTCTACTGCGATGAATTTGATGTCAACAACATGAAAGCATGGATTCATCCTGCTTTGTATCAACAGTTCAGGCTGGTGGTGGTGGTGTAATGGTGTGGGGGAGATTTTCTTGGCACACTTTGGGCCCATTAGGACCAATTGAGCATCATGTCAACACCACAGCTTACCTGAGTATTGTTGTTGACCATGCCCATCCCTTTATGACCACAGTGTACCCATCTTCTGATGGCTACTTCCAGTAGATTAATGCAACATGTCAAAGTGTGAATCATCTCAGGATGGTTTCTTAACCATGACAATGAGTTCACTGTACTCAAATGGCCTCCACGGTCACCATAACTCAATCCAATAGAGCACTTTTGGGATGTGGTGGAACACACCCCAAATGGATGTGCAACCAACAAATCTGCTGCAACTGCATGATGCTATCATATCAATATGATCAAAGTCTCTAAGAAATACTTTTAGCACCTTGTTAAATCAATGCCACAAAGGATTAAGGCAGTTCTGAAGGAGAAAGGAGGTCCAACCTGCTACAAGTAAGGTGTACCTAATAAAGTGGCCGGTGAGTGTATATAGAATGTCAGTTAATATAATAATAATAATAATAATAATAATAATAATAATAATAATATAAATAATATAAAAATTCAATAATGTCAATTTTAGTCTTGTAATGTCAATATTAACATAAATTTAAAAAGTTTAAATGCAAAAAATATACAACTTGATTGGCATATTAAAAGTAATTAAGAATCCTAGTGCATCCCAAAAATGCTGATTAATTGCAATTTTCCAATTAATTGTAATTTTGTATCCTTCAAACCACAAGAATTTACATATTTACAATGCATATTCATAAATGTAATGAAAAGTTCATAAATATAATAACATTTATTATGATCATTTTTAAATGTTCATATTTTTAACAATTGAACTATAATGAAAATCTTTTAACAATATTTTGGAATTTCATAGAGGTTTAAAGTAAACAATCGTTTGTGTTTGATATGCTTTAATTATGCAAATGTATTGTTTTTGCATACTTTAACTCGTTTCAACTTCTTTAACTCATTTCAAGCACAATTTTATAAACCGTATATTTTTCTTTAATAAAAGTCTTAGAAGTTGACAAATGAACACTTTTGCAACACGTAGTCATTATATAGCTAATGTATTCAACACACAACCTTCCAGACTCTGAATATTTTAGCCAGAGAGCTTTTTGAATATGCATCAGTGAGATTTGATTCTGTCAGGCCACACAGACATCAGATAGCAGACATCAGTTGCAGACCCTCCCATAAAAGATGCCCAGCCGCCTCATTCAGCACCCTCCCAAGGACAGCAGATTGCAGAGGTCTCAGCCTCCACCCCATTCCAGCCCCAAAACTGCCCCATTTCAGACCCACCGCATGCTAATTGATGAGAGTAGGCCCCAGGAATCAAATGAGCTGGAAGGAGATCAAGCGGCTGGCCCTGCGTTTGGGAGTGCGGCTCGGCTTCTGCGGCCCCGCGCCTTCCCGAGGCCTGTCTCTGCTCCATAAAGGAGAGCCTAATGAAGCATGGGGAAGGAATTACACTAACGCTAACTGGCAGATGTCCTGCATTGTGCGGGGGTACAATAAACAATATGGCTGCCTCTCATGAATTAGCATGAGAAAGGGGGGTGCCTTCTGGAAGCTCTGTTTTGACTGCTGTTTTTTTTGGGGGGAGTTTTTCTTCCTACTCGGTTTTATTTCCTCCCCTTTTTCTGAGAAGAGGTACTTTAGGACAGGTGCTATCAAATCTTTCCTTTGTTTCCAGTCTGAATGCCTCTCAACGCCGCCTGGTTATTTCAGGTCGGTACTGTTGGTTTTAATTTGAGGCATTAATGTTTTGATTGTAAATGACGGTGCCTCTCTTGTTTGAATAGCATGTTTCGACAAAGGACAACTAGCGTGTTTCGACAAAGAATCATTCAGATTCCACCTGTCGGGCTACTCCTTTGGAGATTACAATGAGAGATTGTGTGACAGGTATATCAAGGTTGATATTTCCGCCGAACTAAAGTGCTTTCCAGGGTATCGCTAATGCAGATCACTCATCATTTAAATGATAATTGCAGCTCTTTAATAATAATAGTCACTGGGACTGTCTGTATCTGCAGAAGTTGTTCATGCATTAAAGATTAGGTCAAAAATAATTAAGCACTGTTCAAAAGTTATCATTTATTCAAACTTTTAAAATATTATTGCAGTTTAATAGAACTTAAGTTTTTTAATATATAATAAAATGTAATGAATTCTGTGGGGGCGGCACTGATTAGCACTGTTGCCTCACAGCAAGAAGGTTGCATGTTCGAGTTCTGGCTAGGCCAGTTGGCATTTCTGTGTGGAGTTTGCATGTTCTCCCCCTGTTGGCGTGGGTTTCCTCCAGGTGCTCTGGTTTCCCCCTCAGTCCAAAGACATGTGCTATAGGTAAATTGAATAAACTAAATTGTCCATAGTGTATAATTGTGTGTGGGTGAGTGTGTATGTGGGTTTCCCAGTACTGGGTTGCGACTGGAAGGGCATTCGCTGCATAAAACATATGCTAGAATAGTTGTCGATTCATTCCGCTGTGACGACTTCTGAAATAGAGGCTGAAATTAATTGAATGAATGATGTTCAAGCAGATTTTGAAGCATCATTACGCCACTTTTCAGGGTCACATGATCCTTAATTATTTTAATAGGCTTATTTGCAGTTATGCTTTTAAAAAGTTGGTTATGCATGAAATATGGACACACACACATCGTCATCGGACCAGTAAATGCTTAATTGTAATGTTATTGGCTTATAAATCACTTATCAGCTAATCAATTAATAGATTGGCAGTGTGGGAGAAGTTCATTGTGGAAAAAAGTGGAAAAAAATTAAATAAGAAAGATAAATGCATGGGGCGCCACGGTGGCCGAGTGGTTAGCACGTTCGCCTCACAGCAAGAAGGTCGCTGGTTCGATCCCCGGCTGGGCCAGTTGGCATTTCTGTGTGGAGTTTGCATGTTCTCCCCGTAGTTGCGTGGGTTTCCTCCGGGTGCTCCGGTTTCCCCCACAGTCCAAAGACATGCGGTACAGGTGAATTGGGTAGGCTAAATTGTCCGTAGTGTATGTGTGTGAATGTGTATGTATGGATGTGTTTCCCAGAGATGGGTTGTGGCTGGAAGGGCATCCGCTGCGTAAAACAAATGCCGGATAAGCTGGCGGTTCATTCCGCTGTGGCGACCCCGGATTAATAAAGGGACTAAGCCGAAAAGAAAATGAATGAATGAGATAAATGCATGGGGCGAAACGGTGGCTTAGTGGTTAGCACTGTCGCCTCACAGCAAGAAGGTCGCTAGTTCGACTCCAGGCTAGGCCAGTTGGCATTTCTGTGTGGAGTTTGCATGTTCTCCCCCTGTTGGTGTGGGTTTCCTCCGGGTGCTCTGGTTTCCCCCTCAGTCCAAAGACATGCGCTATAGGTAAATTGAATAAACAAAATTGTCCATAGTGTATAAGTGTGTGTGGGTGAGTGTGTATGTGGGTTTCCCAGTACTGGGTTGCGACTGGAAGGGCATTAGCTGCATAAAACGTATGCTAGAATAGTTGTCGCTTCATTCGACTGTGACGACCTCTGAAATAGAGACTGAAATGAATTGAATGAATGAATTCTGTGACGTTCAAGCAGATTTTGAAGCATCATTATGCCACTTTTCAGGGTCACGTGATCCTTAATCAGTCATTCTAACAGGCTGATTTGCAGCTATGCTTTTAAAAGGCTGGTTATGCATGAAATATGCACACACACACAAAGTCATCGGACCAATAAATACTTAATTGTAATGTTATTGGCTTAGTAAATTACTTCTCAGCTAATAAATTAATAGATTGGCAGTGTGGGAGATGGCAATTGTGAAAAAAAGTGGAAAAAATTACTTAAGAAAGACATATGCATGGGGCGATACAGTGGCTCAGTGGTTAGCACTGCCGCCTCACAGCAAGAAGGTCGCTAGTTCGACTCCAGGCTGGGCCAGTTGGCATTTCTGAGTGGAGTTTGCATGTTCTCCCCGTGTTGGTGTGGGTTTCCTCCTTGTGCTCCGGTTTCCTCCACAGTCCAAAGACATGCGCTAAAGGTGAATTGAACAAACTAAATTGACCATAATTTATGAGTGTACTTGGGTGTTTGTTAGTACTGGGTTGCAGCTGGAAAGGCATCCGCTGTGTAAAACATATGCTGAATAAGTTGGCGGTTCATTCCGCTGTGGTGACCCCTGATAAATAAGGGACTAAGCTGAAGGAAAATAAATGAAGGAATGAAGAGATATGTGTTTTCTTAGATATGCAAGTTTCTTTGTTTTCTGTAGATGAAATATAATAAATCTAAATCAGTCAAATTTAAAATCAAAAATTTAAATCAGACAAATTCAAGTCAAGATTTGTATTTATCTGCCTATAAATGGTCATTGGCTGACAAATATAAGGTTATTGGATATAATTTATATTATGATATAATATGACTGACAAAAAAAAAGTTATTGGATATAAATAAAATAATAATAATTTATAATAAATAATATGTTGGTGCATTCCGACTAGCTAATTTTGTGGAAACCATGGTACAGTACATCTGAATCACAAGTAAACAAAAAAAACATTGAAATGTCTCTATGGTTTCTTGCAATCACTGCATTTATGCAGAAATTTGGATTAATATTAAAAATAATAATAATTTTGACGGGCGCCACGGTGGCGTAGTGAGTAGCACGCTCGCCTCACAGCAAGAAGGTCGCTGGTTCGATCCACGGCTAGGCCAGTTGGCATTTCTGTGTGGAGTTTGCATGTTCTCCCCGTGGTTGCGTGGGTTTCCTCCGGGTGCTCCGGTTTCCCCCACAGTCCAAAGACATGCGGTACAGGTGAATTGGGTAAGCTAAATTGTCCATAGTGTATGTGTGTGAATGAGAATGTATGAATGTGTTTCCCAGAGATGGGTTGTAGCTGGAAGGGCATCCGCTGCGTAAAACAAATGCTGGATAAGTTGGCGGTTCAATCCGCTGTGGCGACCCCGGATTAATAAAGGGACTAAGCCGAAAAGAAAATGAACGAATGAATGAATAATTTTGACCCCTAAGCATTTGAATGTACTGCATATTTATTATATACCCTTGTATTGAGCTACACATGAACAGGTTCCCCTACAAAAGTGGTGCTGGAAATGCGCACGGCCTCCGTTTGTCATGATAATTAGATACATAACACGTGCATGAAAGGCGCTCAAGCTACTTAATATGTGTTGGGAGGAGACGATATGTGTGTTTATCCTCTGGTCACACTTCCAAGGCGCTTGTGTACCTTTCCTTTTTCTTTTCACTTTTTTGTCTTGAGCCAAAATGGGCCAACTGTGGACCATTTTAGGGAAAGACAGAGAAGCTGGTAGGGGGTGATGCTGTTTTAGGAGCTCCCAGAATAACAGCCTGTGCCTGAAGGTCTGAGAGGTCATGGCTGGATGGGTATTGAGAAAGGCTCCTTGTTTACGCTGGCTGCCTGACTCTAACACACACGCATTCCCCCCAGCGCGAGCATTGTGAAGACCTCCGTCCCCTTCCCCTCGCCCTGGTCTGACTCGCGCCGTTTGCAGTTTTCTGCTTGAGTGTGCACCCCATTGTTTCAGTGGTTTTAATCACTCACCAGCTGGTGGGGAATGAACAGTGCCGCGGGCTCGGATCCATGTCACTTGTGAGGTCTTGGCAGCGGGTTTCTCAGGGGTAGGCCTGCCACCGCTTGATACCTCTGCTTTGGAACAAGTCAAGCAGCAACTGTGAGCAAATGCTCTTCGCTCGGCACTTCCACCCACTTTTTTTAATGTACTGCCCCGTTTGTTTTCTTATCTGTTTGCCAGTTAGACCTTCTAAGGCTGTTATCAACAATTTCTATCAGAGTAAGTGGTAGTTTGGTTGCTGGCTTACCTTCTTTTTAAAGGGGTAGTTCACTCATTTACATATTGTATTTTTTTTGTGTGTGTGTTTTATGTTGGTATAACGTTCAGGAATTACAACTGTTATGACCTGATGAGCACTGAAATGGACAAAAAAATATATATCAGGGTTTCCGCTACATTCATTTTTCCATGGCGGGGCGCCACACCAAAATTCACCCCGCCACTTCTACATTACTACTCCCTCAAAACATTCAGTCGTCGTTGTTTTTTTAATAGTGGGTTATAATCGCACCAAAATGTATTAAAAGGTAAGCGAATTATAACAGCGCAAACTTTTCTGTAATGTTAGTAGTGATGTTCGTCATTTGCTTAACCCTTTAATGTGACATGCTCGGTGACTGACTGACTGGTGCGTGATGTGTGAGGCTAGCAAACATGGCGTAGCTTTCAGCTAAGATTAACACAGTTTCCATAATTAGATAATGCTTTATAATACTTAAAAAATGTATAGTTAATGACTTTATCTTGCTGGAGTTTATGGTCGTTTCACTTCAGGATGCATTAATGCCGCTCGGTAGGTCTATTGGACACATTCCTAAGTATTCCTAGCAAATCTAATAAATGTTGGAGACATACTTGTTACATAAATTCACTAAATCGCACTTCAACAGTGTTTATTTGAGTGCGCACACGAAAACCTGCACTTGAGCAGCGTATATTTAAGCCGTGTAAAAAGTTTTATGCACGAACAGAGGAAACCGGCGTGCAAACAAAGAGATTTGCATGCTCGCATTACATAAATGCGATCTCGGCTTGTAATACTGCGCTCACGACATTTGTCATTGAAATAACGCCACAGGTAGTTGGTAGATCTGTGTAAAAGGCCCAACAGAGTCTGCCGCCGCAGCTGGAAAAAAATCCAAGAGGAAACACTGTATATGCTTAAAGGGTGTTGAATTTTTATTATTATAATTTGGTCTCATTTATAAGTGGTGACGTATGAAATACTGTTTCCAGGTCCAAGCCGCTACTCATTTGAATTGATGAAAATATTTGTTTATGACCCCTTTTTTGTCATATCACACTTTAAAGCCAATTTTAGATAAAATGATGGTGTACACAACATTCTCTAGAATTGCTGCATCACAGACATCAATATTTGAACAATTCATAAAACATTATTCACTTTTGCTGCGTTCACACCAGACGTGGAAGACGCGTCAAGCCTGATTTATACTCAACGCGTCCCCTAGTTCGCTTGAGTGCGCGCTGCAAATATGACGTCATCGTGGAGTTTCCGGATGTTAGCTTTGGGTGCGCGCGACATGGTTTCGGCTGGCTGAGCGCACATAATTTTTTGAGACTCTGTGAACAGGGCGCGCAGTGCCGTGTCTGAGTTGAGTTGAATATGAAACACTCTGAAGAGATTTTGTCTGAAACAGGTACGAATGTAAAGATATCTTTATGATCAGTGATCATAGAGATAACCAGATGATCAATAATTCTTGGCTAGAAATTGCAACAGCCGCAAGAAAGAAGGAAAGTTTTTGTTAAAAGGTTTGGAAAAACCTGAGGGATGAGTATTAAAGCCAAAAGAGACCAATGGAGACACAGCTACACCATTACAGAATATGTTTTTCCAGCAGTCACAGGTTTAACACTGATGTATATTTTACAATTGAATTTAAAACAATTTAATAGTTACAAAACTATAATGAAGTAACAAATTATTTCTTTGATGACTGGACAGGAATATTTAAACCAATAGGTTTACAAACATGATGCCATTTTTCTAGACTTTATGGTGATAATGGTCAGGAATGTTGGATTATTATTGCCTTTTTAGCATGAGTAGAGGACAGAAACTATCCAGACAGTAATGTGTGAATTGCAGAGCAGCTAAATAAATAAAAACATCTGTATTATTTAGTAAGTGTACTTTTTGCTTTTATTCTTGCCATAATTAAAATATATTTGTAGAGCAGCCCATGTTCTGTTGTCATTAATATTTTAATACACTTTAATTGGTATAACTGTTCGAGATATGAACAATAGCAAGTGATGCATCAAAGTTTGATAAAAAAAATCTTGAATGGTTACAAAAATCTTTATAATCATCAAAATAATTGATAAAAATAATAAAAATAACTAGTTTAATAAACATCAATAATATTAATGATTTGACGTAGTTCCTGAAACTTTCTACTTCTCTGTTTATCTGTCTGACTTCACGGTCAGTTTCTTTTGACTGCCCCCTGTTGTTTTAAAGAATATCACAACAGCGAACACGGCGAGTATAAAAGCCTCGTCCTTTTTGCGAGGTGCGCACGCACTCAGCGGAGGCGCGCGATGCGGCGCCAGGTGAAAGTATAAATCCAGCTTCAAGCGCAAGTGATTTACATGTTAAGTCAATGCAAAGACGCGAATAGACATCCTGCTGCGCGATACGGCACAAATGATGTGAATGGCGCGATACGGGCGAATGGCACGGTGCGAATTGAGCGTTTTGTGCGTTTGATGCGCTTAACACACTTAATGCGCTTAGTGCGTGAATCGCTCGAGTTTGAAAATCTGAACTTTAGCGGACATTCACGCCACGTTAACCAATCAGGAGCTTGCTCTTGTGGGGGTGTGATTATGACGTAGCGCCTGTTGTTGGTGTCCCGGGCAAAAAATCCTCCTGCTGACACCGACAACAGTTCATCAACCTGGGCTTGGCTCAGTCAGAATCACTACTGAAAGCCTCCATCATCCAGGTTAAGTTTCTGGAGATGTTTATGAACTCATAGAGCTCAGTGCACCTCTGAAACAATCTAGTGGACTCACACACTGCTTCAAACGAATCAACACTGTTTTTTAGCCTTCATAAAGCACATAAACACAGTTATTTTTTTACAGGTTTACATTCATCAGAACACTAATTAAAATGTTTTAGATTAAATCTGAAAGCTCTCTCATCCGCTATATACAGCGATTGGTTCAGAGATGTTCAGTCTAGAAAAGGAACCAAAAAGAGTCAAAGCATTTCATGTGACTTCAGTGGTTCCACTGTAATCGTGTGAAGCACCAAGAACTCTTGTGTGCCAAAAACTGTAAACTCGATTTTGTTTGCCTTTGTTTTCTCTTGCTTGTCAAGTCAGGGTGCACGTTTACTCCGAGTAATACAGCATATTGCTTTTGGAGTCAGCAGTGCAACATGCAAGCATTGTATTACAATAGTAAATGCGCACCGTGCCCTGACCCAGAATACATCCATTCATCATATAGAGGCTGATGCTGACTAGTGGCTCAACGCTCAATGGCGGACCTTCAGCTTGGTGTTTTCCAAGCTTTAGAATGAGTTAACTAGCTCGAGCACATTTGAGGTTTTTCTTTTTGTTTCTTTGTTTGTTTAAGTATTGTGGTTTAATTTCATATTGGGCCGCAGGCAGAACGAGGCTGTTGATAACTAGCTGTGATCCAGGACAGCTGCAGGGAAGCAGAGGCCTACGGGGATGCAGCCGTACAGCAGTGTGTCTTTCCTGCTCTGCCGTCACATCAGTTATCAACATCTGCCAGACTTGAGCTTTAAAGACACATGCCCTGTTTTTCACTACACAGTTGAAATCTGAATAATTAGCCCCCCTGTAAAATATTTACCCCCAATTTCGTTTTAATTTTCTGTTCTGATTCTTTTCAACACATTGTAGACAATCAGAAAAAATAATTAGTTTTAGGGGTCTAATCATATTGACCTTAAAATGGTTTTTAAAAAAATTCCTTGCTCTGTTAAACATCATTTGGGAAATATTTGACAAACAGATTCACAGAAGGGCTAATAATTTTGACTTCATATGTATATGTATATGTAGTGTTTCATCAGATGACATCCACTTATGAGTATTAAAATGTAGTGCTTTTATATTTGGAGTTGCTCAGGTCTTCTGGTCTTGTTTTGGCAGGATATGATGTACCAGCTGCTGCAGGGTCTGGATTTCCTCCACTCTCACCGTGTGGTTCATCGGGATCTTAAACCTCAAAACATTCTAGTAACCAGTGGAGGACAGATCAAGCTGGCTGATTTTGGCCTGGCGCGGATCTACAGCTTTCAGATGGCTCTTACTTCCGTGGTGAGTAACTGGGCTGCACAAGAGTCTGCTGTTATGACTGTAGCAGAACTATTATTAATTACAAATGTTTTAGAGGATTTCATTGAAATGGTAATGTATTTAATATATGATTAATATGATGTGGGCGCCACGGTGGTGTAATGGGTAGCACATTCGCCTCACAGCAAGAAGGTCGCTGGTTCGAGCCCCGACTGGGTCAGTTGGCATTTCAGAGTTTGCATGCTCTCCTCGTGTTCGCGTGGGTTTCCTCCGGGTGCTCCGGTTTCCCCCACAAGTCCAAAGACATGTGGTATAGGCGAATTGGGTAAGCTAAATTGGCTTGATGTTTCCCAAAGATGGGTTGCAGCTGGAAGGGCATCCACTGCGTAATACAAATGCTGGATAAGTTGGCGGTTCATTCCACTGTGGCGACCCCAGATTAATAAAGGGACTAAGCCGAAAAAAAAAAGAATAATATGATGTGATTTAATATGATAGATTTATCATATTTTATATATATACAGTGAGGGAAAAAGTTATTTGAACCCCAGCTGATTTTGTAAGTTTGCCCACTAACAAACAAATGATCAGTCTATAATCTTAATGGTAGGTTTATTTGAACAGTGAGAGACACAACAATAACAAAAAAAATCCAGAAAAATGCGTTTCAAAAAAAGTTTGAGATTAATTTGCATTTCTATAAATGAAATAAGTATTTGATCCTCTATCCGTCAGCAAGATCTCTGGCTCCCAGGTGGATCTTATATAGGTAACAAGCTGACATTGGCAGCCCTCTCAGCTCGTTACCAGTATAAAAGAGACCTGTCCACAGAAGCGATCAAATTATCCAAATTCCATGTATAT
>CAIGQQ010000001.1:5284735-5312101 GCA_903798035.1 Danio albolineatus | reverse complement strand
TATATATATATATATATATATATAATCATTATATAATATCATTTAAAAAGTCATCTCGTGAAGTACATTCATATGGAAATATATATCGCAGGCAAACAAAATATCACAATATCATTTTTTTCCATTATCGTACAGCCCTGATTTTAATCAGTTTATGAAGACTACTAAACTCTATTTCAGACTCTTCCGCCTCAATTCATACCTCGTAGATGAGAAAACCGGAGCAATTGAGAGTTGTACGGACCACCCATTTGGTGAACCGAGAGGTGGAGATTAGCCTGACCCTACAAATCTCATGGGTGCAGAGTATTGTTGATCATTAGAATGACTCTGGTTCTCCCGGTGGCTTTTGTCCACCTTTGATTCACGGCCTAAAGAACGAACACAAAACACAGTAACGCTTGTTTCTTGCTTATTGTTTTTTTTCTGGAAGTATCAGCTGCCTTTTTTTCTCAGAAGTAGACTCTTTTTGCATTTTTGAAGTGAAACGTTCAGTGCATGAGTCTAAAAACACGTTCAGTTTCATTTAAATCTAGTGAACTTGAATCTAACAACATTATATTCCAATGGTTGTTGTATGAGGTGGAGCAGTTTTATATTGAGATGTCAACCAAATGTCACTAAAAGTTAATGCCGTGTCGCCTTTTGAAAATAATGTCATATAGCTTTTTATTATAATTGTTATATAAAATGGCTTCTCCTTTTTTCGCGATTCACTCTCGCGTTTCTCCATTTCTGAAAGGATCGGATATCAACAGCACTTCAATAATCACGCGCACGTTATTATCACCAGCTCAAGAAGTTCGTTTTTTCAAAATATAGACACGCGGCGAGAACACAGAAGAAAACGAAACCGCTCGCGCTTTAGACAGCCTTATAAACAACTACTTGACGTGGGGTAGGTTCTGGCTTTGTGGCTGTTTATCAAGACGACAACAAGGTTTATTTAAGCTCGGGTCGACCATGTCTCATTAATATATGTATATATTATTATGGTGTAATATCTCGTCTGTGTATTTAAAAAATGGCACGCCCTTTTTTTTTGTGCTAGGTACCCTTCATAAAAGGGTACCCAAAAAATGGTACGGTACGGTTTGCTTTTTGGTACCTTTTGACAGTGGAAACGACAATAAAAGCATACCGAACCGTACTGTACCGTACCATATCATTCAGTGGAAACAGGCCATAAAGGAATCATTCAAGAAAAGTCTGAATCATTTGAGCAGTGTAAACCCAGTTGGGCTTATTCACAAACAAATAATTTAAATCACTCGCAAATCATTTGTTACAAAAGACTCACAAAACTCATATCTTACTTAGTCTCAATAAATCAGGTATATTGGTCAGAGGCTAGTCCTTTTAAAGAACAATGTTCAGTTCATTTACAATAGGTGAGGAACAACAAGACCAAAAGTGCTATTAAAGTGAACTTGTTTATTATAAACAAGCTGTGTATTTTTAAATGTTTATGGGAAAACAAGGTTTCACACAAAAATAATTAGAAACAAGACAACTATTTTTACAAATGATTAATTTAACAAAATTTTACAGACATAAGGAGGACAAAGGGAAGGGACTGTGCCAAACAAAAGAAAAGAATAAAACAAAAATCAACCTAATCCATTAAACTCTTCCCCTAAAACTACAGCAATAAAAATAAAAAGTAAACCTTCAACGTCCGACACGTCGGATCTTACCTACTCTTTTCTTCCAAAGCAAAACTTTCAAATGTGGCACAAATCTGTAACCTAGTGTATATAATAAAATTGATGCTGCGTGTGCGCAATGTACATCATGTGACAGATCTTACCTATTCCCTCTCCTCCGTCTAGAATAATAGACAGATAAGATGTTCACACTCCAATACTCAAAAGTTTGATACAAAAACGTTTCAATTTACATGGCAAACGAAGCACACCAACAAGTTCACACGAAACGCCGGCTATCCCCAACTGATGCGGCGTTTTCCTTATATAGTGTCCCACCATCCTGCAGTGCAATAATTGGAGCTCTTCTCAACTGCGTCATCATTCATGTCAGTCCGTGTCCCGAATGATTGACATCTAACACAGCCTACACAGCAAAATCCTCAGAGTAAAATTGACTCAGTTCAGAGTGTATTTGGTCCCTCTCTAAGTTGAGTAAAAGTTACTTAGCAGCAGAGTTAAAGTTAATGAGACAATGAAAGGATTAATTAAGTGATGATTGAGCACAGATGATGAACACCTGCTGTTAATAAGCAAAATCAGAAGAGAAACACAAAACTACATTTACCTTCAGTAACAGCCTAAGATGAAATAAACTGGAATAAAACACATTGAATCTCTCAAAATCTCAGCAGAGGATCATTAAGCAACTCCACAAGCAGCAGCTTTACTTATTACCAACCTGTTTGGCCTTATTTTTGCCACGCTCTACAAAATTCCATATAGTTATTCATTCATTTTCTTTTCGGCTTAGTCCCTTTATTAATCCGGGGTCGCCACAGCGGAATGAACCGCCAACTTATCCAGCATTTGTTTTACGCAGCGGATGCCCTTCCAGCCACAACCCATCTCTGGGAAATCCATATAGTTATATTAATGAGAATGAACTGATTAAGTAATTTTTTACAACAACAATGAAAAACACCACCACTTTCAGTGATAAGTGAATCTGCTGCTGCTGATTGAAGTCAGATGTAATTTTGTGTTTCTCTTCTGTTTATGCTTATTAACAGCAGGTGTTTGTCATCACTTAATTAATCCTTTCATTGTCTCATTAACTTTAACTCTGCTGCTGAGTAACTTTTACTCAATTTAGAGAGGGACCAAATACACTCTGAACTGAGCACATTTTACTCGGAGGATTTTGCTGTGTACCCGTGGATCCTATAAATGCAAAACGAAACCAGCAAAAGCGAAACAACAGTCCCCAAACTGTATGACATCTTAATTGTAACAATGAGACAAACGTTTCATCTGCTGATGCAGCTGTGCCATTTTAGCTTTGCAAGTCTTTGAGTTGATACATGTTTGGCAATAATCAAACATGAGTGCTAAGCATTTCCAAGTGCATTTCAGTGCAAGGTGGGTTAAGTTTGTAATGTTATTAACGCAGCTTCTGTGCTGTCAGAAGCTGCACTTGACACTGCAACTGTAATGCAGCAACACTGTGTGAGGTCGAAATCGATTTCAACCTCATACTTTATACCAAAGGGAGTTATTGTAGAAATAAAAGCAGCTGGGATTGTCCCATGAAAGCGATTAGGATCCTGCTCAAGCAAACATCATGTGCACCGCATTGCTCATGAAATTGGATTTGGGGAACAGCAGGCGAATGCCTCAGATCATTTATCCTCCTGATTGTTGTACAGTTTTTACATCTTTTAAGTGTTAAGTAAGCGTTCGTTAATCTATTGCTATGCTTCTTCTGCAAGACCTCCAAACATCGAACAAAGGCGAAGAGGCTTGTCTGCTGCTTTTATCAGCTTATAAAACATATTTACAGGCCTCTCTAAAATAGATGCCATCTGCAGAAGGGATCCAGAAGTCCAGGCCGCTTTCGGTGGGTTTGTGTAGTTTTGCTTTACAAGTGGCTGTCGCGGCTCAAATTGTCCTGAGATAAAAAAGAATCCCTCTTTTCCGGCAACCGTTTTTCGGCATACCACAAACTTCATAACAGTCTGTGCTGTGGGAGTCCTGTGGGCCCTGTCACTTCCTTCCCCTCTGATGGCAAAATGAATCCCTTATGTTTGTAGCACCTAGCGAGCATAGCTAGCTAGACTCATCCACTAACCCAAAACATCCCACAATTCAGTGCTAGATTTAGTGAACAAAAGTAGAACAGATGTTCAGATATGTTGCATTTTGCATCAAATGATTAATATAATAACTAATTTATAAGATTAATGAACATTTAACTTGTATGTTCTACTTGTTTGAAGTAATTCAGAAATGTAACGTGATACCATTGAGTGTTTAATATTATATGACTCGAGAGACAAGATTAGGAGTCTTTAATTGATGCGAACCGAATAGTCGGATTCACAAACAAATGATCCGTATAAGTTAGTTTTTAAATTAAAAAGTACTCAAGCTCTGAGTGAATCACTGATGTTATTTTAGATTCAGCGATAAATGACTCTTATGAGCTGTTCATTTAAAGAATCAATCCGATTACCTAGAACTTTAAACCTTTCTGGCTGCTCATCTTATGCAAGCAATTTGATTCACAAACAAATGACTCTTATAAGTCAATTCCTTAAGTTATAAAGTATTCAAGCTTATTACTTGCCGAGTCTGAGTGAATCACACAAAGTGTTTTAGATTCAGCGGTAAATGACTCTTATGAAACTGTTCCTTTAAAGAATCATTCTGATGACCTACAACTTTGAATCCTTCTGGCTGCTCATCTTATACAAGCAGTCTGATTCACAAACAAATGACTCTTATAAGTTGATTTGTTAAATTTAAAATGACTCAAGCTCATAACTGAAGTCTAAGTAAATCACACACATTTTTTAGGTTCACATAAATGACTCTTTTGAGCTGTTTCTTTAAAGAATCATTCCGATGACCTACAACTCTGAATCCTTCTGACTGCTCATCTTTTAGCAAGCAATCTGATTCACGAACAAATGACTCTTAAATTGAGTCATTTTAATTTAATGAGCGAATCTCATAATTTACCAAGTCTGAGTGAATCACACATAGTGTGTCAGATTCAGATTAACGACTCTGAGCTGATTCTGTAAAGAATCAATCTGATGACCTACGACTTTGAATCATTGCCATCTTATACAAGCAATTTGATTCACAAACAAATGACTCCTATAAGTTAATTCCTTAAATTATAAAGTACTCAAGCTCATAACTTGCCAAGTCTGAGTAAATCACACATAGTGTTTTAGATTCAGAATCAAGACTCTTTTGAGCTGATTCTTTAAAGAATCATTCTGATGACCTACAACTCTGAATCTTTCTGACTGCTCATCTTATTCAAGCAATTTGATTCACGAACAAATGACTCTTATAAGTTAATTCTTTAAAATAAAAAGTACTCAAGCTCTTAACTTGCCCAGTCTGAGCGAATCACACTTAGTGTTTTTAGATTCAGATAAATGACTCTTGAGCTGTTTCTTTAAAGAATCTTTCTGATGACCTACAACTTTGAATCCCTCTGACTGCTCATCTTATGCAAGCAAGCTGATTCATGAACAAATAAATCTTAAGTGCTGATTATTTTCATTTTAATTGGTTTGAAAGTCTCGTAAGTTCATAAAATGCCACTTTGAATCAGTATGATTAATGTAAATATATGATTAATGTGGTTCAATCCACAATGGACTCTTGTGATTCAATTACTTGAATTAATTGAAAAGATGTTCAGAAGGACTCACTGATTAAATTCTGAATATAATCGCTAAACCCACTGAATCAACATCTGACTCACTAAAGATTCAATAAGTTTGCAACAAAGTCTTTGAATTATTAGTCGGATTCACAAACAAATGATCCTCATAAGTTAGTTCATTCAATTAAAAAGTAACCAAGCTCATTACTTGCCAGGTCTGAGTGAATCACACATATTGTTTTTAGATTCAGTGATAAATGACTTTTTTGAGCTGTTTATTTAAAAAATCATTCTGATCACCTACAAGTTTGAATCCTTCTGACTGCTCATCTTATGCAAGGAGTGTGATCTGATTCACGAACAAATGACTCCTGAGTACTGATTATTCTAATGAATTGTTCAGAAAGCAAGGTCATAACATATATATTTTTTAATCAATATGACTATTAATATCATGCAAAAACATTGGTTAAGTAAACATTTGAGTTCATTAGGGTTCATTTAGTGAACTGTTCTCCATAAAATCATGCCAATAATGCGGTTCAATTCACAATTGACTCTTATGAGATGTTCAGAAGGACACACTAATTGTAGTATGAATGTGTCTGAGCAATTGATAAACCCACTGAATCAACATCTGACTCACTAAACAGTTGTCACTTTCAATGATTTCAGTCTCTAAATAGAGTTCGTTCGTTCAATTTATCCATCGTTCAAAAGACTGTCTACGTTTGCCAATGTTTTTTTAGATTTTAAATTGGCTCAACTTGTGCAAATAAAAAAAAATTGCACTACTTAATCCTTTCATGGCAATTATAGCAATTGTGAATAGTAGCTTATTTTGGCAGAGAAGTGAGATGAGCTCGTCTTTTTTTTTGGCTGTCCAAACAGCTTGACAGAGAAGGGCTGCAGTCCAGCAAACTGATAATGCAATTAACGGTCCGCCCCATCTGTCCTCTCATTAAGCACGTCTGGTCAGATTTTCAGTCTCTTCTAATCTATCCTGGGTGCAGGCTGTTGCAGATGATAATAATTGTGATGTGAGCATGAAGAGGCACACACACACACACACACACACACACACACAACCTGTTGCATTAAAAAGTCCCCGATCTGACTGAAAATGAAATTTCTGCATCCCTAAATGAGCCTGTATAGTCGTTTCAAGACACGTGTGGGCAGAGGAAATTACTCATCGTTCACAGCAGAAATTATTCAACTCTTTTTACTTTAAGTGAATCTGCTTAATGGGATTTCCATTTGAGCTCAGTTTCACTGTTTAGTGCAAACCAACTGTGTCCAATCAGGTCTCTACTCTTTAAACATGCATATAGTTCAGGGAGGGATGAGTGTGATGCACTGATGAAGATTGCTAACAGAAGTCGTAATAGGTTAAACATGTTCAGAAGGTAAAGTACATGCTGTTGTAGCTTTGTGCTTGGGAACGTTTATGTGAGGTGACAACATAAGGCTAGTTATTCATTCATTCATTCATTCATTCATTCTTACTTCGGCTTAGTCTCTTTATTCATCAGGGGTCGCCACAGCGGAATGAAACGCCAACTTATCCAGCATGTTTTACACCGTACATGCCCTTCCAGCTGCAACCCAGTACATCCAAACATCCATACACACTCGTTCACACACATACGGCCATTTTAGTTTATTCAATTCACCTATAGCGCATGTCTTTGGACTGTGGGGGAAAGCGGAGCACCCAAAGGAAACCCACACAAACACGGGGAGAACATGCAAACTCCACACAGAAATGCCAACTGACCCAGCTGGGACTTGAACCAGTGACCTTCTTGCTGTGAGGCGACGGTGCTAACCACTGAGCCACCGTACCCCCAAAGCTAGTTATTCTATAATCAAATATTTTTAAATGATGGTTGATGTAAAAAAAAAATATTTAGATGTAAACTTAGTAGAGTTTGATCCAATTGATAAACAAATGATGCTTATTTGACGGTTCTTGACTCAAACTTAAATATAGTGGTTAGAATCACAAACGATGCACAAGTTCTGATTATTTTAGCAAAATGTTAAAGAAAACAACACTGACAAATCTAGAACTTTGCAATTTGAAGTTTGAAGTCTTTCGGTTTGAATCTTGCAAACACATTAGCTGATACAAATAGATCAACAAATATATTCTTGAAGACTGACAGATTTGATCTAAATGTTGATGTACTTCCAACTGCAATGGGAAATTGGATAGGAGACGGGGGCTTTCTTTTTGCTCATTGCACATCATTCCCTTGTGTCAAACTAATGGAAAGAGTGGTTAAGAATATTGTTGCTGAAGTTGTCAAACCGACGTCCTCTCCAATCGCGAAAGCAAATGATCAGACTTTGATTGAAGATTACCACAACAAAAATCTTCTTTCAGTGGAAAAACTTGCATGGATTGTTTAACTAAAGAACAACAATGTACACTAGAAAAATCACCATTGATTTTACATGCACATCACGATTTTGCCAAGCACGATGCAATCTGTGTTGAACCTGGAACATAATTTTTGTTGTAAAATGTAATCCATACCTATTCCTTACTCCCAAACCTAACCATAACTGTAAATTATTCCCAAAATCTGATAGGAATGATAGATGGATAACAATCAGAAGTGAATAAACCTAACTGTAAACTTAACACAAATAATAAATGTTTCCCTTAATTCTGATTGGCTGAATTGGAAAGTCGTTCCAGGATCAACATGGATGTTAATCCAGGAACCCGTCCTACTTGGTGATATCACGTTGGCAGATTTTAATCAGACTTTAAAGACTGCCAGCATACAAATTCAACAGATTATGATCCAATTCAATAAGGAATGACCAATGAATCAAATAGAAATCAAAAAAGATTAGTTTGATTTTATCCTCTAGTGAACAACAAACTCACTGAATTGTTTACCAGTAAATTTCCGTAAAATCTCAAACAGCTCCTTTGATTTCACTGCAATGGCACATTTTTCAAAATGTTGTGTTGCACAGAATAAAGTAAGTCTGGAATGAAATCACATTCTCATCATTGCTTGGCAGGACCCGCTGTCCCACTCCTACACTTCACAAAAGAGGTCACACTTTTGCAAGAGATACACTTTAGTTCTCGCACTTGTCCGATAGAGTTTTGTTCATTATAAACCCTTCATGTGACCATGACACTCAGCATTCAGCAGGCTGAAACAAGCTACGGACGTTTGCCATTTTTGTAAAGCACAAGGGGCTTGGTACACAGAGTTTTCCTAATAATTGTGTTTCTTAGCAAGACACTGTGTCCAAATCCTAAATGTCAATTAGGAAAAACTGTTTGGGTTCAGCTGAATGCAGCCAGAAGTTTGATTTATTTGTTTTATAGACAACAATAAAAGTGCTGTGCCCCTATTCGCATAATATCTGTCCAATGTAGTATTCGAAAATAAAGTTGGTATGTTCCAAATTATAGTTTTGTAATAGGTCTGCTAAATATAACTCTTTGAAACTGCCCCTTTGAGGCTTTGATCCATATTGTGTCGTTTTGGTGACTGTCCCTTTAAATTCAAATGAGATTGTGCTCCACTCCCTTTTTTCAAAAAGGGCAGAGCTATAAACACCTATGTTTCAGATTCAAAACTCAAAGAGTGGACGGCTGCCTCTCACTCAGGGCTGTTTATGCTAATGAGGCAGAGATCACCACTAATGGGCGGAACTTTCCTCCTCCAATGACACGTACAAAGGGAGAACGTCAATCAAAGTGTTTCTGCTGTCTGTTTTAATGAAGTGTAAACATTGTGAATGCAACAGTTTAACCCACAGCCATATCACCCTGCAAGCCAAGACCGGTTACTCACTGAAGTCAAGCAGGACTGAGCCTGTTCAGTACCTGGATGGGCGCCCACATGGGGAAAACTAGGTTGCTGTTGGAAGTGGTGTTAGAGAAGCCAGCAGGGGGTGCTCATTCTGTGGTCTGTGTGAGACCTGATGCCCCAGTATAGTAAAGGGGACACTGTACTGTTAGTGGGCACTGTCTTTCGGATGAGACGTTAAACTCATTAACAATGGGCATTAACAATTTCATGGCACTTCTCGTAAAGAGCAGGGGTGTAACCCTGGTGTCCTGGCCAAATTATCTCCATTGGCCCTTAATATGGCCTCCCAATCATCCCCATCAAACGAATTGGTTCTATGATTGTCTCTCCACTGCACCAATAGCTGGTGTGTGGTGAGCGCACTGGCGCCGTTGTCCTGTGGCTGCCATCGCATCATCCAAGTAGATGCTGCACACTGGTGGTGGTATGAAGAGACCCCCCTCATGATTGTGAAGCGCCATACACGATAAACCCCTCATAAAAGTGTGTATTGAGTCCCCTTCAAGGAGGAAGTAGTACCTCCCAAAGCTTGCATACTCTTTTGTTGCACACTCAAAAGTATGTACTATTTCTTTACAAAAAAAAATGGCATACTTTTATGATGCAGCATAAGAAAGCAAATATGGACGCAGCCCCAGTCTTGGTTTTAGCTGAGCGCAGCGGCTTGTTCGTTGCCAGACAATGTGCTTCTGCTTTGGACAGACTCAGAGGCAGCGGCATGTCTGGAAAAAGGAAAACATGGCACGCAGGATAGCACGTGCGGCGCACTCTGGGAATGTTTAGATATCTCCCCCGGTATTCCAAAAAGGAGAAAGGAAGAAAAAAAACTCCAGCGGAAAAAGCAGGGGGCTTTCAAACACCAACAGACACACAGAGCGCTGCAGTACAATACACGGGGAGCATCTTATTTGGTATTTCCTGTGCGACCTCTCTTGCTAGTGATCCACAGAGAGCACTGAACCCTTGCTCCCAGACCTTGTCAGTATTATTTGTTGACGGGCCGATGGCTGCAGGCCAACCGAGAAGAGAGGGCAGATTTTTGGGGGGTATGTTGCAGGATCTAATGGCATCTGGATATTAAAGCCTAGCCTGTACCAGAGCACCAAAAAAAATAAAAAATGACAGCATATATCAGGAATTTTCCAACTAATGATGTGCGGATGTGGTAGCGCTGGGGAAAAGGAGTCTGACTGTGCTTTCTTTGTTCGCTCAGAGAGGGCCCCATACAGCATTCCTGTAAGCTCTGCATACTTTGGCAACAGTTGTGGAGTTTTTTTTTCTTTACTGTATACAGTTTATGCAAGCTGCTTACTTGGGCTTTCATATGTCTTTCTCCCATCTCCAAACCTGGTGGTATTTTTGCCGTTTTAAACATTTTTTGTTTTTTAGGGGAAAACCCTAGGGCTTCATAATAATAGTGTTTACATCTCGTTTGACTGGGAGGCAAAGAATGGCTCGTCCCAAGACAAAACATGGCTGGAGGAGGGAGGCTCGTTCTGTGACCGTAGTTTGCAAGCAGAGCGAACACACACACACACACACACACACACACACACACACACACACACACAAGCACACACACATAAAAAAAGTGTGATTGCTTATTCTGATTGGCTGGAAGGTGTGCGTTGAATGCACAGGTAGTTCCAGTTAGTTGGCTTTGAAGTGTGCATTCACATTGGAAACATTGGTATCCTCTATAACGCATGTTTGTTCATTCAGCTTCCTTCGTCTTAGTCTCTTTACTCATTAGGGGTCTCCACAGTGGAATGAACCACCAACTTATTCAGCATGTTTTCCACAGCGGATGCCCTTCCAGCCGCAATCCCAGTGCTGGGAAACATCCATACACTCCCACATTCAGATGCATACACTACGGCCAATTTAGTTAATTTAATTCACCTACTGTATAGCGCATGTCTTTGGATTGTGGGGTAAACTGGAGCACCCGGTGGAAACCCACTCTAAAATAGGGAATGACTAAACCAGTGACTGTCTTGCTGTGAGGTGACTTTGCTAACCACTGAGCCACCATGCCGCCAACTTATATTTATTTTAACTTTTTTTTTTGTGTTAAATGTAATCAGGGCTCGAAATTAACCTTTTTGCTTTGTAGCACTGGTGCTCCTAACTTTTAAAATGTAGGCGCACCAGACAAAATTTAGTCGCACCCACCAATTATGAACACCATTGCTAAGTTTTATATAAACAAATTTATTGCATTTGAAATCAAAACTAATCAAAACTAACAAGCAAAAAAAAAAATATATATGCTTGCGTCAGGAAAATATGTCTCAACGAAATCCCGTTATCACTAGAAAATACATTTTTATAACATAATTGAGTGACCAAAAGATACATGGGCGGACCGCTCACCGGCCCTGCACGCACTACTTGACATGAATGAATCTGTTAACGTGCTGTGTTCTCACGGGTGATGTCTGATATTGCACAGTTGCTTTTGATATATACATTATTATTTGTATACGTAATTTTAATAGCAATACCGGTCTCTTTATGAGCTGCAATATTAGTTTAATCTTAGTCCATGCAAGCCCTTTTGCGATGGTGTACGTGGTGTTAACTTTTACTTATGGCTGCACAGCTGACAGCATCTAGCGATTAAATGAAGGATTCAACAGAACATCTCGTGCTTAAAATGTGTAGATGTGGCAGACAGTTACCTGAAAATTCCGTCCCACAGACTTTACAGTGAATGCTTTAGTTATTTTCATAGCGAACTTGAAGCTAATGGACAAATGTAGATTGTGGATTAACATTCACCGCAATATCAGTAATTAGATGTGCCATTATTTGTTGCTTTAGGTGTTTTCTAAAACAAAATCTGATGGTGTTGTTGTCATTCTCATCTTCAGCGCTTTACATGCTCGCGGTTGTAGCTCTCCTGTCATCTGAAGGCAGAAGGCGTTGACTAAGTGATTGACAGCTGATTTTAACCAATCCATTCGCAATCAGTTCTAGTGCAGTGGGCCAATAAAAAGAGCGCGAAGGCGGGGCAAGCATTGCAGTCTTTGTTTACTGCAGCAAGTTGACATGACAACAGTTTTAAACAGTTCCTGAGCGCTGCCTTTCAAGTGCAAAGATGCGTTCTGCGTGAACGTGTCCTAAATCTGCGCATGCGGGGAACATTTTGCAGTGAAAACCAGTCGCACGCAACAATTTTATGAACTCACACAAATGCTCCCAAATATATTTTGAGGTCGCATAGATTCAATTTCAGGCGCATATGCGACCAAAACGGTCGCAATTTCGAGCCCTGGTAATGCAAATTGATTGAAAGATGCATTACAATTTGAAGCCCTGATTGATTCGCCAATTTCTTGCAGTGTACTTTGTTGTTGTATTTCAGTTTATATCATAGTTTTGTAAATCAAACATAGTCATAGACCATATTTTATGATGTGATGTTTAGTTAAAGCTCCCGTATAGTGCTTTGAAATGTGCTTTTTTTGTAATCAGATGTTTGACGTAATCTCACCTGAAAAACGAAGAGAGAGCGGGGCATAGAGTAGCCGCTCCTCTTTAAAAAAAAAAAAAAAAACACACCCAATATCGTTTGTTTTTATCACAGCTCTGCCAGTGAGAGTGGATGAGCTCAAGTGAATGAATTGAAAAGCAAATGAGAAGTGTGTCGAAGGGGGGCGGGGCATGTCAGATACTAGAGAGCATTTGATTGGTCAAGATTTGATGAGACGTGACGTGAAATAAAATCGTTTATCGATTTAGGCGAAAGTGACAAACTGCAAGCTTTGCATGTTTGTATTAGTTTTATATTTTATAAACTCAATTTTTTTTGCTGTTTTGGAGCACACGGGCTCATAGATATCCCGCTATCTCACTGCAGTTCGTAACTTGATTTAGTGGCTAATTCATACGAATCACAATCTGATTTGTACAATTTGCTTACCCCCAATGACGGTTGGGTTTAGGGATAGTGTTTGGTGCCATGCCTCCTTTCAAAAATTGTCAATTTTAGGGCTGCACAATATACTGTATAATTTCAGCATCGATATCGCAATGTGATCATTCGCAATTTTCACATCGTGTGTATATGCAATGTTAAGTCTGGAGTCATTTTGCAAGTGTTTTTCGAGGCCTGTAACTGTGTAAGGGTTTTAAATGCATTCATGCCTCGGAAAATGTACCGTTTGTTACGTTGAAAATGAATAACAATTCATTTTATGGAATTGTTTATAAAACGAAGACTATTTAGTATTATTTAATGTTTGATTAATCAATTCAATTTTTTCAATTCACCTTTATTTGTATAGCGCTTTTACAATGTAGATTGTGCCAAGGCAGCTTCACATAGGAGGTTATAGTGAATTGAAACAGTGTCAGTCCAGTTTAAGTGTTGGAGTTCAGTTTAGCTCAGTTCAGTGTGGTTTAATATTCACTAGTGAGAGTTCAAACACTCGAGCAAATCCATCGATGCGCAGCTCTACAGGTCCTGAACCATGCGAGCCACTGACGACAGCAGCGAGGAAAAAACTTATCCAATTGGCGAAAGTGAAGAATTAAAAAAACCTCGAGAGAAACCAGGCTCAGTTGGGCACGACCATTTCTCCTATGGCCAGACGTCTTGTGTAGAGCTGCAATTTAGGCGCCGGAGGCTGGAGAACTCGAGGCTAGTCTTGTCCTTGGAGGGTCACAGGAATCAGTCTCATGCTGTCTACTCCTCCATGCACCAAACAGCTGCTCAGGATACAGCGTGGTCCAGGATTATGGAACCTTGGGATCGTCTTGTCGCGGGTCTTGGATCACATCCGTGGCGCTGCATAGTCTCTGGGGGCCTCGGGATGAGTATCCCCAGGTGGAAATAGAGAACAAAGAGAATAATTAGCATAGCTGCTGTTCATAGTGTATATAAACGAGATGCGTGGAGCACATTCATGCATCATACCGCTATATTCAATCACTGTATACCTGAATACATTTCGACTCTTCATAAAAACAATAAAACGCTGTTTATTTAATTAGCATATTTTATTTTATTGAATTTATCAATGCTTGTAGATTTATGTATATTTTAGACTGTTTATCTTCCCAATCAAACTAAATTGATAGATTCTTGACAAACATTTATTCAACTCATTTAGTGAAAGTGTATTTATATCGCAATATACATCGCAGAATAAAAAATTATCGCACTGTGTAATTTTTCCAAGATTATGCAGCGCTAGTATATTTTCATACGACTAAACGAGCGAATGAACCACTAAACTGACAAAGCGTAAAATAGTGGCATTTCCTCGTGAGATCAGGCTGGATATAATTAAAACTAATAGACTAATGCCTCATCCACACTAGCAGCGACTTTGTAGCTCCCTGTCGCTCTGGGTGGCGACCTGCTTCAAGGTCTGCGCAGGTATATACAACAGAATACAACCGGCCGCTGAGCGAGCTGAGAGAGAATCACGTGAGCTCTACTGGTGCTCCTATTGGCTGTTGCTCAAGAAAGTTGTTCTTCATTTGCATAAAGTTGAAGGATTCTCATCTTTGTCACGCCACTCGACACGCCCACCTGTTCGCCAACGGTTGATGTCACTCGCATAGACGGAGCTCGCCGGAAGTTGCTCGCTCTCTGTTGAAACGAACAGTCGCTTGTTGCTTTGCCACTGCGAGTCGCTTGTGGTGTGAATGAGGATTAATACTAATTTACTTTATTTCACAGGATATCTGCCCAATAACTATTCATAATCTAAGATCATGCTATACAAACTCGCTTCTGAGAAAGGCATAGGCTTTCTAACATGTTTCATGCTATTGAACATGCACTCGCTTTCCAAAATATGAGGTTTTGCTCATTGTTTTTTGTGCACGGGGCTTTCAGGAGCTAACTAATGATATCACTCACTGATCCATTACCAGCTGAATAATGGGTCATCATGGAGGCTCATTTTTAGCGAGCAGCATTGTGCTCTGCCAAGTTAGTGGACTTGCCCCTTTAAAAGTGTCCGGGGGCGGCCTGAAAGAATGCGGATGAACGTCTTGTGTTGAAGGGGCCTTTCATCCTTCGCTTCCTTTGAGAGAGACAATGTAAACAGAGGCTCCAAGCCAACTCCATCAGCCAGGCTTATTCTAAATCGCATCGTGTCTCCATTGTTTTAAATCTATTGGGGTAAATCTGAAGGAGGGGTTTTGGGCAGCGCAGGGTGGCCCGGTTGCAGGAGTTGAAGCTCCGTTGTGGATATGCTTGGTCAGTGGCGCTGAGACGAGTTTTTTTGGTTTTTCCTCGTGCTGAGAGGGCCCTCGCTGTCTCACTAGATAGGAATGCACAGAATGCTCTCTTTTAATCTGGAGTCAGCCAGAGCTGCTTTATCTGACCCTTTTATTGGAGGCCGGTTTCAGAAAAACCTCTGTAGGCTAGTCGCACAACCACTGCTATGGTTAGAAACTGAGGAGCCTTTGCTAGCATGCATTCTTGCTCAATGCAGTGGATTCACACTGGACTCTTTTTACTGAATGGATGTTTTTATATGCAAGCAAATAAAAAGAAAATGATCTCTGAAGAATGTTTTTATTAAATATCAACTTCCTGGATGTGTACAGTGCTCAGAATATATAAGTACACTCCTCACAAATCTATCTTTTAAACTCTTATTTTTAATAGGACGCTATATAATATTATATTTGTGCATATACATTAGATTAGTCAGTACTAAAGCCAAATCTGGAGCCAATCTAACAAAATAACTTAGGATAACTGTCCAAAATTAGTACACCCAAATTTAAATGTTAAGAAAAATATTAAATACAAATTTTAAACAAAGGAAAAGTCAAGAGAAGCATTGATATTTTGTATGTTGTAATTTTTTTTAGCAATATTTAGCTTGAATTTAATTGTATCATCTTTAAATTTCTAAATATGTTTGGTGACTAAAATATTATTTTAATAAATGTATGTTTTGAAAAAAATCTGTTTGTTTAAATGCACCAAAATACATGGCCTATATTCACTGAGAAATGGATAAAAATATTAAATTTCAAAATGGGGTGTAGTCAATTATGATGAGCACTGTATATTTAAAGTGTACAGTACGGTTAGTCCTAATGTTTGATTACTGGTTTAATAAATGAAATGCTGGAATAGTGGATTTATATTTAGAGTGCTGCAGTACACTTCTATTTGTGTAAAGGCAGCTTAACATAGATAAAGAATAGAGAATCAAAAGCCAATGACACTAGCTATGTTTCCATCCAAAAATGCGAATGAACTTTATGTGCAAAACTGGATTATCGCATAAAAGACGTGCGAATAAAGCAGCGTTTCCACCCAACGAGTCAAAGTGGACAAAATCGTCACTTCCTGATTAACTGGTGCCAAATATCAACAGTAAAAAACGTAATTTGCTGCAGTAGGAGAAGCTGTGTCAATCTTTTCTTCATTTAATAAATGACTTGTGCCTCAGAAGGCAATCCTGACACGCAGTGAATGCGCAAGGTGTCAGACGGGGAGCACAGACGCTCTTGATTCTGGGGGTCATTAATAATATAATAACACAACTACTTAAACGGTAAGGCATTTTAGAATGACCAAAACATTTCAGATGTTTTACGATGTGCTCAGCCTGCTGGTTTGTTCATTCACACACATTTTCATCATCACATGATCTCTTATAACCGAATCACATGACCTTTTTTAATACACATACTGGAATTTATGCGGTAAAAGTGTTTCCATCGCAGTTTATGCGCATCTTTTCTTATCAAATAAAAAGTTTATCATACTCAATTATGCGCATACATTTTTTATGCACATTTTCAAAATGTATGCGCATCATGGCGTTTCCATCAACCGTTTTTTTATGCGCATATCCAAAATGCGAAAAAATAGGTGGATGGAAACGTAGCTAATGTTTCAGATTGTGGAACATTGCAGCATATGAGGCAGGCAGGAGAGAAGGAATAGAATGCTGGTGCAGTTTTAGTTAAAGTATTGATTTAAAGGTGCAGTAGGTGATTGTCCTCCATTTTTTGTTGTGCTGGTTGTGTCTTCACATTTCGATAGTAATGATTAATGTGAATGGTCTTAATGTATTTATATTTCTTTTGAAATTCTAGGTAATGCATAGAAAAAAATGTTGGCCAAAACTTACGATATGCGGCCCAAACTGTCTGTCAACAAAAGGAGATTTGTATATCTGCGCACCCTGTTCTCGCAGATAGATACATAATTTGTACATTCAATAGCAGCGTGATGACCTGCTGCTTCTGATAGAGAGTAGGGCTGGGCGATTTGGCCTGAAATCAAAATCTCGAATAATTAAACATTTTAACTCGATTACGTTTAATGACTAATTATTTTATGTATTTATTAGATTTTTTTGTTATTTACAGTAAATATATTATCACATATTGCAAGTGAAGATGATTGAATGAAGAGTGCACTGCTTAATTTTAAAATAATTGAAGGAAACACACAATTTTTACTATATATGGTTATTTAATGGTTATACTTTGAACAACTGGAATTAAAACACATTACCTAAAACTTTTCTTATAAAAGTGAAAATAAATAACTTGCACTTTTGGAAACAAATAATTCATTTTCAATGTTTTTCATATTAAAAGTGAAAATAAGCAGCATCTCTTTTCAATAAAAGAACTTGTGTATATCCTGTAAATAATATTATTAAAAATGTAAATAATCATTTTAATGTAATGGAAAATATGTCATCTTAAGGCATTTCTGGCACAGCTTGCAATCATTGTCAATGTGATGCAAAGTACGGCTCAAGAATGGGTCCATCGTCCTACTTGACCAGAGATCAGATGTGGCTTGTAGAGTGATATGGACAATAGGATGTTTCTGTTTTTAGCACTCATTGTTTCTGTTATTCCTCTAACCCACCGTCCTCTCAACAACTTCGCTTACGTAGAACAAAGTTGTCTGCGTGTACAGTAGATGTCAGTGGAGCAAACCACACAGTTGCATGCATGAGTTATTGCACATTAGGGCAGGTTTTGCTTGCTACACAACTAAAATCATGCTAGATAGATATAATACAGGCTTTTAAGTTTTCAATTGCAATATTATAAAGTACTAGAAAGTTTTTTCACTGGTGAATGATATAATCTATTGCAAGGGTAGGGAACCTATGGCTCGGGAGCCACATGTGGCACTTTGACCAAAAATACGTGGCTCTCCAGCTGTCTTTCTTCAATAATATTTTAAAGTTTAAAAAATTAATATGGTTACTATAGAAATTAGTTTACAATTGAAAATACAATGACAATACATTTTATATTGTATTTTCTACAGCAAAAAGAATAAGTACTCAGTTTACAATAAAAGGATGTTTCAGTCAATGCGCATATGTGGCGCTGTGGTTTAACTTGAATCGTGACAGCAGTAAAGGGCAAACAACTTACATTTCTATGGTAAATTGCATTTCTGTGGTAACCTTACGCACGTAAATTTAAACAACGTTCATGAGTGGTGATGTCAAAAATAAAATAATCTATAAATTGACCTTTCTTCATATATTGTGATGCGTTATTTGTTTGTTTTTGAGTTGTTCATGGATATAAATAAAGGTTTTGTTTATAAATAAAGTTTTTTATATACACACACACACACCACAAATGGCTCTTTAAAAAATGCATTCGATAAAAAAAATCAGAAAAGGTTCCTGACCCCTGATCTAGTGTAAGGATGTCTATGGTCATCTATTCGGTGTGTGTGTTCATGACTTTAAGAGGCGTGGCTTTGGACAGCAGGGAGGGTAGTGTGTTCTCAAGACTATTATGCTAAGTTAGCACTTTCACAGATCACATACTGCACTCTGAAGCTCAATTCAACATGAATTACACAGTTGAAGTTCAGTTAAATTTAATTCAGTTCAATGTAGGGCTGTGCAATATGGACAAAATAATCCTATTGCTTTTTTTTCTTAACGAATATTGCGATTTTATTTGCGATTTTAGCAACTGTTTTTGCATTTTCAAACAAGCTACATACACACATTCTAAATGCATTCAGTGCGAAAGAAGTGCATAACAAAACATTTCACAATGAAATTAAGTTTAATAAATAAAACTGTAGTAAAATTGTCTTTAAAACAGACAACATAAAATATATTAAGATTAACTAACCTCAACTCTAGTTAAAAACATACTGTACACAGTAGCACGAACTGCTTGATAAACAAAACAGTAATAAATTGTCTTAAAAACAGACAACATGAAAAAATAAAGATGAACAAACCTCAATTCCAGTCATAACAATAAATAAAAACAAACGTAAATCAAAACCACTAATTCGGTTCTCCCGCTCAACTTCGTCGTGCGCAGAGTGAGCTATTATTGGTTAACATCTTTCTCCTGCTCAGCGTAGCTGTAATTGCCCGGTGTGCTGCATCAGCTCTGATTGGTTAACATATTAAAATAATGTGCACAAGAACGTATTCTGAATAAAAGTCTAAAAAAATTGATAGATACAATTGTAGCCTTACGCATGCTTAAATCGTGATTTAAATTTTATTTATTTATTTTTTAAATTAAGTAATTAATTAATTATTCTTTTTAATTGCGATTAATTGCACAGCCCTAGTTCAGTATAATATGAATGTCACTGTGTGAACACAAAATGTGACACATAAAGGGCTAAGAAATTTTTCATTTCAATGAAAAATGTAATAGTACGTTACACTGTAGCTTACAGATAGACATATATAACTTGGTCTAAAAACTATATAGTTCCATCATGGGTTCATCTCACAATTTAGACTCCCCTTACCTTATATAACCTCATTTACTTTCTTATTTATTAGCTACTTTCTCTCTTTTCCCATTAATAGTTTAAATAAGACCTCAATAAAACTCATCCTTCATCCTGTCCTGGTCAGTTTACGTCAGTAGCTCATGTTCTTTGAGGTCATGGGATGCAACCGCATTTCTATACATCGTTTGAAGTGAGCTCAAGTGACGTGAGCTCACTGTATTGTGCGCCGGCATTGGTGTCGTGATGCAAACGGTGCAGTTTGACAGAGGAACTCTGTGGGTAAATGTCAATGGCTGTTGCTATCCACTAGTGTCACCCATAACAGAAAATGTTGAAGAAAGCTAGAACTCTTGCGTGCGTTCTGACATTTCCAGTTCAATGAGTTTTCTCATGCGTGCAACAGTTCATGCATCAGATGGTTCATTTTGTACTTTCGAGGGTTTAATCAGTGCATCGTATCTTGACTTTGTACTAAGGAAGTTGCAGACAGAAAGATGCGTGTGATGTATATGTGTAGTGTGGCTGTTTATGGTATGTGGTATGTGGTTCTTCCTAGAAGTCAAGATGTGTACTCCATTTTTTTTATTCTTGCATGGTTGCGCACGCTGAGATAGGAAACTGTTTAGAGTTTGTTTCGTTGCTCTTAACAAACTCAGCTGGACTTGAGTGTTTGTATTGAAGATGAGAGAGTCCGGTTGGGCCTGCAGACTTGTCTTTTGAAATGGTTTAACTCAGTCCTGCTTTATTTTAGAAAGTCTTTAATAGTGAAGACGACATTCAAATGAGTCAACCTAAACTTTATACTGCCTTATCATAGTGTTATTTCGTTTCAATACTAATAAACAAACCTGCGTCTGACTCAGATGGGTCAGCGTGCATGTGATCTGGGTTTCTGGAAGTCATTTAAATTAAAATAGTGCTCTCCGAATGAGGTGAAATTCACCAGAGGAACTTATTTGAGAGTTTGTTGTGTGCTTCTGCTCTGGTCACATGGCAACAAAGAGGCCAAAATGCTTCATCCTTTTTATTTCATCTTATAACTTCCTCCCCATTTCCACTAAACCAGGAAGACTTCAGCTGAAAAAGCGTCAACTTAACACATGCGGTCCCCTCGCTATATATAGGCTGTTATACATGAGAAAAACGTGAACGCTTTTCATACTGTGACCAATATAGCATGAATGAGTCATTTGCTGCAACAATCCCAAAAAAACCTACACATTGATTCAGACAATTTGCATTCTATTCAAATCAACTCGCGATCATCACAGTTGTTGGCCGTTTTCCCCCAGAAACAGCTTGATCGTAGCTTAAAGACTCCAATATGTTACAATATGTTAGCATTTTAATTCAGGTTTTGACTTAATAATTAAAAAAAGGGTGACAATGTTTTGTTGTGTACATATACTATATTTTATTAAGTAACATAAATGACTATATTGTAGCTGCATGAAGCTGCTTTTTACCTTAACACATACAAAATTTATAAATAAAAACATAGCTAAAATGCTATTCTTTTAGCATTTGAGTCTGTTTAGACCTGCAGATTGGTTATGTTATTAAATAGCCGCATGTATGTATGTATGTATGTATGTATGTATGCATGTATGCATGTATGCTAGTTGGTTATGTAGGTTGGTCGGTTGGTTTGTAGGAAGGTTGTTAGGTAAGTTGGTTTGTTGGTTGGTTGGTAGGTTTATAGGTATGTAGGTTGGTTGGTTGGTTATAAAGTTGGTTGGTATGTAGGTTGTTAGGCTGGTTGGTAGGTTAGTTAGTAGGTTGGTTGGTAGGTAGGTTGATAAGTAGATAGGTAGGTTGTTAAGTAGGCTGGTTAGGCTGGTTGGTTGGTAGGAAGGTTGTTAGGTAAGTTGGTTGGTTGGTAGGTAGGTTGATAGGTATATAGGTAGGTTGGTTGGTTGTAAAGCTGGTTGGTATGTAGGTTGTTAGGTTGGTTGGTAGGTAGGTTAGTTGGTTGGTTGCTTGGTTGGTAGGTAGGTTGATAAGTAGATATGTAGGTTGTTAGGTGGGCTGGCTAGGTTGGTTGGTTGGTAGTTAGGTAGGTTGTTTGGTAAGTGGGTTGTTAGGTAGGTTGGTTGGCAATTAGGTTGTTTGGTAGGCTGATTAGGTTGGTTGGTAGGAAGGTTTTTAGGTTGGTTGGTTGGTTGGTAGGTAGGTTAGTAGGTTGTTGGTTAAGAGGTAGGTAGGTTGGTTGGTAGGTACTGTAGGATAAAAGGTAGATAGATTGGTCGTTAGGTGGGTAGGTTGGTTGGTAAATAGATTGTTAGGAAGGTTGGTTGGTTGGTTGGTAAGTAGGTTGTTAGTTAGGTTGGTTGGTTGTAAGGTAGGTTGTTTGGTAGGTAGGTAGGTAGGTAGGTTGGTTGGTTGGTAGGTAGCTTGTTAAGAAAGTTGGTTGCTTGGTAGGTAGGTTGTTAGGTAAGTTGGTTGGTTGGTTGGTTGGTAGGCAGGTTGTTAGGAAAGTTGGTTGCTTGGTAGGTAGGTTGTTAGGTAAGTTAGTAGGTTGGTTAGTTAATAGGTTGGTAGGTTAGTAGGTACTGTAGATTGAAAGGTATATAGATTGGTTGTTAGGAGGGTAGGTTGGTTGGTAAGTATATTGTTAGGTAGGTTGGTTGGTTGGTAAGTAGGTTGTTAGTTAGGTTGGTTGGTTGGAAGGTAGGTTGTTAGGTAGGTTGGTTGGTATGTAGGTTGTTAGGAAAGTTGGTTGCTTGGTTGGTAAGTTGTTAGGTAAGTTGGTTAGTTGGTTGGTAGGTAGGTTGGTAGGAAGGTTGTTTGGTTAGTTGGTAGCAGTGGCCTAATGTGATAATGACAACAACCCCCACCCCCTTTGGTCTTTAGTTTGTGCGATCTTAACTCAAATAACACCCCTCAGCCGTAACACCGCCGTCGCAGCGGCGTACGTACCACCTCCCGGTCTTCACTTCGCACATCATGAATGCGCACTCACCCCATAACCACCCAACATTTATGTTTATGTTTCCAGTCTCTAACTGAAAACTGTTATTTTTTGTGAAATGTTTTTGATGTCAAAATACATTACAAGGCTTTAAATGTATTGATATTAATCAGCATGATAAAACAGGTGCTAAAATTCATCTTATTTTTAATATAGCTGCAGGTGCAGCCTTTTCCCTTATCATTCTCTTCCAGTTATTACAAAACAGTCAGTTATGCTGCTTGATATTGCAAACTGCCATTTGTTATCATGTTATTTTAGTTAACTGTCATGATCATAAGCGCATTCACTTCTGTGCCAAATTTTTTTACTGTTTACTTCACTTCCTTCCCATAGTAACTTGCTCCTACAGAAATTAGGGAAGAAAACATACAGGAGGGCTAATTATCATTCCTATTGTAAATTGCCCCTAGCAGCTTGTATGTATGTGTAGGTTTGTGTTGCAAAATCTGAAAACCAAATAATAAACCAGAGTTTATTGGTAACAAACAAAACTTGGCATGTACTTGTGTCGGAACAATGCACAAGATCTGACAAATATTTTTTAAGCTGAATACTAGTATCCTGAAAAATATCTAGTAAATTATTATGTACTGTCATCATGGCAAAGATAAAATAAATCACTTATTAGAAATGAGTTATTAAAACTGTTATATTTACAAATGTCTTCATCTGCTTTCTTTTAAGCATAAATTAAAATATAAAGGGGGCTAATAATTCAGGAGAGCTAATAATTCTGACTTCAACTGTACATCATAGATGATCATCAGCAAATTAATATATATTTTTAATTGAACTATCCTTTTGATTTGGCTTTAAGGATGACCATGGACTTTTTTATTCTTCTGGCCAACGCTGGAGCTCTCTGCACATTTTGGGATATGAGTCACTGATATTCGCTCCAGGCTTTGCTTACAAACACAGGCCTGAGTGATTTTGGCTGATAAGCCTGGGGGTTTCTGGGCCCGGAGCCTGCTGGGAGGGAGAGCGAGGCTGCGCTGCGAAGGGAAAGCACCTGGAAAGCGTCCACCCCAGAGCAGGGTCACTGAGTTTTGTCTGGAGACTCTCCCTACTGTAGCTCTTATCCTGCATACTGAGTCTGACTGGACTCCTGCTGCCCGGAGAAGCATATGACCAGTCAGAGAGCTCAGTTTGGAGGTGGAGAGACAGTATATACTGAATAAATCTTAAATAATCATCCTTGTGTAGCTCAAGAATAATTCAGCCTCTGGTGTTATAGGGAACGATACAGGAAGTGATTCTTACCAATCGTGATCAGATTGTATGATCAATGTCATAATGGATGAATTATGTAGATTTGTAATTGCATTGATACTGTAGATATGGACTAGTGTCTACTCGTTGCTTGGAAGCTGCGGTGTGCAGTATGGATGTGGTTTTATTATAATGATTGCCTTTTATTTATTTTTGTTGTATTGTATGGTGAGCTCTGCTGTGACGTGAATTTCCCTTTGGGACTAATGAAGTCTAAACAAACAAACACATAATTTGGGTATGTGAATGAGCATTGACAGCTGGGGTTTATAATACAATTGTATAATGCAATTGGTCACACTTAGGGCTCTATTTTAACGATCTAGGCGCAAAGTCTAAAGCGCATAGTGCGAGCGCATTAAGGGCGTGTCCAAATCCTTTTGCTATTTTAAGGATGGAAAAATACATTCTGCGCCCTGGTGCATGGTCTAACAGGGTTGTGCTTATTCTCTTAATGAGTTATGGCTGTGTTTTGTGCATAACCTGCATTAAAACAATCAGTCTCATCTCCCATTCCCTTTAAGAGTCAGTTGCGTTGCGCCATGGCGCATTTGCTATTTACATGACAGACTTTGTAAGTCGAAAAATTGAATGAATCATTAGCAAGAAAACAGTTAAACAGACCATCTGCAGCGCGAGGATAAAGAATGAGCCTCCTCCATTCGTCCTCTTTACTTTCTCTTTACTTTTACTCTTTACTCTTTTACTTTGGTGGATAAGGAAACAGTGTTGTACTCACTCCGCTTAAGACATCCATAAGCCTGCATATTTAATTTTGCTTGTTAAGCACAAAGATTTGTTTCAAAACTTTTTCTAAATTTAGTTCTACTTTTGTGTTACCAAACAATTACTGTATGTTGGGATCTATAACCATAAAATACTTGTGCCATGAGCAAGAAACATGTCAGACTATACGTTTCCTCCTAATCAATCAATGCTTGTGTCTTTACGTGTGTGATGTCATCTAGAGGCCAGGTCTTGTTTTGTGCTCAGAACTGCACAATGATGCTTGAATTCTAGCTTGAAACTACATCTTGAATTGCCAGTAAATATACAGAAAACAAATACTTTTTTATGAAATAATAGTTTTAATATGTATTTTATGGTTTCACGTTTTATTTTTTAAAATCGAATCCAAAAGTAAAAATACACAAAAGTATTTACGAATTAGCGCCACGGTGGCGTAGTGAGTAGCACGTTCGCCTCACAGCAAGAAGGTGGCTGGTTCGATCCCCGGCTGGGCCAGTTGGCATTTCTGTGTGGAGTTTGCATGTTCTCCCTGTGGTTGCGTGGGTTTCCTCCGGGTGCTCCGGTTTCCCCCACAAGTCCAAAGACATGCGGTACAGGTGATTTGGGTAAGCTAAATTGTCCATAGTATATGTGTGTGAATGAGAATGTATGAATGTGTTTCCCAGAGATGGGTTGTGGCTGGAAGGGCATCCGCTGCGTAAAACAAATGCTGGATAAGTTGGCGGTTTATTCCGCTGTGGCGACCCCGGATTAATAAAGGGACTAAGCCGAAAAGAAAATGAACGAATGAATTTACGAATTAGTTTAATTCGTTTTTTATTATTATTTTTATTAAATTATAATAATTATGATTAAATTATTATTATTATTATTTAAAATAACATCATTATTAATATTATAATAATTGTTGTTATTATTATTTTTTTTATTATTAATTATTAATAATTAATTATTTTTAATTATTAATAATAATAATAACAGCATTATTATTTTGTTGTTGTTATTGGTATTATTAATAGCATTATTATTAGGAATATATTATTGTTATTACTTATTATTATTATTATTACTAATAATAATATTGTTATTATTACTACTAATAATATTAGTAGTAGTATTATTATAAATATTATTTATAAATAGTATTTTAAATTTAGTTTGTATTTTGAAATGTAGGTGTTTCAAAGATGTGTCTTAATTTTTATTATTCAAAAATAAAATACATAGTACATAGTAGCAATTATTTTTATAATTAATTATTTTAACATTGCTTTTCAGAAAGATTTATGTCAGATTTTATTTCGACAATGCTTCATGCAACAATATTCTACTTATGTAAATCTATATTTTATTTTTTTACATTTTTAATTTTTTTATTTTTAAAAGGACTATTGTATTATTCCTGATGAAATATTGTCATGATTACATAGACAATCTACAGTGGCAATTAAGGCCATGTAAATAAAGAGATCTGAGGCTATTATGTTTGTGTGTGTCCAGGTTGTGACGTTATGGTATCGAGCCCCAGAAGTGCTGCTTCAGTCCAGCTATGCTACTCCTGTGGATCTGTGGAGCGTCGGCTGCATCTTTGCTGAGATGTTCAGACGGCGGTAAGAATTACTGTTTAACTTACTCAATAATCTCTATGACTAGATAACTGGAAAACTCAGGCAAATGATTCTCAGTTAAATGACTCAGGCATACATGACATGATGACCTGAGTCATGCACAAAAATATGGTTTCTGTCAAATCTTTAAATAACTTCTGCACTTACACACACACACACACACACACACACACACACGCACGCACGCACGCACGCACACACACACACACACACACACACACACACACACACACACACATATATATATATATATAGTTTAAATTTTAAATAACTTTTTTTATCAATGATGTGCCACTAATGAATTTAGTAAATAATCACATTTTAAATTCTGTAATTTTAAAATGAGATCATTTTCTTCCCATTATTAATATCATTATTAGTACTAATAGTATTATTAATACTTGTATAATATAGTATTCAAGAACTATTATTATTATTCAGCAAAAAGACATCAAATGACATATTAGCCTTAATATGCAGTTAATATGAAAAAGTATGAAGAATAATTTTAAAATGTATTTTTTTCATTATTATTATTATTATTATTATTTATTTTAAAATTATTATTATTATTATTATAATTATCATCATCATCATCATCATTGTTATTAATAATATTATTATCATTAATGTTATTATCAGTATTATTATGATCATTATTATTGTCATGATGATGATGATGATCATTGTCATCATCATCATCGTTATTTTTATTATCATCATGATCATTACTATCATTATTATGACCACCACCACCATCATCATCATCATCATCATCATCATCATCATCATCATCATCATCATCATCAT
>CAIGQQ010000001.1:5257563-5281675 GCA_903798035.1 Danio albolineatus | reverse complement strand
AATTAGCCCTCCTGTAAATATTTCTTTTTCTTTATCAAATATTTCCGAAGTGATGTTCAAGAGAGCACGAAATTTTTCACAGTATTTCCTATAATTTTTTTTCTTCTGGAAAAAGTCTTGTTTTATTTTGGCTAGAATAAAATCAGTTTTTTAACCATCTTAGGGTCAATATTATTAGCCCCCTTAAGTAATGTTTTTTCAGATTGTCTATAAGAGTCAAAAAGATTGCTTTAAGGGGCTAATAATATTGACAAAGTAGTTTTTAAAAATTAAAAACTCCTTTTATTCTAGCCAAAATAAAACAGTAAGACTTTCTCCAGAAGAAAAAATATTATAGAAAATACTATAAACATTTTCTTGCTTTGTTTAACATAATTTGTGAAATAATAATTTAATGATGTAATTTAAATAGTAACAATTGTTAAATAATTTGGGCTAATGTTTATGACTGTATTAAAATAATTAATTATTATAGTCATAGTGTAATTATACATAAGTATGACTGCACTCAACTGTATCATCTATAATTTTCAAGTGTATTAATGTAGAATAGAATAAAAAAAATTGGAAGGTGGTAATATTGGCAAAAAAACATAAATTTTTCACCATTTCTTGAGAATGACTAAAGAATAAACTGACAATTCAGACTGTAGAGTCAGTGGCGGTTCTAGGTGGGCCCGGGGGGGGGCGGTGCCCTGTGTCAACAAGCTTGGGCCCCCTTTGGTCCCCCTAAATTTGGACGCGTGTTTTTGTGTCACAACTAAAATGCCACAGAGAAGCAAGATCAGCAATTGGTGTTAGACAGAGATATGGCTCTCGCATGCTCTCGGTGTCGTGCACACTTGCTCTTTCTGATTTCCCTTGACTTTTGTCAGTGACGGTGTTGCAATCATCCCACATTCATCAGAAGTTAAGCCCCAAATTTACACAGGTAATTCAAAAAGTCTACTTCAGTCAGTCATGTTCCTGTTGTGAAAAAATGTCCACTGTTAATTATATATTGAATTTGATGTTCAGTAGCGATTTTAAAACTTTTAATATATAAAGTCCTCGGCTATGCAGAGGCTATTATTGAGTGTAGATAGTTCTACGTTAGAAAATGCAGTCTTGAATTTACAAACAGTCAGCAAGTACCGAAGAACAGATGTAACACATTGATAAAGCTTAGTTTTCAGTCACGCTCATGTAAAAGTAGTATTCAACTCATTTAGTTTTGCCTTCATTTATTTTTGTTTTCAGTCGTGACATAAAGCACTTCAAAACACATTTTTAAACATAATAGTTTAACTCAGTTCTAATAACTACTTCTTTGTCTTTCCCATGGTGACAGTTGACAGTTCCCAGGTGCATAATATTTTACTATTCATTTTGCAAGATGGTTGTATTCAGATCAAAGTGTAATTTAAAGACTTAAGGTTATGTTAACGTGGAAAGTTAGAATAGTTAGCCAAGTTATTTTAATACTGGTTTGTTGTGTAGACAATCAAAAAATATACAGTAAATATTTATTAAAGGGGTGATCCAGAGGCTTGGTTGTGTTTCTGGGGCTGCTAAACAATATGTGCTCATGCTTCATTTGTGAAAAATCACGTTATTTTTTCATATATCTTACTTTAATGAATTTTTCCTCATATTTCCTAGTTCCTCCAAAAGCCCACCCTCAAGAGGCTCTGATTGGTCAGCTAACATAATGTGCTGTGATTCAGGGGTTGCCTCCACGTCACCAGGAAGCATCCTGCTATAACATTACAGTGCATCTGGCCACGCCCCTTCACTGCGTGGGGTGTATGCTTGTAACCTGAAGGGTTTATGACATCACTAACCCAGATGTATTTTTCTGTAGCCCCCAAACTTCATTCGCTGTAGGCTTTGCTAAGCTAACTCTGTATAAGCCAACGTATCTCTTTGCATTGAACTTTGAGCGTCTTACATTAAGAGATGTTATTTATTTTCACACAGCTACATAGCACGTCAACTAAAGTTTAAAATATGATATCATAGTGGACCACCCCTTTAAGGAGGCTGAACCTTTAAAATTGTTTTGTTTTTGTTTGTTTTTTTAATTAAAAACTGCTTTTATTCATGACAAACTATAAGAAATAAGACTTATTAAGACTCCAGAAGAATAATTTTTGTTATATACTGTGAAAATCTCTTGAAGATCACTTGGGAAGCATTATTATAAGTTAACAGGAGGGCAAACAAAATTGACTGTATCTGTCAAAGATTACAGGTGCAGAAATGTGCCTTGATGTGCTTGAATGTTAAATATGTGTATCCTACAATACAACGTTTCTTGTCAAACAAATTACTATGGAAGATTATTTCGAGTTTAAGCTATGTAATTAGCTTGTTTATGAGAACTGCAGAGTAATGCATTAAAAAAAACAACTTTGAATAATTAAGTAGTGTGTGATGTGTGTTAAAGTGTGTCCCTAAAAGTACAAGTGGCTCAGTTACACTGCGTAGAAGCAATCAAAATAGCAGTAGTATGTAAGTGTGATCATATGTACCAGTTGGACAAACACATTACACAGAAATAGGCTTTATAGAGTAGAGCTGAATATATATTTGATTATAATTAAACGTTAAGTGTTGACAAAAATAAATAAACTTTAAAATAAATGATTCCTTGAAAATGCTTAAAGACTCGAATTGAATTGAATTGGGCAGGTCAAGGTCGCCAGTAACTGTGAAAGTACATAAAAGTGATCTTGTGTCTATATGGGAAACAAAGATCTTTACTGGACTGATGCTCACAATTTATGACATAAAGGTTGTGTTAGTTGATGCATTTACTAACATGAGCAAACAATGAACAATACATTCCTGACAGTATTTGTTCATGTTAGATAACATTAATGAAAATACAGTTGGTCATTGTTAGTTCGTTAGCTCACAGTGCATTAACTAATGTTATCTGGCATGAATTTGGATGCTAATAACGCGTTAATAAATGATGAACTATGATTTCTGAATTACCATTCATACTAAGGATCTCAAACTGTGGGCTTTCTTCTAGTGGTATGCGGAAGAATCGCTGAATAATAAAATAATAAAATGAACACACTTTTTAACCCTTTGACGCGTACGATAACACAGTGATCAGACAGCATTGGCTGTTCCCTGAAGCGTACGAGTACACCGGAGTGCTTAGAATGTTTACTTTAGTGCATCGCGTCATCAGATGTTAAAAAGTCAATCTGCTTAGTGCGGAGGAAGAGAAAGAGGCGCGCCGCACTTGCGGAGGATCGCAGAGGTTTAATCACTGGCTTTTCTGACACACACAGGCCTACTGTAAATGACGAGCAGTAAGCAGATCTAATTTCTAATTTAAATATGTAATTCCAAATCATATCAAAATACAAAATAACATTTAGATTTCAAAGATATATACAAATATGTCATCTGTACATGCAATATATATCTCAAAATGTATCAAAGAATGTGTATATATACGTGTATAACGTAAAAAAATATTTACTGTATATTTGCTGTATATGACATATAGCCTATATTCATCAGGTCCAAGCAACATTTTCAGGTTTTGATGAACAGGCTACTATACATTAATACTGTACAGCAGTTTTCTTTGTACTTTTTTAAAAACAGCGCCATTCTTAAATCACTTTTAAAAGCACATTTTAATTTAAACGGTTAGGGTTTTTTTTTTGTCTGCAAGCACTGTTAATGTTCAAAGTATTTATATTGTTTAAAGTGGCTGACTATAATACATATTCTTAATAATAGGAATTATTTGTCTCCTTTTGAACTGTGCAGTGCTGTTTAATTAGGCCTACTACGCTACTGTATTTCAATACTGGTCATTATGGTGGTACTTGAAGAGAACCACTGTGTTAGTGGATACTTTAACTAATGAAACCGTATTGTAAAGGGTGACCTGACGTTTCATGCATGCTTCATGTGTCTGCGTCTCTAGGAGGATGTAGTGCTCGGTCAGTGTGTTTCTGAATGACAGAAGGTACTTTTGGCTTTCTGCTTTACCAAAGGCTTGAAAATATTGTGTGAAGAGTCAACATGCAACAGGCTTTCAGATCCTTGTTTAAACTCTCACAACCTAAAGCTGCTCTCACAAATACACAGAGTCCTATTTTGGTGTCCAATTAAACTTACTGTAAAAACAAGCTGGCAGCTGTGATTGCCAGAATTTTACTGTAAAAAAAATAATTATATATGCATATGTAGGGTGTGACGGTGGTGCAGTGGTTAGCACGATAGCCTTACAGCAAGATCGCTGGTTCGAGCCTCAGCTGGGTCAGTTGGCTTTCTGTGTGGAGTTTGCAGGTTCTCCCCCTGTTGGTGAATTGGGTAAGCTAAATTGTCCGTAGTGTATGTGTGTGAATGAGTGTGTATGGATGTTTCCCAGTAATGGGTTGCAGCTGGAAAGGTATCCATTGAATGAACATACTAGAACATTACTAGTGATGCGTTATTGCTCAACACTGTTGAACATACTATATAACTAGGGTTGTGCAATATGGACAAAATAATCATTGTGGTTTTATTTTTATTTTATTATTTATTTATTTTTTTACGAATATTGCGGTTGCGATTTTATTTGCTATTTTGGCAACTGTTTTGGCTTTTTCAAACAAGCTACATACATGCATTCTAAATGTATTCACTACACAAGAAGTGCATAACAAAACATTTCACAATGAAATAACATAGTATTAAGTTTAATAAATAAAACTGTAGTAAAATTGTCTTTAAAACAGACAACATAAAATAAATTAAGATTAACTAACCTCAACTGTAGTTTAAAAACATACTGTACACAGTAGTACTAACTGCTTGATAAACAAAACTGTAATAAATTGTCTTAAAAACAGACAACATGAAAAAATAAAGATGAACAAACCTTTACTCCAGTCATAACAATAAATAAAAACTAACGTAAATCAAAAATAGCTATTCGGTTATACAACTTCGTTGCACGTGGAGTGAGCTCTGTTTGTTTAACATCTTTCTCCCGCTCAGCTTAGCTGTAATTGCCTGGTTTGCTGCGTCAGCTCTGATTGGTTAACATATTAAAATCATGCGCACAAGAATGTGAACAAAAATCTAAATAAATTGATAGATAAAATTGCAGCCTTACGTGATTTAGAAATTGCATGTGCTTAAATTACGATTTTTTTGCGATTTGCACAGCCCTATATTTAACCTTACTTAACTTTGCATAAAATAATAAACGTTTTTCCACGTTTCTATCGTGCACTCTCCCAATCACGGCTTTTCCAGCCACCCAGTTTTCACAGATGGAGATACAGATGCATTCCAGAGGTGGCACGGAGGAATGTGATGGAGACGCCGGCACTGAGCATGACTCCACTGCATGTACTGGCCTGGTGTGCACCACGTTTGTGCCCACTCACTCTGGCATAATGTCTGTCTTGTTACAAAAAAGCCACTAATTCATTCAGACTAACAAGTTGCCCAAGGGAAGGCAGAATGTGTTCTAGCTTTTTTCAGCCATACTTGTTTTGGCATGACACTGCTTTAGGCGAGATCTTTTCTCCCCCTTTCGCTGTTAGGAAATAGAACGGCTTTTGTGTGATTTAACTGCTCGCCACTGACTCTGCCTTTGAAGGTGTAAAAACACGATAATGGCAATTTTCTTCTTAGCGAGTCGGTTGAAAGTGAAAGGGAGACCGTGAGCATCTCACCTGAGAAGAATGTTCTGCATCATAATTACTGTGTTTGTACTAGTCTGAGTCAGTGGAGATGAAAGATTTTTTTTTCGCAATTTAGTTTGTTTTCTGACACTTGCGAGTTTGTTAGTGGTAGTAGTATGTAAGTGTGAAACGTGCAAAGTGTGAAATGTTAACCCAATAGTTTGATTTGGTAACTTTACCTGAAGAGATGTTCAAAAGACTGTCATGACACCTTTATAACAAAGATGTCCTTGCTGCAGCCCACAGCTTGATGGCGTAGGCGATCGTCAACTACGTAGTGGACCTTGTACCACCCACTAATGTAACGCCCATGCTATTGTGACGGTTGGGTTTAGGGTTGGGGGGAGGTGTAAGCCATCATCAACTACGTAGTGGACCTTGTACCGCCCACTAAGGTAACGTCCATGCTACTGTGTAGGTTGGGTTTAGGATAGAGGGGGGTGTAAGCCATCGTCAACTACGTAGTGGACCTTGTACCACCCACTAAGGTAATGGCCATGCTACTGTGTTGGTTGGGTTTAGGGTAGGGGGAGGTGTAGGCCATTGTCCACTACATAGTGGACCTTGTACCACCCACAAAGGTAACATCCATGCTACTGTGACGGCTTGGTTTAGGGTTTGGGGAGGAGTAGGCCATTGTCCACTACGTTGTGGACCTTGTACCACCCACAAAGGTAACGCCCATGCTACTGTGACGGTTGGGTTTAGGGTTGGGGGAGGTGTAGGCCATCGTCAACTATGTAGTGGACCTTGTACAACCCACTAAGGTAATGCCAATGCTACTATAAAAGTTGGGTATAGAATAGAGGGTAGGTGTAGGCCATCGTCAACTACGTAGTGGACCTTGTACCACCCATTAATGTAACAGCCATGCTACTGTGATGGTTTGGTTTAGGGTTGGGGGAGGTGTAGACCACCGTCAACTACATAGTGGACCTTGTACCGCCCACTAAGGTAACACCTATGATACTGTGACAGTTCAGTTTAGGGTAGGGTAGGGAGAGGTGAAGGCCATCGTCAACTACATAGTGGACCTTGTACCGCCCACTAAGGTAACGCCCATGCTACTGTGACAGTTGGGTTTAGGATAGAGGGAGGTGTAGGCCATCGTCAACTACGAAGTGGACCTTGTACCGCCCATTAATGTAACGCCCATGCTACTGTGACGGTTTGGTTTAGGGTTGGAGGAGGTGTAGACTATTGTCAACTACATATTGGACCTTGTACCGCCCACTGAGGTAACACCTATGCTACTGTGACAGTTCAGTTTAGGGTAGGGAGAGGTGTAGTCCATCGGCAACTATGTAGTGGGCCTTGTACCGCCCACTAAGGTAACTCCCATGCTATTTTGATGGTTGGGTTTAGGGTAGGGAAGCTTGTAGGCCATCAACAATTACGTAGTGGACCTTGTACCGCCCACTAAGTTAACTCCCATGCTACTGTGACGGTTGGGTTTAGAGTAGGGGAAGGTTGTAGGCCATCATCATCTACGTAGTGGACCTGGTCAACTACGTCATCAAGCTGTGGGATGCAGCAAGGACTGTCTCTTAATAATAGTGGTTAATCTGAACAAAAATGTTAGATTTTTAAAAGGATGCATGGCACCAAACCCCACCCCTAAACCAAACCGCCATTGGAGGATTAGCAAATTGTACTAAAATGGACAAATGCGATTGTACAAATTCATATGAATTAACCCCTATTTCAAAAAGTGACAAATTGGCGTGTGATAGCGTTGCAAACTTCAATTTTTTTATCCTTTGAGGGAAAAAGTTAGAATTGTGGAAAATACATTTTTGCAATTATTAGAATTTAAGAAAAAAGTTATAATCTCACAATCATACAAAATAAAGCGAGAACCTTGAGAAGGCTATGAAGTTGCAATTGTGAGAAATAAATTTCTGCAAAACAATAGCAAAACTTGTGTACTTAAAATCTATATATCATAAAATCGATATTTTTTTGTCACAATTCTGTCTTTTTTTCTTTTGCCTATGATCTTGCAAGTGTTTGTTTTCTAGAGAGAGAGAGAGAGAGAGAGAGAGAGATTTCTGAGGGGAAGTAAAAAAATGGAGATGTAAATATAGAATTCTGTCCATTTCATTGCATTTGTGAGTTTCTCTCAGTTCTTATGTTTATCCTCAATTATTATTTTATTATTACAATTATTATATTTCCTCTTGATTTCTGAGTTAAAAATCATAATATAAATCATAAATATAAACAGTTTTAAGGGGGGCGAGGAGGTAATTGTAAAATTTAGTTACCTTTTTTTATCCTATGATGTAGACAGACTTTTTTTTTAGAAATAGTGACACATTTTTAAGAGACATGTTTACTTGTTTCTGAGTGCTTCTCACTAGTATTCGCTAGTTTGAAATGAAATGTTCAGACTTTTGCCCCTCGTCATGCAGTAATGGAGGCATGAGGAAACGGACTGCACGTGTTCAGATCTCGCCTTTTGTCTGATTGCTGTTGCATCAAATTGACACTATGTGGAGGAACAATAAGAAACTTGATTCATTCTGATCATGCAGTGACATCTGGTGGTGGCTGGAGGAACAACAGGCAGGATTTTTGTATTAGTTAATAAAAATCTGTTAAGGTGAAGCATTGCAGGCAAAACACTGCTTTTTCATTCTCTACTTTTTAGACTAAAATATCAAAAGTACACCCTTAAGTGTTTCTTTTAGAGCTCTCTAGCTGTCTGTGTTTATAGATTTCAATCACAAAACAGATTTCTTATATGGAGTTTTTTTTAAAACGTGTTTTTTAAATGACAAATCTCCACTTTAGCAGCGCTTAACTTTATTATTGTTAATATCTTTTAAACTTTTATTAACTTATTTTTTATTAACAATACATTTCGTTCATTTAAATGTCACATCATTCACATTTACATGATTTGGCTGATTTTATGCACCAAATTTTTTTCTTAAATACAAAATATTGTAGTTTTTTTCTGGCTTTTTACAGTTTTTTTCTGGATTATCAAGTATAAAGAGATTTCAAAATCCCCTAATAATTATGTCAAGACATAAATAAGTAAACAAGAGTTTTAAACGTCACTTCATCTGACCTTCACAATCATTATTGTGCTGAAATAAATGCAAATCAGTACAAATTTATTCAAATAGTGCCTCATATACATGTTTTGCGTTTATTTTACCATACATTTAATACAAAGGAACAGAACGAGCGTAATACAAAGCATAATGACGATTAAAACGGATTTCTTTAGCCTGCAGTGTGGTGTTTCTAATGGGTTTCTGCTCATGTTTGCTGTATGGAAAGCGAAAGCAGTTTCCCGTTCTCTCCTTGAGTCAGTATGTGTGTTTTTGGAAACTGACTCTGTGCTTGTGGCTCCTGGTGTTTGTGTTCATGCCAAGGGAAGCAGCGTCCGCCTACGGGTGTCCTGACTGGCCCAAAGCCACAGGCGGGTTGACTGAAAAAGCCCTCAGATCTTCTGGGCTTCAGGCTGGCCAGGAAACAACGCATATACAGTGGACCAATGTCTGTTATGTGGCTGCAAGGGCCCTTATTTGTACAGTGGAGCCTATGAGGATTTTCTTTCTCCTTGCCTTCTTTGGGACAGGCCAGGCACTGTTCAGTATTACTGCAGAATTAGGAGCTTGCATCTGAACACACAGGCTTTGTTTTGTGAATATGCATGTTTGTATCAAAGGGCACCTATGATGAAAATCATCTTTTGCAAGCTGTTTGGACAGAACTGTGTGTATGAATAGTGTGTCCACAGTCATATTGGAGTGATAGGAACACAATAAGTCTCTTTTTAAAAAATTCCCGACGTTAAAATCGGATCTAAATCCCAGAGATTTTCAGGCCCACAGCAACGTGACGTAATAGCAACGTTATAGCTCTATAATCACCACAGCTGTATAGTGTCAGTAAACACTAATATGTGTGGGTGTGTGTAAGTGTGTACTGCAAACGCCATTTGTGTGAGACTCATCATTTCAGAAAGGCTTGAATGAACTTCTCCATCAATACATCAAATAAACTTGGTATTTCTGACTAATGAGCTGTATTTTAGCTTTATCCGTGTCTGTCACTGACTGCTGTTTATCTGACATAATGCATGATGAGAAGCAGACATGTGGAAATGGTGGGTGGGGAGAAGCAGCTCATTTGCATATAAAGCCACAGGCTACAAAAACAGCTACAATGTATTCAGACAACATAATGGACATGTTCCGGAGGCTATAATAAATTGTCTGATGGGTATTTTGAGCTGAAACTTTACAGACACATTCTGGAGACACCCCAAAGGCTTCTTACATCTAGTAAAATAGGTGCCGTTTAAGTCTTGCATACACTTAAAAAATGGTTTTTGCTGCTTATTCAAAGTACTTACGTAAAATGAGCTCAAACAACACAATTCCTATGTTTTTTTTTGGGGGGGGGGTGGTTATGTTTTATGTTCAATCCACTTAAACTGGTAAAAAAAAAAAAAAAAGATTACGCTAACTTAGATTTGTGTAGGGACAACATGAAGAAATTGTGTGGAACCCAGCATTTTTTGACAGTGTATGGTAGTTTTGTTTGTGTGTGTGTGTGTGTGTGTGTGTGTGTGTGTGTGTGTGTGTTTACATTTTTATTTAGATTCAGATTTATTTATTTTATGTTTGCTTGTTTGTTTAGTTTATTTTCAGTTTTATTTAGAGTAAAATCAATTTTAATTTGCTTCATTTAATTTCTTTTAGATTAATTTAAGTAATTTGGATATTTTAATAATTATATTTTTACATTTTAGCCTGTTAATTTCTGTTTTGTTTTATTGGTTTTGAGTGTAATATTTGATTTTGCTTCATTTAGTTTCATGTTTTTAGTTTTATAAGAAATGTATTTCAGTTAGTCGTTTTGGTTTTGTCCTTTCATATTTTGGTTTTATTTTTATATTTTTTTACTTTATTCAATTCAGTTAATTTTTTTTACAGTTTTTGATCATTTATTTAAGTTGGCTTATATTGTCAAATTTTATTTATTATTTTTATTAGCTTGTTAATTTCAGGTTTGTTCGATTTTAGTTTTGAGTGTTATTTTATTTTACTTCATTTACTTTAAATAATTTTTTCTCAATTTAAGTTTTGTTCATCCTTTAGTGACTCTATTCATTTTATTTTTATATGTTTTTAGTTTATTTTTATTATTAGATTTATTTCAGCTGGCTTATCTCTTTAAATTACTTTTTTGGTATTTTCAGTTAAGTATTTATCTAAATTTATTTTGTGTTTTCATCTTAATTATTTTTTATTGTTGTACTTTTATTGTTAATGTCTTTGATTCTTTGATTTCCCTCAGTATCACGCTTGATTTAGCATTTTGGCTGTAAGGAAAGCACAGTATAAATTAAATGCATTATTATTAATTATCATTATTATTTTTATTCTCCAGCCCTCTTTTCCGTGGGAACTCTGATGTTGACCAGCTAGGCAAAATTTTTGAGTAAGTGCTGTTTAATGACCGTTTTCACATATGTGTGTATGTTATGTCATATCATGTCATGTTATGTTGAAGATTGATCAGCTGATTGTATTGTATTGTTTTTGTTGTGTCAGTGTGGTGGGGGTCCCGTCTCCAGAGGACTGGCCCCAGGAAGTGGGTTTGCCCCAGAGTGCCTTCTCTCCTCGCCCTGCACAGCCCATTGAGGACCTGGTGCCGGACATAGACGAGCTCGGCAAATCACTCCTACTTGTGAGTCCATCAATGTGAAAATAGCAATGTTATATCTAAAAAGCCTGACAATATTTGTGTGAGATTATTACTCATAGACAGTCTTTTCTGGTTGAATAAAGGTTAAAAATATGTAAAATAAAATTTCCTGTAAGTCAAATGAAAATTTTATTTTATTTAATTTTATGCAGTTAGGTCTTCAAAATGATAGTATTTTTTCAATATATTGCAATGAAATCCATTAATTAATTTATTAAATTAATATTTTTTAATAATTAATAATTAAATTTAATAATTTATTTATTTTTTTATTTCATTTTATTTCATTTTATGCAGTTATGTCTTAAATAGGGTAGTATTTTATTTTGTTTCATTATATTTATTGTATTTTTTTAATGCAGCTATGCCTTAAAAAAGGCAGTATGTTATTTTATTTTATTTTACTTTATTTTATGCAGTTATGCTTTAAAAAAGGTTAGTATGATATTTTATTTAAAGCAGTTATGCCTCAAAAATGGTAGTATTTTATTTTATTTATTTTATTTTATGGAGTTATGCCTTAATGTATTTTTTACTATTTTTTAATTTTATTTCTTAATTTTATTTATTTTATTTTATTTTATTTTAAGCAGTAATGCCTCAAAAAGGTAGTATTTTATTCTGTTTTATTTTATGCATTTTCATTAAACAAATCAGTATTTTATTTCATTTTCATTCATTCATTTTCTTTTCGGCTTAGTCCCTTTATTAATCCGGGGTCGCCACAGCGGAATGAACCGCCAACTTATCCAGCATTTGTTTTACGCAGCGGATGCCCTTCCAGCCACAACCCATCTCTGGGAAATTTATTTCATTTTATTCATTTATTTTATTTAATATGTGTATGAGTGCCGGTCACTACTTGGAATAAACAAAAGATTTATTACTTGTCTAAAAAATGCTTCTTCTAATATTTAATACTGTTATCTCACACAAGACAACAGTTTTAAACCAACAACTACAATAATATCCTAACCAATAAATTACCTTTTTCATAAATATCCCATGGAATACTTATCTATTCTTCTCTTCTCCCTCAACACACAGCGTTTCCTGTCCTTCAACCCCTCCAGAAGGATATCAGCTTACGATGCACTGTCTCACCTGTACTTCCAGAGTCTGGACAGCACCAGCAAGAGCCTGTACGCTCAGCCCTTCCCCAGCAAAAAGCCCTCCCTGGAGGAGAGAGCCGCCTGAAACACCTGCCGCCACACAAACAAACTCGTCTTCCACAGCAAAACACCGTCACATGCTGCTTTTAAACAAACACCATCGCTAAAATATTGGTCCATCAGGTTTTTCCTTTCGCCCTCACTACTGCCACCCAACCAGATGCTGCCTACTATTCATTCCCACAGGATCAGAAGCTGCTCGTCTGTGCTTTTTCAGTTCACGACACTGCCAGAGGTCATCTGTTAGAATGAACGCAAGCCTACATGTACAGAGTCTTAGCAGCACATCACTGCAGTGAAAGCGGATTTAACGTGGGACCCAATCAGGATTGAGGAATTACGTGCAGAACAGCAACTACTGCAAATTCAGGCCCGTTGAACGGAACCTCTTAATATGTAATCGCTTTCGATTCACACTTTCACCAAGCAACACAGATTTATGAGGATTTCTGGATTTTAATACTCATATTAGGTTTTTTTTTGGGTTGAAGACTGCATAACTATGAACACGCAGAGTTATAGTGCTTTATTTAATGTTCCGAAGCACTATTATAGTTGTTATAGTGTAATTGTTCTTGTATTATTACTATGAATTCCACATCCTGTTCACTTATTTTATAATGTTGACATTTCTTGGGGCTTTTGTCTTAATTTGGTGACACTTTAAAATAGTGGTTTGTTAGTTATAATGTATTAACTAACTTGAACAAACAACGAACAATGTGTTCTTGTTAACTCTCAGTGCTTAACTAAAGTCACAAGGCACAACTTTGGATGCATTGGTAAATGTTGAACTTAGTAAATGCTGTATTTATTGTTCATGTTTGTGTTTGTTAATACATAAAAATTAACTAATGGACCATCATTTTAGAATGTAACCCTTATTTTTAGTGAACTTGAAGGTGTAGGTTGTTGTAGAAAACATTGTCGATGTAAACCAAACAGTCTGCACCCTGCCTTCAGGGATTTAGTGCTGAGACGTAGTAGAAAGGATGGTCGCATGTTGACTTTAGGGTTTGCTTTAGAGCAGAAATAAGATGGGTTATAGAAATCTGTGTATGAGAGAGTAGTTGAAAGTCTAGTAAGAGTAGCCGTGTAGAGTTGGAGAGTGTTATGTTTGGAGGTCAGGTTGTGAGATTGGTTCGATGCTCGGAGAGTAACATATTATCCTGTAATTCCAGGTCCTTTATTATATAAACACACTATGCTACATCCTTCCATTTCCCATTTCACCTTTAAAGGGACAGTTCACCCAAAAATAAATATTTACTTCCTGTTTACTCACCATCACGTGGTTCTAAATGTAACCATTGACTTCTGTGGTAGGAAGAAACAAATACTATGCTAGTCAATGGTTACAGGATTCCAGCTTTTGCAAATATCTTCTTTGGTGCCAAACACCACCCCCTGATCATGACTAAGCCCAACCCCCCTGCCCTCTTCTGCTCTTCACTTTCGCCCTCGACTCAGCCAACTCCCACTCATCACATTTGTCCGCAACTATACCCCCTCTCTTCACTTTTGTCCACGACTACACCGTCCTTCATTTTTGCCTGAGACAACCAAGCCCCCCACCCTTCACTTTTGTCTGTGACTACCTCCCCCTGCTTTCAAGTTTCATCTGCAACTACTCCCCTTCTCTTCACTTTTGTCCACTACTACAGCACCACCCTCCATCACTTTTGTCTGCGACTCCCCCCATTTTTCATTTTGTTTGCAACTACCCCCTCTCTGCACTTTTGTCCACTAGTACACTGCTAACCCCACCCCCTTCCCTTTTGTCTGCGATTACCCCCTTTTTTCAGTTTTGTCCACAACTAGCCCCCCCCCTCCAACTTAACTTTTGTCCACTAGTACACCACCAACTCCCCCTTCACTTTTGTCTGCAACTACCCCCTCTCTTCACTTTTGTCCACAAGTACACTGCTACCCCCCTTCACTTATGTCTGTGATTACCCCCGTTTTTCAGTTTTGTCCACAACTACCCCCCACCACCACCCCCACTTCACTTTTGTCCACTAGTAAACTGCCGCCCCTTTACTGGTGTCTGCGACTACCCCCCGCTTTTCAGTTTCGTCTGCAACCACCCCCCTCTTTACTTTTGTCCACTACTACACTGCCACCCCACCCCTAAGTGACTGCCAACCCCTGCTGGGCTGCCCCTGTGAAAAATCCCTGCCACTGAACTTGGATGACCTGAAGGTGAATAAATTTAAAGCAAATGTTATTTGTTGTGGGTGAAACTATCTCTTAATTGTCTGCACAGATCATCACGAAACATGGATCAAACTGTATTATCTGCTAGATGCGTCTCTGTAGACCATTAAGTGCCTTTGTGTTTAGCAAATGGTGAAAAAGTGGAGGGAGGGAAAGAAGCTGCTTCAGCATTGAGCCTGGTAAAACCAGATAGGAGTTTTTGGATGAGACGTTTTAGACAGCCACTGTAGTACTACAACACATTCACACAGTCAAAGGCACAGTTCACCCAAAAATAGTGTACAACTTTTGTAGTAGAATACAAAATGCGGCTATGTAAAAATATGAAGAGACCAGTTGAAAATCCAGTACAGTTGTTCAGAATTTAGGATGCATAGTTATCCGTTTGGCTATTTTTATATCCTGTAGACCACTGCTTAATTATTTCCCAAAATAAAAGTAGAAATGTCATTTAGAACTTTATTTATTTTTGCTTAAAGACATGAAATGCTCATTTCTTTTTAGACCACACAGTACCAGTGTTTTATCGTCAACATTTGATGGAATAACATTTTATTTTTTCAATCACAATAAAGGAAAGTATTTATTCTTTGGGGCAAATTATTATTATTTTTTTTACAAATCCTTTTTATTATATTTTAACATGTACATACACATTTCCATGTGCTAGATATAACATAATTATGTTATTAAATAATACATAATTATACTATAAAAAACAACATAAAAGGTCCCCAAACTCTATCAAAAATAATGCATTTATTTCTTAATATACAAGTTATTTTTTCCAATGACATGTTTGTTACTGTCTCTTTCAGGCAACGGCCTATATTTGGTGCACAAATACTTTTCCAATTGAAAGAAATAAGCCGTTTTGCTTGCAAAATGCATATATGCATAAATATATGCTCCATCTTTTTTAACTGATGTCCTAGGAAAATAAATGGTAGACATTGGTATATTAACTTATCTTTTCTATCATTTTTTTTACTCCTTTCTAGAGGTTTTGTAATCTTTAACATTCCCATATGCAGTGATACAGTGTTCCTCTGAGGTCCCTGCATCTCAAGCAAGTATCTGAAATATTATGGAAATATTTATTCTGACCAGATTCTGATGTGACAATATGAGATTTAGAAGAAATATATTTCCACGCTATTATAGAATCAAACGAACAACAACATCTTAATCCCATAGCTAATAATTCCAGAGAAACTAATCATTTCCAAGTGGTCTCTTATTATTTTGCATAACTGTTTGTGCACTGTTAAAAAAAAGTTGACTCAAAAGTGCTGCAGAGCTTTTTTAAGTTGACTCAACTTAAATCGAGTCAAGTGCAGTACTTGGGATAAAAGTTGAGTTACAATTTCAAGTTGAGTCAATTTATTTATTTATTTTTACAGTGGTTGTGCATTTTTGGGTGAAGTGTCACTTTAAGCACTGGTGCTTGATTCATTCTCTCAGGATCCGGATTCATTCTGTCACATTCCATTCTCAGGTCTATTTATGACTAGTTTTAGATTCAACAAGGTTCAGGTTTTAGCTTAGCCATCAATCTCACCGCAAAAAACGATTGTGGAGCTATCCGGAAACAGTTGGATTATTTATATCATTCACTTACATTTCCAAGTGTTTTTGGAAAACCGGTAATAAAAAAAATCATACAGGTGGTCATTTCACCATTTATTATTATTTGTTTTATTTATATAATACTATCATCATTAATATTATATTTTTGTATGTACTTGTTTGGCAACGTTTGTATACAAGTATTCATGTGATCAGTTTAATTTCAATGGCTCATCAATCCAGCAGTTTGTCGACCTTCATTGTTCTTTAGTCAGGTTGGCACAGCTTTCACCCTCCTGCGAACAAGCCTGTGATTGGATTGGTTGATTTCAGAGGGCATTAGAGATCAAACAATGTAACTGTATGCCTTTTGTGGGTCTTGTACAGAACTAATCCGTTTTTTGAGCTCGATGAATAATCCATAGTGTACTCAATGTTTTAGGCTTTCGAATGTACGAACCGTTTGTTATTAGTGATCGAATTTAAACTTCGGCGTGATGATGATGATAATGTCATGCTGACAAAAATAGCACCTTTGATTATTTTTTACCTATCTCAGTGCTTTTCCCCCCTCATTTTTACTTTTAGTTAAAAAAATTTTTACGTTATTTGAAATTATTTTTCGTTAGTCGTTTATTTGATTTATGTAATAAGATATCATTTTAGGCTTGAAATTAATTGCTGGACGTTGGTACATAATGTTTTGCTCCCTTTATTATTTATTGACGTTTCGTCCTTCTTTTTTTTTTTTTGTCAATTTTAATTGTCAGATTTTGGGCAATTCCAAGTTCTGCTGACTTGAACAACTGTAAACAATTAAGCGAACTTATTCTCCAAAGAACCAGCTATTAACATAACTATTTTATGTTTTGTCAGTATAGTGGCTAATTCGTACAGAAATGTCATAGATGTTTACACTAGATGTCGCCTAAAGGCTGATTTATACTTCTGCATCAAGCGATTGCCATTGGTCCGGCATAGCCTTCATGCGGTTACATAGCCCTCGTCCTGGCAGACGCTGACGCACACCTCTCAAAAAATGTAACTACACGTCGCAACGACACGTAGTGCAAGCTCTGTGATTGATCGACTTGGCAGCTATGCCGAGTGTGGGCGGTGCTGAGAGCCGTGAGCCCAATGGAATGATTGTTTACAAGTGTCGAGTCCCGTGAAGGAGCTCTAGATGGAAACTTTTATTTTGTGCTTACCTTATGATTGAAGTTATTGCACGTCCGCCGGTTCCCACCTCTGAATGTGCGAGTTTTAGCTACTTGTACATTAAGATAGCATTCAGGATAAACAAAACACCCGTGAAGAAACTCGTCACAGAGAAACATAACAAAACCTACTGCCAGCTAGCGTATCGGAAGTGTTATTGCGGAGCTACACAAACAACAAGCAGAAGTATAAATGCACGGCTACGCACGGCGACTACTCGATGCAGAAGTATAAACCAGCCTTAAGCTATTGTTGTCTATTGGAAGGAATGCGTCAATAGAGTCGCCGTTTTGGTACAGGGTAGCGCTCCATTGAAATTAACGTGGGACCAAGGTGCAGTGGAGGATTGGCCATTCGTAGCCATACAGTAGATATATACACATATATACATATATCTATGATCGGGTGTTTTCCTCATGGTCTGTATGCGTATTTTTATTTTAATTACGAAAATTGACATTTTACATCACTTTTCTACATCGATGGATAAGTGATCGCATGGATATGTATTATCCTGCCTCCCTGTAAAATCTGATCTAATCCATCTCCTGAAACACACCCCTATCCTGCTTTCATTTCTAATTCTAACGAAGGGAGCGATTCGTTTGTGAATGAATCTCCGTTATGAACGACTCGTGTGAACTATCGATATCCCTGTGTCTCAATGTGCACCTTTCTGATCTAAATGATATAGAACATTTGTAATATTCAATAATTTAGGGTGGACGGTATGCACTTTGAGGCACAGGCACTGTTATGTTATCAAGCACTCTTATAAGTTACTTTAAAAACTAGCCGTTACTTCACTTAGCCGACAATAATACACGTTTCTGGCACCGCAGCGTCTTGTTGTCATATTTCATTCACATTATTTGCTGAATTTATTCAACAGAACTAGCATACGCCTAGTATTTGGTGCTACCGTAGCCTTATGATCAGTGCAGTAAGTGACTGTATTATCATTAATAACGTTAATGATCATTAACTGTATTATCATTAATAACGCACAAAAGTTCGTAACATACAAAATCATAAAAAAAATCTTTCCTATGATATGTAATTCCTTTACGCTTTGTTTCCTTTGCTCATTACTACACCTGTACGCAGCGCAAACGTCTAGCATTTGCTTTAGTCTTGACTAAAGCCGCGGTCACGCTGGACTTTTCACCCCATAGACTTCAATTTATACGCTCACGAATGCGGCAGACCGAAAACGCGAGCTCGTGACAAGTTTCGCAGTTTGCAAGCTTAGTAAACTCTGACTTGTGATGACATGATGAAACTCTGATGACATCATGTGACTGCACGAGACCAATCAGAAATCAAAACAAGACCTCGCTGGACAGAAATTGAAAATATGGAGCAATCGCTAGCTTTTTAAAATGTCATCTTGTTTAGTCCCGCCCCTTTTCGCAGCGCCGTACGAGTACAATTTCGCATACTTAAATTGTAATGTTACCGTGGCATAAGTGCTGTCGAATGACTTCTGTCCTGGGAGCCCTGTACCAATATGGCGGCGGTATCGAAGCATACTCAGGATCCGTATGCGATATCCAGTGTATATATCTATGCAGAAACAAATTTTAAAATTTAAAAAAATTTGTTTTATAGAAGGCGGGCTCTCAAACCCCACCCCTAAACCCAACAATCATTGGGGGATTAGCAAATCGAACTAAACTGTACAAATGAGATAATACGAATTCATGCGAAATAGCCACTTAATCAAAAAGTTACAAATTGGCGTGATATAGCGTCGAAAGAACTGTATTTTTACATGTGTTTTTTTATTATTATTATTATTATTATTTGTATTACTTTACATTGTGTTTTCCAATTCATGCTATGCTTCCCAACATGGTCATAATTTATAACGTTTCCCTTTGAATTGAAAAATCCTAAAAGCTGGAGAATTCTATTGCTAGTTCTGTGCTATAATATGCTGATTGATCATGCATATTCTAATCGATGTTTGCATTCTGTTTCGCTGCTGCACAAAAACTGTGTATGGACATGATTATGACTATTATAACACGTTCTTTTATCAGCAGCTTCGTTGTTTTATGGTATTCAGTGAAAATCGAGTGTTATATCACTTTAGACTGTGTTTAATGCTTAGTTCATTTTACGTGTCCATTGAACAAAATGGAGCGATTGATGTATCTGTTATATCTTATCATTGTGTTTTAATAGTACGTTGCTCGTTGTTTTGAGGATTATGTAACCGTTATGTCATTTTAGCAGTTTTGGAACTGTGCACATTTACAAGTGGGACGTTTTGGTCAGGGTTTTTGTGTTATTCCCCCCCAACATTGGCTGGAAAGTGATTTATTTTGTCTTTAAAAAAAAGTATATTTTTAATTTTAGTTGTTCTTTTTACATTGGGGGTGGAGAAATGTGTACACGGAAATGTTCGTAACGTTTTTATCAATGCTTTGATTGAAATTCTCGTGTGTAATTCTACTGCTAAATCATTTCGCTTCCTTCTGCTTTTAGCATCTATATTATTATTATTGTTTTGTTGTCATTTGAAGCAATGAAACCACATGTGGACGTACTGTAGATCAGTGTTTCCCAACCACGTTCCTGATGGACCGCCAGATCTGCACATTTTCCACGTCTCCTCAGCCAAACACACCTGATTCACATCATCAGCGCGTTCACAGAGACTGAAAACTTGTAATGGGTGTGACAGACAAAGGAGACATCCAAAACATGTAGTGCTGGTTGCCCTGCAGGAACGTGGTTGAGAAAACTGCTGTAGATCACCCTCATGTGACATGTTTAAGTCATGATTAGTCCAGTAATGATGATTAATCATACAAGAAGTAGAATGTATCTCCTTTTATGACGAAATACTGAAATTCAAGTAACCTTAAGCTATGGAAAATAAGCACATTCTTACATTAAAAGCGGATGTTTAGTTCCTAAAACCATTCATTCATTGAGCTAATCTTGTAATTACGTACGATTTTGCAAGAACCAAATTGAAATGAGTGTTTGCCGTTGTGCCCGTGTGCGTGTCTGCGTGCGAGTGTGTGTTTTAAGAAGGTCGAATGAGATATAGTAGTGTTTTGTATCTTTGATTTGTTTTATTCTGGACTGGTTTTGCTGCTAATGTTTGTCTTAGGCTCTGACTCCTCTTTGAGTTTTATTAAACTGGCCCACCTAAAGATTCCGATTTGCTGCCATTTGAGAGATAAGAAAGAAGCTGCTTTTGCATTTGTTTTGTATCTGTATCTGCCTGACGTTTTCATATTTTTGTAAAATAAATATTCCAGTGTGTAAAACTGGGTGGCAAAATGGACTTCTGTGATAAGAGAGAACAAAATGCTTCCCTAAATCTCAAACTGTCTTTGTTTTATTGCAGTCGTCAGACATTTAAAGTTGTACTAAAACCAAATGTGGCTGTCGCCTCACAGCAAGAAGGTCGCTGGTTCGATCCTCGGCTGGGTCAGTTGGCATTTCTGTGTGGAGTTTGCATGTTCTCCCTGCATTCGCGTGGGTTTCCTCCGGGTGCTCCGGTTTCCCCCCACAGTCCAAAGACATGCAGTACAGGTGAGTTGGGTAAGCTAAATTGTCCATAGTGTATGGATGTTTCCCAGAGATGGGTTGCAGCTGGAAGGGCATCCGCTGTGTAAAACATATGCTGGATCAGTTGGCGGTTCATTCCGCTGTGGTGACCCCAGATTAATAAAGGGACTAAGCCGAAAAGAAAATGAATGAAGGAATGAGGTGTGTTTGATATGGATTGCAACTGAAATCTGCAGGAAGGTAGATCTCCAGGAACAGGGTTGAGCACACCTGGTATAAATGATTCCTATAAATTATATATAACATCATTTTCTATCATATTTTGTATGATGAGGGTCTAAAGGCGATACAGTGGCTCAGTGGTTAGCACTGTCGCCTCACAACAGGAAGGTCGCTGGTTTGAGTCCCGACTGGACCAGTTGGCATTTCTGTTTGGAGTTTGCATGTTCTCCCAGTGTTGGCGTGGGTTTCCTCTGGGTGCTCCGGTTTCCCCCACAACCCAAAGTTGTGCTATTGGTGATTTGATTAAACTAAATTGGCTGTAGTGAATGTGAGAGTGTATGGGTTTACCAGTACATCCCACTGTGGCAAGCTCTGATGAATAAAGGGAGTAAGCCAGAGGTGTTCAGGCTCGGTCCTGGAGGGTCCTACAAAGTTTAGTTCCAACCCCAATCAGACACACCTGGGCTGGCTAATCAAGCTCTTACTAGGCTTTCTAGAAACATCTTTGCAGGTTTGTTGAGGCAAGTTGGAGCTAAAATCTGCAGGACTCCGGCCCTCCAGGACCGAGTTTGGACACCCCTGGACTAAGCTGAAGGAAAATTAATGATACATTAACCCTAATTTAACTCAAATATGGACACTCATAATAATGGTTCAATAAAGAGTTAAATTTTTAACCCAGTGGCAGGGTTTGTCCATTGTTTTATGCAAATTTGGGTTGAAATATACTAGCCTTTTTTTAGAATGTTACAAAAAGTAAAAAAAAATTACATAGTTCATAATATTAATAATTACAACACTTTCATTTTTATTACAATATATCCATTACATCCAAATATATTATTTTTAATTTGCATTAGAAGAAATTTTGTCTCATTAACACAAACATTTCTTGTTTCTTTTGGATATGATATCACTTCAGGAATAATGTCTTATTCTAGAAAGTATCTTTGCTACAAATTTTATTCATTCGTTCATTTTCTTGTCGGCTTAGTCCCTTTATTATCCGGTGTCGCCATAGCGGAATGAACCGCCAACTTATCCAGCAGGTTTTTTACGCAGCGGATGCCCTTCCAGCTGCAACCCATCTCTGGGAAACATCCATACACACTAATGCACACTCATACACTACAGACATTTTAGCCTTACCCAATTCACCTATACCACATGTGTTTGGACTTGTGGGGGAAACCGGAGCACCCGGAGGAAACTCCACACAGAAATGCCAACTGACCCAGCTGGGGCTCGAACCAGCGACCTTCTTGCTGTAAGGCGAACATGCTACTCACTACGCCACCGTGGCGCCTACCACAGATTTTATGTAAAATCTAATTCTATTAGTAAAATGTACACAATATCCAGCAATAATCACACAACTGTAAACATGTGTTGCTCAAAGACAGTCTGGTGTTTGCATCACTCTATGAATGCTGGGATTTTTAAACCCAGATTGCGTAAAACATGATTTAACATAACATTAACATGTTGTGACTATCCTTAATTAAAATTCCACATTAGTCACATCTTGGGTCTGCTGAGGGGTTTAGACGCTTCCTTAGAAGTAGTACATGGAGATCCATGATAGAAAGATAAGTCTTTATTTGTTGCTGTTTATTGTAGAGTTAACTTGAACACACGACTGATCTCGAAAAAACTAAATCACACACACACACACACACACACACACACACACATTACCAGTTATATTTCACCCCATGATTGAGTATTTATTTACTTATGTAATGTGACAAATGTATGTAATATTCATTCATTCAGTTTTGATATTAATATGCAAATGCTTGTGATTTACGTACAATGAAGTTTCATTCATTCATTTTCATTCGGCTTAGTCCCTTTATTTATCAGAGGTCGCCACAGCGGAATGAACCGCCAACTTTTCCAGCATGTGTTTTACGCAGCAGATTCCAGCTGCAACCCAGTACTAGGAAACACTCATTTACACACAAACACACTCATACATTACAGCCAATTTAGTTAATCAATTGCTCTATATATGTCTTTGGACTTTTGGGGGAAACTGGAGCACCCGGAGGAAACCCACCCCAACACGGGGAGAACATGCAAACTCCACACAGAAACGCCAACTGACCCAGCCAGGACTCGAACCAGTGACCTTCTTGCTGTGAGGCCACAGTGCTAACCACTGAGCCACCATGACACACTAATAATGCAGTTTATAAAGTAATATTTTCTGTCTTTCAGTAGATATATATTATATTACAAACTTACCAAACAAGTGGATCTAACAGGATTCCATCATAAACCTTCAGTTAAAAAGTGATTATTTTTATGTAATATTTTAAGCTTTTAGTCACTGCACTCTCAGAATCATTCAGCAAACAAAATTCAATTAAAACTTTAACAAAATTCTGTGCAAAAAATGCCTGCCGCTGGTTATGAGTAGGCCCACATGGAATCTGCGCGCGCAGAATTCTGCAGATTTGAAGCCCATCATTGATTCTGTTTATTTACTGGTGTAAATGTGTACATTTATGTTTTTTTTTTTTTATTAAATTAAGTAATATTAACTAGGGTGCCACGGTGGCCTAGTGGTTAGCACGTTCGCCTCACAGCAAGAAGGTCGCTGGTTCGATCCCCGGCTGGGCCAGTTGGCATTTCTGTGTGGAGTTTGCATGTTCTCCCCGTGGTTGCGTGGGTTTCCTCCGGGTGCTCCGGTTTCCCCCACAGTCCAAAGATATGCGGTACAGGTGAATTGGGTAAGCTAAATTGTCC
>CAIGQQ010000001.1:5219024-5237563 GCA_903798035.1 Danio albolineatus | reverse complement strand
TTAACCTAGTTAAGCCTTTAAATGTCACTTTAAGCTGTATAGAAGTGTCTTGAAAAATATCTAGTAAAATATTATATACTGTCATCATGGCAAAGATAAAATAATAATTAGAAATAATTAGAAAACTATTATGTTTAGAAAAGTGTTGAAAAAACTCTGTTAAACAGACATTGGAGAAAAAACAGGGGGGCAATTAATTCTGACTTCAACTGTATATACAGTGCTCACAAATCTTTTAAATTCATGTTTTAATAGGAAGCTATACGCTATTATATCTGCATATACTTTAGATTAGTCTGTACTGAAGTCAAATCTGGAACTTATCTAACAAAATACTTATGATAATGGTAAAAAAAACACCCAAATTTATATTTTATGGAAAAATATTAAATACAATAAAAAAAAAGAGGTAAAATAGAGAAGCAAAAAAACAAAATTATTAAAAAATTGGTTGAAAATTTTTTATTTAATTTTTAAAAATTGCAATGTTTTGCTTGAATTTATTTGTATATCTTTTAATTTCTAAATATGTTTAGTGACTAAAGTAATATTTTAATAAATATGTCTGTTTGATAAATCTGTTTTGTTTAAATGCACCAAAATACATACACTATACACTAGACAAATACACTATATTCACTAAGAAATGGATACAAATATTTAATTTCAAAATAGGGTGTACTCAATCAGTACATATAAATATCTCAAGAGTCATTCTCTTGTGGCAGACGCTTCCTAAATTTTCATTTTGGTGTCACCTGATGCTTTAACATTCAAAGCTTTAGTGGATTATTCACAGTCAGGCTTTTGTTGATTTTCCAGCACACACACACACACTTGTATATGCATTAAGTGAATGGTGTGATGTTTGTTTGTGTTTGAGTACTTGTGTTAAGGACTTGACGGTTTGTTGGTCAGTATCTCGATTCTTAAGGCCTATTGTGAAGAAGGTGGTCGTATAAGTGAACTGTTGCTATCCTGCAATAATCGTTACCTTGTTTGGAGACAATAAGAGCAGAACAGGCCAAGCGCACTTATTAGTGATGCATTCACAGCTTAAACTGTGGCATAAACACAGGCACACTTTTGCACATTCACCCTCTGGCCCTTTGTGCGTGCAATAAGGGCGTCTTTATTTATTATTTAGCGCACAACACGAGCCGCGCAGTCATCTATTGTAATGCACAACACTGGCTGTCAGCAGGGGCGGAGATGCTCGTGTCCGGGTGGTTAAAGAAGTCATAAAGAGGGAGGAGAATCAGACTGTTTACCTGCCTTCTGCCACACGGCTTTACCTGGCAACGCAGAGCAGATTAACAGCTGTCGGTTGAAGACTGTGTGCAGTTTATCCACGCAAAAGGAAAATTTGCCCTTGAGTTTTTTCCAGATCAGATCTGGAGTGTCTGCTGAGCGCAAAAGAAGATGTTTTGAATAATGTTGATAACTGAACCGTTTTTGGTTTCAACTGACACCCCTGTGTTTTATATTCCTTTAATGAAGTAATTTTTTATATTCTTCCAAATTCTTGCTTTGTTCAACAGAAGATAGACTGTAAAAAGCTATTATTTACTTCACCTTAAACTATTAAGTTGACTTTGATGGGTTTAATAACTTTAAGTGAAGTCGACTAATCGCTTTGAAAGTGGTGGGTCTAATAACTTTATTTAAGTGAAGTCAACTAATCGCTTTAAAAGTGGTGGGTTTTATAACTTTAAGTAAAATCAACTAATCGCTTTGATGGGTTTAATAACTTTAAGTGAAGTTAACTAATCGCTTTAAAAGTGATGGGTTCAATAACTTTAAGTAAAATCAACTAATCACTTTCAAAGTGGTGGGTTTAATAACTTTAAGTAAAATCAACTAATCACTTTGAAAGTGATGGGTTTAAGAACTAAGTAAAATCAACTAATCGCTTTGAAAGTGATGGTTTAATAACTAAGTAAAATCAACTAATCGCTTTGAAATTGATGGGTTTAAGAACTTTAAGTAAAGTCAATTAATCGCTTTAAAAGTGATAACTTTAAAGTAAAGTAAACTTTATTTTATTTTATTTATTATAATTTTTAATTTATTAAAATTGGAATTTTTTTAACACAAAATAAGATCAAGAAAAATTAATTTTAAAAAATCAAGTGAATGCTGAATCAATTAATAAATACCAGGAAGCAAAACAAGAATATTTCCTAAAACAGGTTCCGGCTCATTTTAAGCAGATTTATACACATTTATCTGCGTATAATGTCCCGCTGGGCAGCAACTTTTTTGAAGTGTTGTGAATGAAGCGCGCTGGGACGAATGTCTGTGTGTGCCCAATAGAAACGAGGCAGCACTGACATTAATCTTTCAAATTAAGGCGGGGGCCACAAACTATCGTCTTGCGGGCCACAAGACTTCTGCTCTAACAGTTTGAGTTGCCCTAACTTATTGGGTTTTACAGTACTCAGTTGGTTTGAGTTCTCTTCATTTATCTGGTTTTACTGTGCTCAAATTGCTTCGTTTACTCAAATGAATTAGGTTCACAGTACTTATTAGGATTAGTTTTTGAACTTAAATGGTTTGTTGCAATCGGTTTTCTCAGATGGTTTGAGTTACCTTAACTTCTTGGGTTTTACAGTGTGTTGAAATGATTAGTTAAGCTGTTTCTTTTAAACCAAACATGACAATTTACTCACTATTTACTTCATTCTCAATGGGTTCTAAACCTTTATGAGTTTCTTTATTCGGTTAAACACTAAAGAAGATATTTTGAAGAATGTTGGAAACCTGTAACTATTAAGTTGGAAAAAAACAATCTTTTGGGAATCAGCGGTTAGAGGATTCTGACATTTCCCAAAATATCTTCTTTTGTGTTCAATAGAAGGAAGAAATGCACAAGTTTTGAACAAGTGAAGGGTGAGTAAACGATTCATTTACAGTTCAGTCTGGTGTGTAATTTTATGCTTACCAGCATTAATCTGGTGATCAGTGAAACTGCGGTCTCCATGACTTCATGTAAAGCCTGATGTAAAGACTGAGTGTTTGCTCACGGACCAGTTCAGACAAATTAGAGAGGACTTGATGTTTGATAACTATCATTCTGAGAAGCCGGTAAATATTTGCTCATGCAGGTACAGGATCAAGTGACGAGGGCAAAGCAGCGGTGATTAAACTGCAGATCTGTCTCTCTGTGTGTGTGTGTGTGTGTGTGTGTTATAATTATGGATGTGGATAAATCCAATGTGATGCGCTGTGAAGGCTGGTTGTGCCAGACTCAAATTTCTATTTTTCAGTTAATTGAAGTATAACCAATCTTAGGTAAACTTGGCTGTGGATTTAGACGAATGTTTTAATCAGTGCTGTCAGTGTTAATGAGAAACATTACAGTTCCCCACACAGTTCTGTTTGACCCGAACTAAAACCAAACATTGATATTCAGCACTCAGATGGTTTAAAGCTGTACACATAGACAGTAGGTGTATTCTACTTCAAAGAATTCACTCTGAGCTGATGATTAATAATAAAGCTTGTTTGGCATGCTGTCTCTGGAGAGATCCTCGAGCCTTGGGCTCCCTACTGTTTGCAGGGCGCGAGGGGAGTTTGAGCTCAGGTAGATTTTGATGAACTCCCCCCGGATTATTTCTAGTTAAATGATGGTTATGGATGACTGAGGAGAGGTGTACTCTCTAAGAGCTTGACTATGGTGTCAATTTTTTGTGTTTAATTTACTTAGGGTGCGTGTTATTTTGGCTGTGGGAGGAAACCGGAGAACCCGGGAAAAACCACCGCGAGCACGGGGAGAACAAGCAAAATCTGCACAGAAATGTCATCTGGTTCAGTAGGAACTTAAACCAGAGGCATTCTTGGTGTGAGGCAACAGTGCTAATCACTGGGCCGCCGTGTCGCCCATCTGAAAAGGAGGGGAAGTAGGGGTGGGGGGTCTTCAAGACGAAGATATTGAGATAAACTCTGGTTATTTATAGTGAGTTAGAAATCATCTGATTGGATAATCGATCATGAGCTGATGCTGGAACAGCTGTGAGCAATCATAAGTAACGATCCTCTCAAAACTAGTTTACAAATAAACTTCACTTAGTACAGTCTGTGTGTGTGTTAGTGTGCTCCGTCCGTCCTGTTTTTTCTATCATTTTATTAACTATTACATTTGTATTATTTATTTTAAATGTATTAAAGTGCAGCTTTATAATAAGGTGTGTTGTTATAAATATTTTTACATGTAACGTAGAGTTTCAGTAGCATTTCCAATAGTAGTATCTTAATTTACAATAAATGCTTCACACTCTGCAGTAACATTACATTAATTATCTATATTTTTAAAATTATTGAAATAATTTTATTATTATATTAATCTGTGTGTATATATATATATATATATATATATATATATAAATTTAAATAATAATAATACAAATAATTATAGTAATAAAATAATAATAGTAATTATTATTATTATTATTATTATTGTGAATATGGAAATAAGTCTAAAATTATTACTCTTGTTCAAATAATAAAAATAAATACATTTTCATATAGTTATAATCAGTTTTCAATCATAGATGTTGCGGTCAAGATGTATTTCATCAGTTATGTAATCGGTAGTAAAAGTGCATGTTTTAACAAGAAATTCAATTCTGTCAATGTCTCATTTTACGGCGTCATGGTGGCACAGTGGGTAGCACGATCGCCTCGCAGCAACTTGTGGGGGAAACCGGAGCACCCGGAGGAAACGCACACGAACACGGGGAGAACATGCAAACTCTACACAGAAATGCCAACTGACCCAGCCGGGGCACGAACCAACAACCATCTTGCTGTGAGGCGATTGTGCCAACCACTGAGCCACACTAAAAAAAAAAAAAAAACTTGTACTTTTTACTTGTACAAACTACTTATTTAAAATTAGCTAAATCAACACAATTCCTGAGATTTCATTGGGACAACTGTTCAATCTACATAAATTTGTTAAGAGTTTACCTAATCAATTTGTGTTGGGACAACATGAATTAGCTGTGTGGAACCCTGCATTTTTTACAGTGCACTGTGTTGCCTCCTCCAGTGAATCAATCTTTCCATTTTACATGCCATGCAAATTTGCATTGCGCAAAACTGCTTATATGTTGCATACCTGTCAACCATCCCGTTTTTCCCGGGATTCGCCCGTATTTTACAGTTCTATCCCGCTATCATCCCGTAAAGGTATTTTCCCGTATTTCTCCCGTATTTTCAGTCTTTCTCTGAAGGGTGGCAATAAACATTAAAGAGCCGATCCTCCCTATACACAACCCATACCTCCGAACCACCAGGGGGCGCCCATTGCTCTTATATGTGAGTCTGTTCTGTGCTTTTGGTTTATTTAGGCATGAAAATACAGGTGCCGTCGCTCCTAATATGCAATCTTCAAAACAGTCATAAATCGGTGCGTGACTCAGCTGACGCCCTCCATAGTGATAAATAGACGCTGTTTCCCAAACGGATTCTGTACACGCGATTTGAACGCTCGGTTTTGGGTGCGTGTTTGAACAGACTTATACACATAATTAATAATAATAACAACATGTAAAGCTGTCGATCTTGGTGGGTTTTTTCCAAACACAAGTAACTTGTCCTAAATGAGCATAAAACGTTAGGAAAGCAATCGAATGCTTTCCATCTAACGTTATTATGATGTATTTTAAAGTGACACCTCTGTTTAAATCATAACAAATGAGATTAATTCGTTGCTCTTTAATCAGAATGTGTCAGTTATACAGTGAAGAAAAGGTTAATGATTTTTTTTTTAATATATTTCGCGAATGATGTTTAACAGGGCAAGGAATTTTTCACAGTATTTCCTATAATATTTTTTCTTCTGCATAAAGTTTTATTTGTTTTATTTCGACTAGAATAAAAGCAGTTTTTATTCATTATTTTTTATAATTATTTTGAGGTCAACATTATTAGCCCCCTTAAGCAGTATATATTTTAGATTGTCTACAGAACAAACCACTGTTATAAAATGACCTGCCTTTTTACCCTACCTTGCCTAATTAACCTAATAAAGTCTTTAAATGTCATTGTAAGCTGAATACTAGTATCTTGAAAAATAACTAGTCAAATATTATATGCTGTCATCACGACGAAGATAAAAGAATCAGTTTTAGAATCAGAAATGAGTTATTAGAAAATAATTCTGATAATAACTCTGACTTCAACTGTATTATTTTGACATCATTAAACATCATTTAACGCTGTCTTTTGAACAGGAACCAACTCTGAATACATTCAGCTTCAGCCCACGCAGCATGGCAGAAAAGGGGACTCTATGGTTCTCCGAGTCGAGACTCATTTTAATGTCGAGGATGTGCCGTTCCAGGGATCCTGGTACAAGACAAAGCCCAAGGTCACTCCTTTGGTGACTTTCAAGTTTTCTCCCAGCACGACCAGTTCCATCCCCAATCTGCTAGTGAAGAACATCACAATGCTGGAACTGCCCGATGTTTCACTCAAGTTTGAGGATCTGAATGAAGACACAGAGGGGGAATATGAGCTGCAGATCAACATCGTTTTTAGTGAAAACTCTCCTCCAGTTTCTGTCACTAAAGCAGTGACGGTTACAGTGAGCGGTAAGAGGGTTTTGAATTTAAGGGCCATATTCATCTGACATTTATTTTTTGGTTTAATTATCTCATTTTAACTTCATAACGTCCAGTGACTCCCATCATGCAAATTAAAGGAGCAAATTAAAACACACTCTGGGCAAACTGACAAGCCTTTTTATATGTTCGTGGCTGTTTTTGCCTCATTGACTTACATTAAAATGGCATTTTTTGATAGTAAAGCATGACCGCATTTAACCTCGCAAGCGACCTTCTTGCTGTTAGGCGAGAGCACTACCTACTGCGCCACCGTGTTGCCCTCCCCATTTTTGATTGTTGCTGGTTTTACGTGTTGGGAAGAGATACAATTGGTCATTTCTACTGTTGATCATCAGTTGCAGTGCAAAGAAAGCACAGTTTCTGTCTTAAAAATTATATGGTTATGGAGTATAGTATGTGCGAGAGTGTGAGCAAAACCTTTGCGCACTTACCTTGATATGTCTGAGAAAATCAAAATAAGTGTTTATTATTATGTTTATTTATTTATTTTATGTTTTATCCATATACTGGTCATGTATTTGCTTAAGAAATCCACATGTATAATGTTAGTTATGTATTATTGTGTATTCTCAGTATTGGCTTAGTCCCTTTATTAATCTGGGGTCGCCAACTTATCCAGCATTTGTTTTACGCAGCGGATGCCCTTCCAGCCACAACCCATCTCTGGGAAACATCCATACATTCTCATTCACATACATACACTACGGACAATTTAGCCTACCCAATTCACCTATACCGCATATCTTTGGACTTGTGGCGGAAACCGGAGCACCCCGGAGGGAACCCACGCCAACACGGGGAGAACATGCAAACTTGAACCAGCGACCTTCTTGCTGTGAGGCGAACGTGCTACTCACTATGCCACCGTGGCACCTAGACAGAGACAAAATAACATAATTGAAACAAATGTTCAAAGAAGAAAGTGTAACAGACATATTCCAGTCTGATGGAAAAAACATTTTCATATAGAAATGTAATGGAGGCTCCTTGTGGGGGCTCGTCCGGGATGGAAGTGAGGTCAGATCACACGATTTTGGCACGATTTTCTTGACGTAGGGTGTAGTAGAGAATCGTAAGCGACAAATAGGCATCGTGACACAAGATTCAATCGTGTCTTCTCGTATAATGTGGCAGAGTTTACGACAACTGATTCCATGCCTGTGAATCCTCACGACGCCGTCGCAGAAAGTCTAGCATGTTTAATTTTTTTCTCGTCCTTTTATGACGAGTTCAGTCACGTGTGTGACACGGCCCATAGGAGCACATAATTTAGACCTTCAATTATCTCAGTGGGTGCTGCCATTAATGCCAGGGTCAGGTAATCAAAAAATAGGCTGCATATTTACTTATGAGTTGGTCACGGTTGGATATGACCAGTCATTGGCTATGCAATCTTTAACTACCTTCTCTAAAATATTAAGGTGTTTTAAGCAATTTTATCTGACAGACTGGCACAAATATGCCGACATCTCCATTCTCACAATGAGTTTCTGAGTTCTCGGGGCACCTGCAGAATTTTATTGGTACGCACCACCCCGCCCCATCATCCCTTTCTTATTTCAATCTCAAAAAACACTGATGCTTGCTGTCAAAGGCTGCATTTATTCATTAAAGTGACATATTCACAGTTTCAGAGAAGCCCATATTAAACTGTTTTCATTGCGCTGGTCAATTACAATTGAATTCGTTTCATCAAATATTTTTTCTTTACATCTCCCACCATGCAGGTACATGTACACTTTAAAACACACAAATGCACACCTTTATTTATTCTCATTCTTTCTTGCTTTGTCAATGTATGGTAGTGTTTACTGTTTATTAATCAATCTAAATTATTTTTAAAAATAAATAAATAAGTGGCATTAATTCGCGCCCTCTCGTTGTTGGTATGCACAGCCGGCACCACTGCTTTCATTCTTTTTTTGTTAAATACATTGTAAAAGCCTCTCCTACTTATTCAAATGTTTAATTGATAGTAAAAACAGTTTAATATAGGCCTCTCTGGAACTGCGAATATTTAACTTTAACTTTATTTAGGCTGTATTATTTAACAAACCAACACAATCTCACGGCAACTTGTGTTTTGGCGCTGAAGCATATAGCGGATTTGTTTTGAAGCGCATCTCGAAGGTTTTTGTTATTCTGTTTTATCTAGTTGTTAACTGACTGGCGCCATGGTGGCGTAGTGAGTAGCACGTTCGCCTCACAGCAAGAAGGTCGCTGGTTTGAGCCTCGGCTGGGTCGGTTGGCATTTCTGTGTGGAGTTTGCATGTTCTCCCCATGGTTGCGTGGGTTTCCTCTGGGTGTTCTGGTTTCCCCCACAGTCCAAAGACATGTGGTATAGGTGAATTGGGTTGGCTAAATTGTCCGTAGTGTATAAGTGTGAATGAGTGCGTATGGATGTTTCCTAGAGATGGGTTGGGGCTGGAAGGGCATCCGCTGCGTAAAACAAATGCTGGATAAATTGGCGGTTCATTCCGCTGTGGCGACCCCAGATTAATAAAGGGACTAAGTTGAAAAGAAAATGAATGAATGAATGTTAACTGACCAACAAAAAATACATGACAATTAAGATACAAATTATAGCTAACGAATTTCGTTTCAAGGGTGCCACGGTGGCGTAGTGAGTAGCACGTTCACCTCACAGCAAGAAGGTCGCTGGTTCGAGCCTCATCTGGGTCAGTTGGCATTTCTGTGTGGAGTTTGCATGTTCTCCCCGTGGTTGTGTGGGTTTCCTCTGGGTGCTCCGGTTTCCCCCACAAGTCCAAAGACATGTGGTATACTGTAGGTGAATTGGGTTGGCTAAATTGTCCGTAGTGTATGAGTGTGTATGGATGTTTCCCAGTGATGGGTTGCGGCTGGAAGGGCATCCGCTGCATAAAACAAATGCTGGATAAGTTGCCGGTTCATTCTGCTGTGGCGACCCCAGATTAATAATCTGAATGAATGAATGAATGAAATTTGTTTCAAAAAGATATTTTTTCCAAGAAGCATATACAAATTATATATTTTTGCCCGTCTAATTGTGTGGTGTTGATTTGTTCCGCTCTCAGGAAAATAGGGATTTAATGAATGCTTCACTGTTTCACAGCTGCTGATGTGCTTTCGTTTCATGTTCAGGCAAGAAAATGTTTAATAGCAACACTGGCAGGAAAATTCGATTTTAAACAAATATATTAATATTAAAAAGGAAACATAAAAGTTTGATCCTGTGAATGTCATAATGAATCCTTTAATGTTGTTATTAGTTGTCAGCCAGCATCAGTGTTTATTCAAATTGAAATAAGAAGATTTTTTTTTTAAATCCAATTGCGATAAGAAATGTTATGATAGCAACACTGCTTTGGGAAATAATGTTCGTCATAAATGTCACGGGATGACTGATCGTGGAGAATCATGTAGTCTGGCACGTCTGTAACCTGCGACGAGTCAAGATTTTATCAAGAAAAAAAATCGCATAATCTGACATAGTGACTTTTGTAACCGACAATTCAAGCGTTCACACTTAGCTGATGATTGATTATAAAGCTAGTTTGGCATGCTGTCCCAGGAGAGAGCCCCGAGCTCATAAGATCCTCGAGCCCGGGGCTCCCTCCCGTTGCAAGGCGAGAGGGGAGTTTGAGCTCGGGTAGATCTTGAGATCTGCTGGAGTAGCTAATGGACCGATATTGATTGCTCTTAGGAGATACTTACTAGGAGCATGTCTATGGTGTCTATTTGGATTAGTCAATTAACTTAAGTTGCATGTTTTTGGACGGTGGGAGGAACCCGGGGGAAACCCACGTGAGCACGGGGAGAACAAGTAAACTCCACACAGAAACATCGGCTGGTTTGGTAAGGACTGGAGCCAGAGACGTTCTTGCTGTGAGGCAACAGTGCTAAGCACTGGGCCGCCGTGCAACCCATCTAGGAAGGAGGAGGAATAGGGGTGGAAGGGGGGATCATTCAAAGCAAAGATAGCTGTGATACGTAACCAAGGCTATTTATAGTAACTTAGGAATTGTCTGATTGATGCGTTGTGAATTGGGTAATGCAGGTCCAGCTGCTAGCAATCATAAGCACATGATCCTCTCGAAATTTGTTTATAAATAAACTCCACTAAAAATCGTGTGATCTGACCGGGGCTTTAGGTGGGTGAATGTAACGGAAGCCAGCTAGTGAAGTGCTATGCAGGTAAACCTCACTCTTCTGACCTCAAAAGTTGCTCTAGAGACAGACTCTAGAGGCCATGGTCTTTACCCTCAGTGTTAGAGCAACCGACTCTAACACTCAATCCCAGCTCAGAGCGGGTTGGGTGCAGTAGGACCAGTGGGTTACAATAATAATAATACAAAAAAACAAACAAAAGAAGGTCGGGGGGTGGGTACACTGTAAAAAATATATCTGTAAATTAGCAGTTTTCAGTATTTTGTGATTCCTGTTTTTATTAATATGCAAACTCCATGCAGCAATGCCAACTGACCTAGCTGAGGCTCGAACCAGTGACCTTTTTGCTGTGCGACGATTGTGCTACCCACTGTGACTCCCTATTATTCATTAGATTATTTCAAACTGCTAAAATGTCAATAAAAGTCACTTTGTTAAACTGTAAAGTTGAATTTTCAGCATCAAATGTCGACAGAGCAGAGATCAACATCCCATAATGAAATCCACAACAGTAAACAAATGGACAAACACTTACTGTTAATTAACAGAAATATTACAGTACTTTACATACAGTACATATTCGTTTCTGTTAGTATGGAAAACACTAAGTAGCAGGGTTATATTTTAATACCTTTTCTGTTTTTACAGTACCTGTCTCCACTCCTGTTATCAGTAAAACCCCAGAATCTGAACTTGTTGAAGACCGGGACAACGTAACACTGACTTGCTCTGCTCAACACGGGACAAAGATCCGGTACAAATGGCTAAAGAACAACATTTTGGTTGCTCCAAGCGACCGGCACACCTTCTCAGAAGACAATGGGATGCTTATCATAAACCCCGTCAAGAAAGAAGACATGGGCCGGTACATTTGCGAGGCTCATAACCAGATCAGCAGAGCACAAAGCCAACAGACTGATCTCAGTGTGTTCTGTGAGTATCTGTCGTCGTTTACTGACCTCAAGCTCATTTATCATCTGTTATCATAGCCGGTGTCGTTATTGGACTCTGTTCCTCCCGCAGCCTGAGAATTGAGCGCTGTTTGCATTGGTGCTCAGACGTTAAACATGATCTGTGTCCTGACGCGTCATTTATAATAACTGAGGGATGAATGTGGGTTGAGTTATTAAAGCTTTCAAAGAGTAATGTTGATGTATACATCAAATTAGCTTTACAGAAGGGATTTTAGAGACATGGATAGTGTGTCCACAATATATTTGTAAAGATTAAATGTTAAAATATGGGTGAAATAATGTTAAACAACACAGTTCATTTGACCCAGACCACAAAACCAGTCCTGAGGGTTTGTTTTAATCAAATAAAATCTCAATAAATAAGCACAAATGGACAAAAATAGACACAGCTATTTGAAAATATGCAGGTTAAAAAAAAAAGATAATATATTGTAAAAAAAAAACGAGTAGAAAGTGTCTTTTAAATTGTAAATTGTCCAAATTAAGTTCTTAAAATAAAAAGATGAAGGGGCAAAGCATAATGTTGGTGTGTGCATAAAAATATACAAGCGATTTTAGAGACATGGATACACGTATGCTAGTATATATAGAGTATATTATTATGAATTATTAGCCCCCTTTGAATTGTCTTTTTCCCAAATGATTTCCCAAATGATGTTTAACAGAGCAAGGAAATTTTCACAGTATGTCTGATAATATTTTTTCTTTCGGAAAAAGTCTCATTTGTTTTATTTCGGCTAGAATTAAAGCAGTTTTCATTTTTTTTAATTCATTTTAAGGTCAGTATTATTAGCCCCTTTAAGCTATTTTTTTTTTTCACATTTTTTACAGATTTTTTTCCTCTCCGGGGAAAAAAGCGGTGCTAATAATTCAGGGGGCTAATACTTCTGTCTTCAGCTATATATAGTTAAAGTCAGAATTATTAGCCCCCTGTTTATTTTTTTCCCCAATTTCTGTTTAACGGAGAGATTTTTTTTTCAACACATTTCCAAACACAATAGTTTTAACAACTCATCATCTCTAATCACTGATTTCTTTTATCTTTGCCATGATGACAGTAAAATATTTTACTTGACGTTTTTCAAGACGCTTCTATACAGCTTAAAGTGACATTTAAAGGCTTAATTAGGTTAACTAGGCAGGTTAGGGTAATTAGGCAAGTTATTGTATAATGATGGTTTGTTCTGTAGAATTGGCAAAAGAAATGTGCATGAAGGGGCTAATAATTTTGACCTTAAAATGGTTTTTAAAAAATTTCAAACTGCTTTTATTCTGGTCGAAATAAACAAATAAGAGTTTCTCTAGAAGAAAAATTATTATCAGACATACTGTGAACATTTCCTTGCTCTGTTAAACATTATTTAAGAAATATTTAAAAAAGAAAAAAAAAATTCAAAGGGGGGCTAATAATTCTGACTTCAACTGTGTGTGTATATTTATTTATTTATTTATTTTAATTGAACAAAAAAGGCCTTTAAAATGGTCCAGGTTTCTTATTAATCAGTACTACTAATAAAATAAAATGATTTTTGATTATAATTACAGTAGGAATTTAGCCAAATGTCTTCATGGAAATTATCTTTACTTATTATTTAAATATGTTTTGGCCTAAAATAAAGGATCCAAATATCAGTAATTGATCATTTTGAGTCATACAATGATTTTTCTCTAATCCCAAAAATGTATATACTCGTACATACAGCATCATGAAAAATTTGATTATTCTTCAAATGGTGCGTAGTTCAGTCGGATACGTCAAGTCAAGCTTGGATCAGCTGATAATCCGCTGTTCATGACGTTTACCAGTCTGGTTCTGACAAACCTGTATGTCACAGTGGTCTATTAAAATCAAACATCCGGTCATTTTTGTCATTCGGCCCGAAATCACATTTTAAATAACTTTTCAGAATCAGAATCAGAAAGAGCTTTATTGCCAGGTATGTTCACACATACGAGGAGTTTGTTTTGGTGACAGAGCTTCTACAGTGCAACAGAATTACAGAGACAGGACAAAAAACAGATAATAAATATATTCAAAAAATAGAAGTAAGTGTTAAATGCAAACATACAAATGGACAAGTGTATGTACAGTGTATTACTATATACAACGTTATATGTGCAGCTGTTACGTGCAAATTGGCATGTAAAGTGTGTTGTTAAATAAGTGTATGTGTGTGTAACAAGTGTATTGCAAGTAGTGATGTTGATTCCACGATTATCATCATCAAGTGTTCATGAGATGGATTGCCTGAGGGAAGAAACTGTTTCTGTGTCGGGCAGTGTGCTGGGTGTGAGGGGTCCAGAGTGATTTTGGCAGCCCTTCTGCTCGCTCTGGATAAGTACAGTTCTTGGGGAGTAGGGAGGGCTGTACCAATGATTCGCTCAGCAGTCCGAACTATTCGATGTAGTCTTCGAAGGTCAGATTTGGTAGCTGAGCTTAACCAGACAGTTATTGAAGTGCAGATGATTCAGTGATGGAGGTGTAGAACTGTTTCAGAAGCTCCTTTGGGAGGTTTAACTTCCTCAGCTGACGAAGAAAGTACAGCCTTTGTTGAGCTTTTTTGACAATGGAGTCAATGTGTCCCACTTCAGGTCCTGAGAGATGATGGTGCCCAGGAACCTGAATGACTCCACTGCTGCCACAGTGCTGTCCATGATGCTCAGTGGGGCAGGGGGGTTTCTCCTGAAGTCCACTGTCATCTCCACTGTTTTGAGCGTGTTCAGCTCCAAGTTGTTGTGACTGCACCAGATAGCCAGCTCCTTAACCTCCTTTCTGTTAGCAGACTCGTCACCGTCCTGAATGAGGCGGTGACCTTTGAAATAGCCTATATATATATTAATGTATATTATAGCTTTTGAAATATTTTTGTAGTCTTCTCCTAACCTGTGCCTTTCTACAACTTTATCCTAACACTGTTTTGAAAGCAGGGTATAATTAAACAGTTAGATATTTACAGGCTATGATGCTTCTCTATAGGCACTGTGTTTACTTGACAAAAGTGATCATAACTGAAATAATAAAAAATATTGCTGCTGCTAAATATCTACGCAGAATGACATTTTTGGGTGCGTTCTGTACTGTTCTGATAGACCCAAACACATTGTAATGTATGAAAATAATGGAATCACTTTTCTTTAGGACCAGTTCTCACTATTAACTAGGTTATTACCTGCCTGTTATTAAGATATTGGATGTTTATTTTAAAGCACATATTCTGCATGTTCTTTTTCCACATCCCTAATCCTAGCCAACATCTACGACCAACTCATTCATTCATTCATTTTCTTTTCGGCTTAGTCCCTTTATTAATCCGGGGTCGCCACAGCGAAATGAACCGCCAACTTATCCAGCATATTGTACACTACGGACAATTTAGCTTACCCAATTCACCTGTACCGCATATCTTTGGACTGTGGGGGAAACCCACGCGAACACGGGGAGAACATGCAAACTCCACACAGAAATGCCAGCTGACCCAGCCGAGGCTCGAACCAGCGACCTTCTTGCTGTGAGGCGACAGCACTACCCACTGCGCCACCGTGTCGCTCCTACGCCCAACTACTAACTATTAATAATCAGCAAATGAGGAGTCTATTGAGGCAAAAGTCAATGGGTTGTTAATTTGAGAATTCCACCTTAAAATAAAGGGACCAAAAACATTTTTAAGAATGTTGAAGAACAGTTTACTAGTAATTATTAATAACTCTTTTGATCATACTTTATTTTAATGTACAATCCATGCTATTAACAAACCATTAACTAAGACTTTTAGCTCAATAAACTACTGATTAGCTGCTTATTAATAGTGAGGTAGTAGTTGGGTTTAGGTTTTTGGTAGGTTTAGGGCTACAAAATAAGATCATGCTAGTGCTAATAAATAATAATAGGCTGGCAGTCAGTAGTAAATAGTGTGAATTGTTACATAAACTATGTTACCACAATTATTGTTTTCCAGATGGACCTTATAACCTGGCAGTAAATTGTGACCAAGCTCTGAAAACGGAAGGGGTTTTTACTGTGAACCCAGGGGAACTGGCGTTTTTTGAGTGTAATGCGGACTCGAATCCTCCAAACACCTTCCTTTGGATCTCGAAAACGGACAACGGGACTGAGATTGTCATGACGGGGCCGCGGTTTGAGGTGAAGACGTACGAGTTGCCACAGGGGAAAGAGTTCTTGTGCAGGGCTTACAATAACGCCACGAAGAAGCAGGACGAGACCAAGTTCACACTGGTGGTCGCCAGACTGGACCGAGGTGAGTCTACATAATATAAATATACTACTTCTAATAGTAATAATTTTTAAGTTACGTAAAAATAATAATAATAATAATAATAATAAAAATAATAATATATTCAGCACATTACGTAAATTATCCATGGCTTTGGTGTTTGTGGTTAATCTGTCTTCATAATTGTTGTTCCTTTGTTCCATCCATTGTGAAACAGCACGGCCATGGCACGCGTGTTTTTCCCGCCCTCAGCTGCTAACTGTAAATCTGTCCCACATCTGTGATTAAGTCTTTTTTGTTCCACTGGAGAGTAAATAAGGGCCTGCACCTGTTCTTTCTGTTTATATCCATACACGCTGTACATTATAGCTCAATCTGGCTACAGTATAAAAAACAAAAACATTAACAATTAATTAATTATTAGTCCTCCTGGATTAGATTTTTTCAACACATTTCTGAACATAATAGTTTTAATAACTCATTTCTAATAACTGATTTCTTTTGTCTTTGTCATGATGACAGTACATACTATTTTACTAGATATTTTTAAAAGATACTAGTATTCAGCTTAAAGTGACATTTAAAGACTTAATTTGGTTATTTAGGCAAGTCATTGATGGTTTGTTTTGTAGACGATCCAAAAAATATTTTTATTAAGGGCGCTAATAATATTGACCTTAAAATATATAAATGTATAATTATAAATATATAATTAAAATCCTCACATTTGAATTTTTAATCCTCACAATTCTCCAATGAGAGTTAATATATATGGATTGTAAAATTTGACTTGATTTTTTTTACCACATTTTAATTTATTTTCTTTACAGTTTATTTTTTAAAAATCGAGTGATTAATTCATTTTATTTTAATTTTGTTTATTACATAAAAAATTAAATTTCTAAGGATTAAAATTTAAAATGTAAACTGCTTTTCTTGTAGCCGAAATAAAACAAATTAGACTTTCTCCAGAAGAAAAAATATTCTAGGAAATACTGCGAAAAATTCCTTGCTTTGTTTTTTTTTACTTCAATTTAACTTTAACTGTACATGTTATAAAAATAAAGGATGAATTAAAGGATGAAGATTTTACAAAATAATGGATTTATTTCCAAACATGAAACTGCTTATTACTTATACGTTAATGTGTTTCCAGGAAAAGCCAAATTCCTCCAGGAAGGGAGCGCAGTGTCTCCGCTGGCGTTAGTTGCAGTCACTTCAGTGCTCATCATTGTGTGTATGATGTTTGTGCTGCTGAGGAAGAGCTGCCATCCCAAAAGAGGTACGATATCTGTGCTTCATAATCAAATTAATGACGTGTTTAACTTAATTATGTGCATCTTTTAAAGTTTGACATTTATATTTAATCAGCCGAAAAGAAAATGAATGAATGAGATTAAAAAATGAGAGTGATTAGAATGTGATTAAAAAATACAATAAAATAGAAAATTAATTCATTCATTTTCTTTTTTGGCTTAGTCCCTTTATTAATCTGGGGTCGCCAACAGCTGAATGAACCGCCAACTTATCCAGCATATGTTTTTATGCCCTTCCAGCTGCAACCCGACACTGGGGGCATCCATACACACTCATTCACACTCATACACTATGGACAATTTAGCTTACCCAATTCACCTGTACCATATGTTTTTGGACAGTGGGGGAAACCAGAGCACCCAGAGGAAACCCACGCCAACATAGATAGAACATGCAAACTCCACACAGAAATGCCTACTGACCCAGCCAGGGCTCGAACCAGCGACCAGGTGATTGTGTTATCCACTGCGCCACCGTGACGCCCCTATAAAATAGAAAATGTATTAGAAAATGATCAGAATGTGATTTTATTTTAAAAATAAAAATATATTAGGGTGCCACAGTGGCGTAGTTAGTAGCACAATCGCCTAACAGTAAGAAAGTCACTGGTTCGAGCCTCGGTTGGGTCAGTTGGCATTTCTGTGTGGAGTTTGTATGTTCTCCCCGTGGTCGCGTGGGTTTCCTTTAGGTGCTCCAGTTGCTTTATATGAATTGTGTAAGCTAAATTGTCCGTAGTGTATGAGTGTGAATGAAAGTGTATGGATGTTTCCCAGAGATGAGTTTCCACTGCGTGAAACATATGCTGGATAAGTTGGCGGTTCATTCCGCGGTGGCAACACCAGATTAATAAAGGGACTAAGCCGAAAAGAAAATAAAGGAATAAAAAAATAGAATAGAAAATATTTGAAAGTGTATATGTTTGAAAGTGACATTGATTTAGTTTGTGATTTTATTTATAGACCATTTTGAGGGATTTAAACAATTCCAATGGTCCAAACATATTTCCTGTTTTACATTTCTAATTTCCAAAGCTTCCAAGAATCCAAAAAGGTCCAAATATTGATAAATAATCCTATGGCAGGTGTTTTAAACTAAAGTTATCATTGAATTGCCTCTTGTTTTAGTTATGAAATAGTTTGACAACAGGCAGGACATTTTCTTGCGCCAGTGACATCACTACATTGAAATGGTCTATAAGAAAGTGAAACTGATATATATATATATATATATATATATAT
>CAIGQQ010000001.1:5183843-5218624 GCA_903798035.1 Danio albolineatus | reverse complement strand
ATTTTTTTTCTTTTTTTAATATTTCCCAAATGATGTTTAACAGAGCAAGGAAATTTTCACAGTATGTCTGATAATATTATTTCTTCTGGAGAAAGTCTTCTTTGTTTTATTTCGGCTAGAATAAAAGCAGTTTTAAAATTTTTAAAGACCATTTTAGGGTCAAAATTATTAGCCCCTTTAAGCTAATTTTTTTCCTATAGTCTACAGAACAAACCATCGTTATACAATAGCTTGCCTAATTACCCTAACCTGTCCAGTTAAACTAATTAACCTAGTTTAGCCTTTAATTCTCACTTTAAGCTGTATAGAAGTGTCTTGAAAAATATCCAGTCATATATTATTTACCGCATCATGGCAAAGATAAAATAAATCAGTTATTATAGATGAGTTATTAAAACTATTATGTTTAGAAATGTGTTGAAAAAATCTGCTCTCCGTTAAACAGAAATTGGAGAAAAAATAAACAGGGGAGCTATTAATTCAGGGGGGCTAATAATTCTGACTTCAACTGTGTATTGACTTATAGTTTCTATTCAAATGTAAATAAAGGCTGAGAAATATATTTGTATATTTGTAAATGTATAATAATAATAAAAAAATGTAAAGTATCCTCTTTAGCTATAAAGTTCTCCATTTAAATATATTTTACATAAAAATTTTAATTTTTTTTTTTTCTTCCTTTTCTACAGTTGTGAAGAACTTCTGCAGGCGGTAAGAGAAATAACTCCCTTCTCAGAGGATTGCAATAGACATAAGTGTATCATTTATATGAGCAGATGAATGAAGCGCTGTTGTCCTGCAGGACGATGACAGAGCAGAGAGGACTTCACCGCTCCGGTACGTTCACTGTAATATATCTGTGTTGTTAAGCAGAGATGTGTACACTGGCTCTCTGAACAAACATACACTCCTCCACCATATCAACATTACCACTGCAAGAATCATATCTGCTCGCTTTCTGCCAGCACATGCTATAAACACATTTACCACCTCGCTGCTGCGGCTTTACTTGGTACACAGTCACTCCCTTGAGAAAATAAACAGGATATTACCAGAGAAGTACACCGTCTAAAGTGAAATACATGTGGGGATAAATGCTGTAAGAGTGGCTGAGGGGACAACATGTGCTTTTTATTAGATTAGATGTAGATTAGATTCAACTTTTGTCATTACACATGTACAAGTACAAGGCAGCAAAATGCAGTTTAGGTCTAACCAGGAGTGCAGTAGCAGCAAGTTCAGAATACAGGTATAAATTATAAGGTGTAGCCATAGAAAAACTATGGTGATATTTACAAATGGATGTACTATGAACATTGATTATGAACAGATTTACAATAAATGATTTTACGTACAGGTTGCTATTAATAATCAGAAGTGTGCAGATAGATAAACATAATTACAAATGTATATGAACAGTATATGTACAATTTTTAAATGTGCAAATGTTCAATAGTGCAGTGATTGTGAGGAGTATAAGTTATGAGGAGAGTGGGGGTGTATTAGGGGAGGCAAAAGAGTCAGTGGGGGGCAGAGTTCCAAAGGGCGACAGCTCTGGGGAAAAAGCTGTTCCTCAGTCAGCTGGTTTTTGTCTGAGGGAGCCTGAAGCGCCTGCCGGAAGGTGAGAGAGAAAACAGTCTGTGAGCAGGGTGAGAGGAGTCCTTGAGAATACTTCGTGCTCGGCACAGACAGTGTTTTTTCTGAATGTCCTCTATAGCTGGAAGTGGAGTCCCTGTGATGTGTTGGGCAGTTTTCACCACCCGCTGCAGTGCCTTACTAATTATTAATTACTAATTATGGATCTATTATTTATTTTATTGTGCTTTTTGTAGCAGTTAAGAAAACAGAACAACATCCTAAAATAAAGCTTACACACAGTATGCAACAATAGTTAAAACATAGTGTAAAAATTAGTCATTTGTTTATTTATTAAGTTAATAAATAAATAAAAAAGTGAAATACTGTATAAACAGTATTTATCAGTATATACAATGGGGAAAACAGTATATACAATGGGGAAAAACCCATTTAATAAAATAAATTCAATGGATTCCCACTTTATTTTCTGCCCAACTCCTGATTCAGTGATTTTCAGAGATATCTTTAAAACACCATTCATTTTAAATCAAGCAGCTTTGGGATTCATTTCACAGCATATGTAGTGCCATGAAAGTCCTTACTGTACTTAACATTTCACTTACACATAGTATTTACACTGAAAATTAACAATTTTAACTATTTTAGTGGCCTTCACTGAACGCGCTTTACTTTTCAAAGAAGGTGAGGCACCTGCACTGCACTAGTCGTGGGAAGTTCTGATTATTAAAATGTTATGAGATGCTTACAAACACATCTACAACTAGCTCAAACGTCGATCACATTACTACACACATATCATGACTTGAACACTACTGTACAATGCAATGCTACCCGTTGTTTACCTGGTGTTTTATCTATGATTAGCTCTGCTCATCTCTTCTCGCATGTCTTTAAATTTGAGTCGTTCGTTCACCTGACACTGACCGTCCGATATAAGCTTATCTAATTATAAAAAAAAAAAAAGAAGAACATACAAATGGCTTTCAGTGTATAACCTTATATAATGTCCCCTCTGGTCTCCTTTTTATTTTTTTCTTTAGTTTATTTAATTTATATTTTTCATTTTTTTTTCTCTCCTCTTTAAAATGTATTGTGCAGATTGTAACAACATCTCTGTTTTTTCGGAATGTTCTAAGTTTCTGCAATCTATTATTAACTGTTTTTGAAATCAATTAATTAATTAATTAATTAGTTAGTTAATTAATTAATTGAACAAATAATAAAAGCTTAACTAATGCTTAAAGTCTGAGCCAGAAAAAAAAGATTAGTTCACCTTTGATTCTTCGGGTTTTTGTGTTGTTCGTTCATCATGTGACGGTATTTAAATGCATATGACCGGCTTCTGTCTGTCATGTGAAGAACGAACGGCTCAAACATGATAGATGAACTAATGAACCAAGCTTCTACTCCACCTACACAAATATGCGCATGCGCGAATGAATAAATCACTCCCTGGGAGGACTCATCACTCCCAAGATAAAAGATTCATTCAAAACTTACTAAGCGGAAGTTCAAATCGTTTCCCCGATGACATTTGACACTTGCCAAATTAGTGAAATAAATGACCAAAATACCTGTAATGAGTATAACCACATTCACCATCGGTTCACAATCACTCTCGTAGGAGAATACTATTTTCACAATCCAAAATAAATAAAGTTATCTAACACGTGCGCCCGATAGTTCCACCCCTTCCACAACGTGCATAAAGCTGCAGTCGCTGAGTGTGTGAAGTGTCCATCATTACACACTTCATTTTACCAGTTAAATGAGTGCATCATCCAGGTAATTAAAGTCCACTTATTATTTTTAGTGAGTTTTTTTAGTGTGAGCGCACTACTTACGCTATTTATACTACAAAATGGCGTAGAATAATGCGATTTGGGACGCACCTACTGCCTGTATTGGTTGACAAGAAAAAAGAAGTGCGCTGCACTTTTTCATGTCGCTAAGCAACCACTGAATCAGCTGCGTATTATCTGTGAGCATTGCTGTTGATATTGTTATAATTGTAATATTTAATAATATTGTGATATTTTAAATTTGTGAAGTCATACATCTTTGGATAAATCTAAACAGTGACCACTAGTCCCTCCTCCATCTTTAAAAGTCTCTGTAGTGGTCTTGACAACACAAACACTGCTGTCACCTCAGTGGAAAACCCGCCTCTGCTATCATTTGGTTGGAGAATGAAGAAAACGCAATGCTGATGTATTTGCATTGAAGGATACCTATCGTCAGGGGCGCCGCTAAGGGGGGGAAAGGTAGGACGATTCTAAGGGCCCATGCACTCTAGGGGCCCCCAGAGATCTGCTTTATAATTAATATCAATACTATAATGTAATATAAATTATTAATGTATCTCTAAATTACAAGTAAAACAATTTATTAGAAAAAAAAACGGCTTATATCGGCCTCTCGGGTCTGTCACTGTCAAATCGCACCCCCCTCCTTTCACTGTATGGTTCAGTCCGTCAGTAGCGGGAAGAGAGTTGATACTTTGAGAGCGATCGTCAGGTAACCTGTCAAAGCAGCGATGGTTAACACAGATTAAATCCGGTCATCAAAAACTAAAAGAGAGGCTACAAAAAGCAGAGAGAGAGAAAAAGGGACGGCAGTTGCTATCACAGTTTTTTGAAAAGAAAGGTAACGTTATGTCTATTCACAGAGCTTTCTGTTTGCGGTAATGATAGCGCCGCTAGTTTAATTTATTTTGCTAATGATGAGCTCTTTATATATACGCCCTCACCCGCTCTTCCCTACGAAGTTCCCCAAACTCATCTCCCAGTTGAAGAAGCAGGTAACTGAGATCCTGCCTTTAAAAACAGCATGTGCATTGCAGTCTGCGTTTAAGTATTAATTTCACTATGATATTAACTTAATTGTTGACGTGGCCACTATTAAATGACTGCTATTTTTCCACAATGTTGATTATGTAGAATTATATTAGTTATAACAGCAAACATAAAACTGAAAGACAAAACTTTAAATATATCAAGTTAGGTTTCCTTGAAAGATAATGATCTATTTAATTTTTTTTGCCCAGTGGACCATTTCTAGTAATATAACTGATTAGTCAAACTCATACCATATCAGCAGAATAGTGTAAAACAATATCTCAATGTCCATGCAGACAAGTTTTGAATTAATTATGTATGTTTTAAATATGTCATAGCCAGGATGCTCCTCATGCCAGTCTTTTGAGCCTAGATTGTTAAAGTAGAGCCCATAGTGAATGGCGCAATTTAAATGTAATTACTTTATTGCATGTACTCAGTTACACAAGCACGTGTGTAAACACACACACACACATACAGATATACACACATACACATATTAGCCCCCCTTTATTTTTAATTTTTTTAAATATTTCCCAAATTATGTTTAACAGAGCAAATTTTCACAGTATTTCTGATAATATTTTTTCTTCTGGAGAAAGTCTTATTTGTTGTATTTTGGCTTGAATAAAAGCAGTTTTTAATTTTTTAAAAACCATTTTAAGGTCAAAATTATCAGTCCCTTTAAGCATTTTTTTTTTCTCGATAATCTACAGAACAAACCACTGTTATACAATAACCTGCCTAATTACCCTAACCTGCCTAGTTAACCTAATTAACCTAGTTAAGCCTTTAAATGTCACTTTAAGCTGTATAGAAGTGTCTTAAAAAATATCTAGTCAAATATTATTTACTGTCATCATGGCAAAGATAAAAGAAGTCAGTGATTAGAGATGAGTTGAAAATGAAAAACTATTATGTTTAGAAATGTGTTAAATTGGTGAAAAAATAAACAGGGCTAATAATTCTGACTTCAGCTGTGTGTATATATGCACATAAAAATGTCAAATTTTCAGTGAATATTTTATTTCTGTTCCTTTTTTTGTACTACGTTTACATTTGAACAATAAATCATCTGCTAGCTACAGTCATGTAGTTTTTTTTTTACTAAATACTGATAAGTAGTGTACAAAATCAATAATAAACTGCATAGGTCAGTATAACTACATCGCGGACAAAGAGTTTAGATAGCTAGCTTTGTAGTAGGGGGCCCATCCTCATATTTTTTCATGGGGCTCAAAATTGCTAGCGGCGCCCCTGCGTATCGTGCAAAAAAAATGTATATGGAGGATACGCATCACGCTTTTTCCATTCAGAGTTGACGTTTTTCAACTCCATGTGCACATTTCACAATGGCAAAAACACTAGGTGGTTAAAACACAAAGCACACAGGCTGCATAAGCGGCATGCAAAATGCTTGCGGCCATTAGAAAACCATTAAAAACAAAAAGTGCATTCGGTGTGATCAAGCCACTGAAGGGCATCCGCTACGTAAAACAAATGCTGGATAAGTTGGCAGTTCATTCCGCAACCCCAGATTAATAAAGGGACTAAGCCGAAAAGAAAATGAATGAATGAAACAATCTTTTTACATAGATATAAAGATTAATTTAAACTAAATAGATTGTTGCATGTTTTAAGATATGCTGTAATAACATTGTTTTTAACATCGTTTTTCTTATTATTTAACATTTATGCGTAGACATTACATGAAACATTAGGTCATGAAAATGTGCTTGAAAGTCTTGGAAAAGTCAAATAGTCATTGAATTTTAGTAGTAAAAATGTGAATGAACCCTGGAATAAACATAAACAAAGAAGACTGATCACACACTTACCAAATCCGTAGAGACAGGACAATCAACACCAACTGGAACCGCCTCTTTTTTTTAATAGGAGAGGAGGGGCAAATCTGAATTTCACCATTAGCAGATGTGAAAAGCACTCGGGTAAAAATAGTTCCTTACTAACATATTTTTGTCGCGTGTTAGCAGACCACTGTAATCCACACATGTGGGTCCACACGCAGCGGTGCTCTCATGGTGAGGAAATGGAAACAAAACTTTTGTTGCGGCACATTTTAAAATGCAACACTGATGACCCATATCTCCGAACTATTTTTCTACTGCTTGTTTGAATTACAGTTGGCAACACAACATGGCGTCTCTCTGAACACTGTAACAGGTAAAAGGAGTCTTCAGAGTTATATCATGCACCTCATTCACAATAGAGCGCGCTGATTGGTTTGAACCAAGATGAAAAAGACGTCACATTTTGTACCTGCCATCTCCGCTGGAATTTACACAAGGATCTCATCGCCGTGTCGCAGCTTCAAACAAAAATTTAAAACCTGAAAGAATGAATGCGCTTGAAACAACACACACACACACACACGCACACACACAAAAAAAACTACTTTCACTCTTTAGTAAAATATATGTGTCCTAATAGTGTTTTTAGCAGCGTGGGACACATATATGACTGTCAACATCTCAAAAAATTTGTTTTTTTGTTTTGTTTTGTTTTTTTACACATTTAAGTGGATTGAACATAAAACAATTAAGTTGACTTAAAAAAACCTCAAGAGTTGCATTGAATCAGCTCATATTGAATAAGTTATTTGAACAAGCAGCAAAGATATTTTATTTTTTAATATTTCTTCCAAGAATAATGTTGAAAAGTTTTTAAAAAATGACTTTTATTGACATTTTTATAGTAGATTTGTAATATAACGTATCTGAGTAATATACTTGCAGGTCATGAAAGTGCAACTGAGGATTTTGGAATCTATGAATTTGTCTCTGTGCCTGGGAAAATGGAGTCAACACAGGTAAAAAAAACAAAAAGAACAAGTATCGCTCACTGTTTTGCATGAGCAGTTTTGTCCCAGAACAGTTGATTATTTTTTCTTCTTCCCTGTGTTTTCCAGGCATCCTGCAGGTCTTTGGCGCGGCTGGATTCAGTCAGAGATTTGCATACCACCATCTATGATGTCATCAGACATGTGCCTGAAACGCCAACACTGAGTCTTTTGAAGTGAGAGCCGGATGCTCCACGTGTGCTCAGGTGAAAGATTCCTCTCTCCACAGTCACACATTCAAGCACTTCTTTTGTTTTACAATTATTCCTTTTTGTACTTTTACAAATCTTAAACTCTGAAAATCGTACAACTTGTGCTGCGCACTGAAGTTTATATGATCTTAAAAATATTCACATATATAAGAGAATTATGAGATTTTTTTTCTGTAGCAAAATGCTTAGAGTATTTATATATGAATGCAGCCGCCGTCTAACGTTGTTGTCTTTGTTTCATTTTGAATGTAAATATGATGTTTGTGTTTTGTACTTGTAAAAAAAGAATGTATTTTTTGCACACTGCAGTGTATTGCCATATTTCCCGTTACATCTTAAATGTCACAAACCCTTTACATTTCACGGGTAGCAGCTTTTGAATGTAAAGCAGACGTCTTCTGTCTGTTCTGTTGTTTATGTCTGGCATCTGTTCTTATTTTAACAAAGATGAATGATCCATAACTGCAAAATAAAATAAAGGTTTTTAAAAATATATATAGGTTCTTTTCTTATCTTGTTATATCCGTGTGTGTGTGTGTGTGTGTACTGTAATTTAGTGGAACAGCCCTGGTTTTCAATCACATACAATTCATGTTTATTTCTATAGCGCTTCTACCATGCCGATTGTGTCAAAGCAGCCTAACGTAGACGTTCCAGGAGATTGAAACTGTGTCAGTCCAGTTTTCAGAGTTGATGTTCAGTTTAGTTCAGTTCAGCGTGGTTTAATTTTCACTGCTAAAAGCAAATCCATCGATGTGCATAACCACCACCGCATCTGCTCAGGATACGGCCTGGTCCAGGATTATGGATACCTCATCTTTTCACAGGTCTTGGATCACATCAATGCACAGTCTCTAGAGGCCTCAGGATGAGTATCTCCAGGTGGAAATACAGGAATACAGAAGGAAGACATTTGGTGTTTTGACCAATTAAATCTGGAATAAAAAATGACAAAGATCTGAAGAAATGTTCTCATGCATTAATAGAATTAAATGAATAACATTTTACTCAGAATAAGTAGCGAATCCAGCCTCACAGCAAGAAGGTCATTGTTTTAAGCCCTGGCTGTGTCAGTTGACATTTCTGTGTGGAGTTTGCATGTTCTCACTGTGTTCCTGTGTGTTAGACTTGCTCTATAGGTGGATTGGTTAAGCTAAATTGTCCGTAGTGTACAGTATGTGTGTATGTCCTGGTCCTCCAGGTTGGGGGTTGAGTGTTGGGTTAACAACCCACCTTGTAAAAATTAGATGTTACGAAACACCATCATGGTGCGGCAAAATATTACCTTCGATATAAATGGCCCTGGGAGCATTATGTAGGCCTGGCACCTTGATGTCAACATCAAATTGACGTCAAAATTGCAAATCATTTGATGTCGAAAAAACCTTGACATCCGTTTGACATCCACTCACTGATGCACCAGCAAAACAACAACACAAAAAAGTTTTAACATATAATTCAATTCAATTCAATTCACCTTTATTTGTATAGCGCTTTTACAATGTGGATTGTGTCAAAGCAGCTTCACATAGAAGGTTATAGTAAATTGAAAATGACAGTTTAGTTATTAGCTAGTAAATTAATAGCTAGTATATAGCTGAGTTCAGTTCAGTTCAGTGTTGTTTAATATTCACTACTTAGAGTTCAAACACTGAAGAGTAATCCATCGGTGCGCAGCTCTAGCTGCAGTCTAGTCGCCGGAGGCTGGAGAACTCGAGGCTCGTCTGTCCTTGGAGGGTCATAGGAATCCGTCTCTTGCTTGCTACTCCGCCAAGCAGCTGCTCGGGATACAGCGAGGTCTGGGGTTAAGGAGCCTTGGAATCGTCTCGTCACGGGTCTTGGATCGCATCCGTGGCGCTGCAAAGTCTTAGTATAAGAAAAGTATAAGAAAGTATAAGAAAACTTTTATTCACGTTTAAGCTTCAATTAAACTACAAAATAGAATTCATATCAATGCATATAAACTACCTTGACATAAAAAAACAAGATGATTGACATCAAACATTGGTGCCAAAAAAAATCGAGCCCTGTAATCCATTTTTTTTTTGATGCAAAGACATAATAACAAAATGTACTATTGTTTCATCTATATTCTAATTTAATGTTTATTTATAATGTTACATATAACGTTTATTAAAATAGTTCATTATAATGTATTTTTTATATGTTCATATTATAATCATTACTACTAAAAGAAAAATCATAGGTCTTCGAAAAAAGAAAAAATATCCTATAATGTAGTGATCTAAAAAATTATTAATTGACAGAATCAAAAATATCTTATAGAACAAAGTAAAATTCCATAAAAAACACAATGTCTAATAATTCTAAAATCAAAATCAGATCCCATAGGAAAAGTGGAAATTCCAATAAATTGAGCCATAATGTCCAAAGGGACTTTAAAATCCTATAAGACCAAGTAAAAATCCAATAAAAAAAATTCTGAATGTCTATTAGAATTTTAGGAATCAATTTTTTTGACAAGGGTAATGTTAGATTTAAGGTTGTTTTGCCATCACGGTTGTAAACTGACGAAACAATTAGCTTTTTTGTTCTGTTTTTTATGTCATTTTATCCCGCTGGATACCAGAAACAGCCGGAAGGTTTATAATGTGACTGTACGTGTGTTTATTTTGAGCAGAGGTATCAGCAGCTGAGCTCATCTCTGCCTCATTTGACAGTGAAATGAGCAGCGAGAACAGCGGCGCTTTATTGACGACAAACACACTCACTCTCTGTCGAATGACTTCAGCATAAACAGGCAGTTGGAAACACTCTCACACTCCTACGCTAAATTATTTTTGTCAGATAGCAGAAATATAGGCTATTTGTTGTAAACTTTCTCCGACGCAAAAAAAAACCCAAAACAAAGGATTTGCAAGTTTTTCTAAGAATCCTTATGTGGTGAATGTTTGCTGCCTGTCCTGCGTTTGCTGTAGCTAACAACCAATTTAGTTTAGCAGGGGATCTTAGAGCTTATCTGTAGAAAAATCACATGATAAAAATGCTATAGTTACTTAATATAGTAAATATATAGTGTTTTTTAAACTATAGGCGAAAATCTGTGGTAGGCTATAGTTGCTGTGGCAATACAAACAAACTTTTCTGCAACTACAGGGTATATTGCATCAATACACCACAGTTTACTGAAGTAAAAAGTATACAGTATTTATGACAGTTTAGCATCATACTATAGCCTATATATCATTATACAGCATATAGTAACCACAAAAAGTTGTCGATATTAATATATGCAGTATAATAAACTTTACGCTAGTTCAAAAGTAAAAAAAAAAACATAGTATTTACATTAAATGATGGTACACCATTTCAATGTGGTCATGTCATTGGCTCATGAACATTTCCTGCTTGTTATCAAACGATTTCACAACTGTAACAAGAAGCAATTCAATCATAACTTAATGTTAAAACAGCTATCATAACATTATTTTTAATATGTGGCTTTTTTGGATTCTCGGAAGCTATAGAAATTAATAATGTAAAACAGGAAATATGTTGGAACCATTGCTTTTGTTTACACCTCTCAAAATGTTAAAGCATTTTGTTTAATTCTCATATAAGGGTGGAGAGCAACATATGGAAATTTCTAATAATGGGTTCCACCAGGGTATTTACACCACATTATACAAATATAATTGCTCAAAGGCATGTCAGCTTTTTAATTTAGCTCCAAACATAAAAGTGAACTAAAAAAAAGTCATGTGAACCATAGGTTTGTCTCAGGCCACACACACACACACAATTGTAGACTCACACCTATAATTATGGGAACTTCGCTTTGATGTATTGATTTTTTATTGTGAGTATATACCCCCCTGCCCCTATACCCAACCCATTTTTTACAATAAAATATGTTTACACTATTTAAAATAGCTCATTATTTATTAATTATTTCCAAACAAATTCCCCAAAATGTCAAAATTAAGTGTTATTGTTGTACTTGGACACACACACACACACACACACAGTAAAATTAAGCAAAAGATCAAAATTAAATATGAAGTATGATGAAAAAAGTCAAACTTTGCATTTACCAACTCATGATTATTAGATAAAAGTTTGAATTCTGACATAAAAACCGTCCCACATAGCAAAATATCTCTGGCCCACACAATCAGCTTTTGCTTGGCCCACATGCTGCAGTGAATTATGGCTTCCAGACAAGGCCAAACATCGACCATATCTGGGCCAAGACTCAACCAAGTTAATAACCCATAACTGGGCCTGAACTAGGCCAGATATGTTGGTGTGTCATGACTGCAAGGATCCCCACATAGCAAACGATTTCTGACCCAGCTCTGGGCCACACAATAACTTTTCCCTTGGCCCAAGTCCCACAAAGAATGACAGTCCTGAAGTGGCCCATAACTGGACTAAAAACAAGGGCCACACATGGACCATAACCAGCCTGAATCTCAGCCAATGTATCACCCTTAACTGGCCCTGAACTGGGTTTATTATTGGTACTGATTCTCAGCTTTAAGTTTATACTTTAACCAGAAACTCCAAAAACTGAGCCATAACCCAGCCTAATTTTACTTAAACAATGTGAACAATCGCTACACTGATCTGGGCCACACACCTCCCATCCACAACTGGCCCAAATGTAGTTTGCCGTTATGCATGCAGTGCCATCCTTGCCATGCATGGCCCACATTCTGCTGACATTATGCATGCCAGTACCAGCAACACGCCAGCAGGGCCATAATCAGGCCACATTTGAGCAAGGTCCATTTGCTATGTGGGGAAACTGGTAAACCCATGAATCACTGCACTTTAGGGGTGCTATGGGCGTGCTTTTTCTTGAAGCGACCTGATTGGTAGAATTTTTTTTTCTTTATTTGAAAATAATAAAAATGTATTTTAAATGTGGCTCAAAAAAGGCTAAACTTACGTGGCCCACAGGTCAAATATTAACATCTGGGCCAAACATTTTACATCTAGCTCGAGTATTGTGTGCCGCCTTAAAGACGGTGCCACCTCTGCTAAACCAGGGCCATGTTAGGCCCACATCCTGTATGCCAGTGCTGGATGAATGCCTGCTGTGCCAGATTTATGCCCAGTCTGGGCCAGAATTATTTGCTACCTGGGTTATTATACACACAAGTTTAAATAGAAAATTCATTTATTCATTAATTTTCTTTTCAGCTTAGTCCCTTTATTAACCTAGGGTTGCCACAGCGGAATGAACCGCCAACTTATCCAGCATATGTTTTACGCAGCGGATGCCCTTCCATCAGTGGGAAACACCCATACACACTCATTCACACACACCAGGCCAATTTAGTTTATCCAATTTACCTATAGCTTTCCCAGAGATGGGTTGCGGCTGGAAGGGCATCCGCTGCATAAAACAAATGCTGGATAAGTTGGCGGTTCATTCTGCTGTGGCGACCCCAGAATAATAAAGGGACTAAGCGAAAAGAAAATGAATGAATGAATTCACCTATAGCACATGTTATTGGACTGTGGGGGAAACTGGAGAACACGGGGAGAACATGCAAACTCCACACAGAAATGCCAACTGACCCCGAGGCTCGAACCAGCGACCTTCTTGCTTCTTGCACCAAAACCATAAACATTACACTACAAAAATGCAAAGTGATGTCATTATTCTGCCTTTTTATCCTGTAGTCTAATGTTAACATTTTATTTTATATTAATGACTAGAGCGTTATGCTTTTAGTGAATCGCTATTCTGACAAAGAACTTCATATCCCAGGCTGCACTGCTCTCCTGTCACGTGAGCCCAACTCTGAAACATGGCACCTGTCTAGCACTGCAGGGATCGGCTTTTGACAGAAAAAGATCACAGAAAACATCGCGTTTTAGTCTTCGGTGTCCTCGACTGTACGATGCAGAAAATCAAGTCTCTGATGGCCCGTCAGGTGAGTTATTTCTCATTTTAACTCAGGCTGCTGCTTCATTTCATTGACGAATCCGGAAGCATCATTAAGCTAACCTGCTAACTAAAATACAAATAAACAGAAAAAGAGGCGATATGTTCTAGAGGTCTGCACATTTAATAATAGTATACTTCCACTTGCAAGCTGTGCATTTGAAGACATTAACCAGAATAAGTGAATGATAAATAAAGGGTTGATTGTGAGCTTTTAAGTAGTAAGTTGAGTTATTCAGAGCTTATACTGCACAGAATTACTTTAAAAATGAAATCAGTAAACTGTTAAATCAGAATTATTTGTTAAAGTCATTAGTTGACATTTAGACGATGAACGAACGTTTCGTCAACTATTGTTTTGGCATTGTCAATATGGTTTCAGCATGTTCAGACGTGTTGTTGTTCATATTTATTGTTATTGCTCAATACATTAATTACACAATGTGTTTGGAGGCTGACTTTGTTAATTATTTGATCATAATAATCATCACTAGCTGTCTATGCAGTTGCCATGGTTACATCCTCACGCTAATCATTTCTGTCTGATTAGCTTGTATTGTAGCTAGCCTGAACACTTGCTCTGACCTGCTGAAAAGTAAATAAAATGCACATATACTTTAAATTATACTATTTATTGTTGTTATGTTGGAAATTGATCAGGTTTTTGTATCAAATTGTTGACCTAATTTAATAGAATGCCAATTGTTTTTGACGTTTCCTTACTTAAAACATATAAATGCACCTCCATCTTTTTTTATTCACAACCATTCTTTATAATTACTGTACTTAATGTTATTTTTTAATATGGATGTATAATTTTAGTGCGGGGGTGCAGTGGGTAGCACTGTTGCCTCACAGCAAGAAGGTCACTGGTTCGAGCCCTGGCAGGGTCAGTTGGCATTTCTGTATGGAGTGTGCTTGTTCTCCCTGGTTTCCTCCGGGTGCTCCGGTTTCCCCAAAAAGTCCAGAGTATGCGCTATAGGTGAATTGGTTAAGCTGTATGTGTTTATGTCCTGGTCCTCCAGGTTGTGGGTTGAGCGTTGGGTTAACGACTCACCTCGTAAAAATGAGATGTTAGGAAACACCAACATGGTGCGGCTAAATATCAACTTCGATATAAACGGCCCTGAAAGTAAGTAAGTGTAGTTTTAGTTCATGGTTTAGACAAACTTATTTAATTATTTTAAAAATGCCAAAGAATAGCCGGTGATACTGTATGATAAATAAGTAGTATATTACTTCATTCATTCATTCATTTTCTTTTCGGCTTAGCCCCTTTATTAATCTGGGGTCGCCACAGCGGAACGAACCGCCAACTTATCCAGCATATGTTTTACGCAGCGGATGCCCTTCCAGCTGCAGCCCATTTCTGGGAAACATCCATACACACTCATACACTATGGAAAATTTAGCCCACCCAATTCACCTATACTACATGTCTTTGGACTTGTGGGGGAAACCGGAGCACCCGGAGGAAACCCACGCAACCACAGGAAGAACATGCAAACTCCACACAGAAATGCCAACTGACCCAGCCGGGGCTCGAACCAGCGACCTTCTTGCTGTGAGGTGAACGTGCTACCGACTACGCCACCATGGCGCCCAAGTGTATTACTATATTAGAAAACTAAATAATGAAACATAAGAGAAACTAAATATTTTCCAGTGGGCTCTATGCACAGCTAGAGTTTTAAAGCTGACAATAAACTTCCGGTGAAAGCTTAATGTGACTTTTCAATTTCACAAGTTGTTTTTACAGCTTATATGTGGTAATGTAATTACAATACATTCAGTTAAATAGACTTAAACATTCATTTAGTTGAGATTAAATACTGTTGTAACTGCTAGCGCCCTCAGTAGCAACAGGCTAGTGCAGAAACTCCATTGAAAATACTGAGGTAAAATAAACTCATGTTTTAAAGACATGGGGGGGGGAAATCAAGTTTGATGCTGTGCTTCTTGTCCGATCTGAGACCCACTTCATATCGTATATCTACAGGCAGCGAAGATCACAGATTTTTAAAGAAATCAGATCTTAAAAGTGACAATTTTATAATGGAAAGACAGGTCACCTGAATCCACCGAGCTGCCTGGCCGAAAATTAAAAGTCAGTGAGCATATAGCCTAATGTTTTACATGTTTTTATAATGTCAAATTTTCACACTTATAATGGTTCCTAAATGAGGATAGTAAAGAAAACTTGCTTGGATCACTGTGTACAAAAATATAAAAAGCTCTCTTTTTTTCCCCCCTTAGAATTGAACTTTTCTACTAACAAATTTCTTTGAGTTTACTTCTTGCATTTACAAGTATTTATTTCTCAATTCTGTGTTAATAACTAGCAAATACGACGTTGCATTGTGCAGTTCTAAAACAGAGAGTCAGAATTGTGAGATATAAAGTCACAATGACCTTTTTTTTGTTATTCAATGACAGAAACACACTTGCACTGGATGATAGTACATTGTCTGTGGCATCTATAAGGTTGTAAGACTAATACAATATTTAGTTTACTGTTTCATTATCTCCTACAGGGTCTGAAAAGTCCCCAGGAGAGTGTGGTTGACATGAGCCCAGTGGAAAGCTTCAGGACTCCAAGCAAGGTCAGTTTATGCTCTCAAACCAAACCTGTGCTGTTTCTGTATTGAGCTTCTGGTTTTGTGGGACTGCAGTAGGAAGTTTCTGAGAACTGTTAGCACTCACTGACAGTCAGGTTGTCAAACGCTTGCTTTAAAATGTCTTTATTGACTGCAGGAACCAATCCTTCTGGAAATATTATAGAGTCTAGGTCTGTATTGCTGTACTCTTAACTGTATTTGATAGCTTTAGTAGTTGCTGTCAGCCACCCTTCAGGGAGCCACAAAGAGCTGCAGTTTGTTCTACATAGTAATCGTCTTTTTTGTTGCAATGTTTGTGTTCTCAAGCGGCTGTGGAATGTTATGTGACTGAGTGAAAGATATGCAGAGTATTACCTGCATTAAACATAGTATGAAAAAGATTAGGCGCCACGGTGGCGTAGTGAGTAGCACGTTCGCCTCACAGCAAGAAGGTCGCTGGTTCGATCCCCGGCTGGGCCAGTTGGCATTTCTGTGTGGAGTTTGCATGTTCTCACCGTGGTTGCGTGGGTTTCCTCCGGGTGCTCCGGTTTTCCCCACAGTCCAAAGACATGTGGTACAGGTGAATTGGGTAGGCTAAATTGTCGGTAGTGTATGGATGTGTGTGAATGAGAATGTATGGATGTTTCCCAGAGATGGGTTGTGGCTGGAAGGGCATCCGCTGCGTAAAACAAATGCTGGATAAGTTGGCGGTTCATTCCGCTGTGGCGACCCCGGATTAATAAAGGGACTAAGCCGAAAAGAAAATGAATGAATGAATGAATGAAAAAGATTAACCGTCATAATGCATTCAGAATATGCAACAAATAATGCATTCTGGGTCTGCTATTAACCGTTATTTTTTTGTCAGTAATAACTATATTGTATGTGAGAAGCAAATTAATCAATAAATGTGAAAAAAATGCCATCATATTAATGAGTTTACCCTATTTTGACAGATTTCAAACGTGTGATAGATAGATGGATGGTTGATTGAATAGATCCATCCTTCCTACATTTACGGTTACATTATAAACCATAGGATTGCAGTCTAAACATTAGGTAATAATAACAAACTATATATATTGTGAAAGCTTAAATGTCTAGCTTCCATATATGGTAACTGATTTTTGAGAATTATTACTGTTCAACAGTTATTTATTCGTTTGCAACAAGAGCACTCATCAGAGTCTTCGCTACAGCAGTACTTCGCTACAGCAATCCACATGTAAACAATTTTTATTTGTTTTGTAGTTTTGTAGAGGGTAAATTTTGATCAAATACCATAAAATTGCCCATACGCTATTGTAATTTGATGTCTATTTTAAAAATATTGTCAAAAGTATGAAAAAAATAAAGTTCATGTTTCTAAAAACATAGACTGGAATAGGGGACCCCCTTATATGGTCACCAGTGGTAACTGAATGTCATCTAGTGGTGATGTTTGATATTGCACACAAAATGTTACTGAAAGCTAATTTTTTTCAGGTATCAACTACATTTTATCAGATATTTAGCTTTGTCAATTTTAGGCTAAAACTTTTTGTTAAGTACATATTTTATGTAATACAAAAAATACAATAATAATGAGTTTACCCTATTTTGACTGATTCAAAAATAGATAGATAGATAGATAGATAGATAGATAGATAGATAGATAGATAGATAGATAGATAGATAGATAGATAGATAGATAGATATCGAAAGAAATATAGATAGAACGAAAAAAATATAAATGTATTGTTAATCTATATTTTATGTAATATAAAAATACCATATTAACGAGTTTTACCCTATTTTGACTGATTTAAAAATAGATAGATAGATGGATGGATGTATAGATGGATGTATAGATAGATAGATAAAAATATAAATATATTGTTTACATATTGTTACATATATATATGTATATATGATGTAGTATAAAAATACCATATTATTGAGTTTATCCTATTTTGACTGATTTAAAAATGTAGATGGATGGATGGATATAAAATATATAATAAAAATATAATAAAAATATAATAAAAATATAAACATATACATTCATTCATTCATTCATTTTCTTTTTGGCTTAGTCCCTTTATTAATCTGGGGTTGCCACAGCGGAATGAACCGCCAACTTATCCAGCACATGTTTTTCCCAACGGATGCCCTTCCAGCTGCAACCCATCTCTGGGAAACATCCATACACATGCATTCACACATATACACTACGGACAATTTAGCCAACCCAATTCACCTGAACCGCTTATCTTTGGACTTGTGGGGGAAACCGGAGCACCCGGAGGAAACCCATGCGAACGCAGGAAGAACATGCAAACTCCACACAGATATGCCAACTGACCCAGCCGAGGCTCGAACCAGCGACCTTCTACCTATTGCGCCACTGTGTTGCCCATATAAACATATTGATAATATATATTTTATGTAATATAAAAATACCATAGTATTAATGAATGTATGGATGTATGAATGTAACCTATTTTGAATGATTTAATAATATAGATAGAAAGATAGATAGATAGATAGACAGACAGACAGACAGACAGACAGACAGACAGATAGATAGATAGATACAAATAAAATCAAATATACATTTATTGTTTTAGTATATTGATGAACTTAAAGACACATAACTTTGTTTTATTTAACTTTTTGATTGCTGTAAAATGTCTTTCTTTGATTAAACTTTTTTATTTCACTTTTTGAACATTTTAAAATCTTAAATCTGTCTTCTTTCTAATGGGACCAAGCTTAAATCTATGGATCAAAGCTTGGCAGTCATTTAAGTTGAACATGCCATTTTTATGTCTATGTTCAAAAGTGGGGGTGACAGTTAAGGGGTTTGAGAAATAAAAAAGAAGTTGATCAGATTTTTCTGAGCTTCAGTGCAGCACAAGCGGTGTGACGGAGATGTATTATTATGACCTTCATTCAGTGAGATAAATGTAAGCTGGGCAGGCTCCAGTGCTTTGGGTCTGGCTCTACTTCACAGCTTTATTAAATCAGCAGGACTGCTCGCTTATTAGACATCCTGCCTGTAGTTTTCCAAGGTGATTTTAGTGCTTAGTACACCTCAGCTCTGATAGTTTTTTGCTGACGCTTTTTAATTTTACTTTAAACTCTGGTTGCTGGCCACATATCAAACAGATTTCCATCAACGAGAAGAGTGTTTGTTGTTGTTCTGTATCATTTTTTTAAAAATAGGACACGTTCTTCAGAACTGTCTGGCCAAGTCTTGTTGGGCTTTGTTTCAACTCTTCAGATTTTTCTTCTGAAGCGACTGAAACGGTGTTTGATCATTGAAACAAACTGTCTGTCCTTGGTCTGTACTGAAAAATGATGGAATAGACCTTTCAGATAGCCACCATATGTGTATGTGTGCTATTATTGTGGATTCTGAGGAAGATTTTTATTATAAGCCTTGAAAAAGGAGTTTTCTTTTCAAAGTAAAAGTCCTAGTTGATTATGCTGCTTTTTAACAGTTTAATTAGAAAACATCAAACATGTACTTGTAGCTCTTTTATATTTTCAGTGATAAACAATACTGAACTGTTAAGCAAATCTTTAAAAATATAAAGAGCTGAAAGACAAAATAGAGGTTTTCAAGCATGTTTTTGTGCATTTTATTGTATCTTTTAGTGTCATAATAGTTTAAAAATAAAGAAAATCTTGTCAGACATATTTGAACAAAAAGGATTTGATAACACATTATAAGACTTTATTTAAGGATAAAAATAATCCCCAAAATTCCAGTATCATTTAAACCATTATGTTTTACCCACATTTCATCAATAACCTTTTAATAATTTAATACAATTACAAAAAAAATTATATATATATACAAAAAAATTATATAAATAAAATAATAAATAAATAAATATAGTTGCAATAAATGATTTCGGAAAATTATTTCTCCCATATTTTGCATTTTATTTCCACAAAAGTTTTATGAAACTTTCTATGAATGTCAAATTACTTTATAATTATGATTTTTAAAAAAAAGTATTTTACCCAAGCAGTGTTTTTGTTCCTTGAATGAAATATAACAAATGAGTGTTCAGTATATAATTTTCATTGTTTTTATTTACTTGCTCACGAAATGACAAACTTGTATTTTCATTCAGTTTTGGTCAGCCCCCCCTCCCAAATTTGTTTATTTAATTTATTAATTTCTTAAATAACAACTACATAAGCGAAATGTGCACTTATGACTTTTTTTATTTATTAGTTTATTTTTAGTGCATAACAAAAACAACAACATACAAACAATTTAGCAATACAGTGCTTACAATTTAAAAAACTAAATATAAGTACAGGTGATATATAAATTACAAGAAATTTGCATAAGAAAATGATTCCAAAATTACATGCATCCTTATAGCTTTTTTATTTTTAATGTCTTTTAGGATTTCGATATAATGCTTAAGAGCAGTTTTAAACAGATAAATGTTAGATTTATCATTGGACCATTTTTGTTTGTGTAAATGGTACTTCCCATATTTAATCATTAAACTAATAAACAAATTTTACTTCAGAGTTTTACAATTATTTTTGTATGTCAAAAAATAGATGCCACGGTGGCGTAGTGAGTAGCACGTTCGCCTCACAGCAAGAATGTCGCTGGTTCGAGCCCCGGCTAGGTCAGTTGGCATTTCTGTGTGGAGTTTGCATGTTCTCCCTGTGGTTGCGTGGGTTTCCTCCGGGTGCTCCGGTTTCCCTCACAAGTCCAAAGACGTGGTATAGGTGAATTGGGTAGGCTAAATTGTCCGTAGTGTATGAGTGTGTATGGATGTTTCCCAGAAATGGGTTGCAGCTGGAAGGGCATCCGTTGCGTAAAACATATGCTGGATAAGTTGGCGGTTCATTCCGCTGTGGCGACCCCAGATTAATAAAGGGACTAAGCCGACAAGAAAATGAATGAATGAATGAATGTCATAAAATATCTTTACAAGAAAACTGAATTTTTAATTCTGTAAGTTTAATTATAAGATATTCAACATCAAACCAAAACATTTGTGTATATGTGCATTAAAAAAAGGTGTTTTATCGATTCCTCCTTTAATTCACAAAATGTGCACGTAGATTCCATGTCTCTAAAAAAATTTTAACAACTTGTTTCACTGGATAAATTAAATGAATGAGTTTATATGTCACTTCTTTAACTTTATTGGTGAGACAGTATTTACTAGGTAAGTTCCAAACTTTTTTCCACTCAATCTCCTCAAATAAGGAACTCCAAAAAGGTTTGCATTTAGGCAACAATGTGGTTCTGCACAACTTTTTAATGTAGAAGTTAATAAATTTGTTGTCTATAATTTTCACACCATTGATACTTAACTCATTAGTATGTAAACGATTGGATTCAGAGGATGTATTACCAGATAAGAGCTAAACAAGTCCACTAGGAATCACGTAGGATATTTTTTATCAGGGCTGTCCAATCCCGGTCCTGGAGGGCTGGTGTCCCTGCAGAGTTTAGCTCCAACTTGCCTCAACACACCTGCCTGGAAGTTTCAAGTATACCTAGTAAGAGCTTGATTAGCTTGTTCAGGTGTGTTTGATTACAGTTGGAGCTAAACTTTAGGGGACACCGCCCCTCCAGGAACAAGTTTGTTGACCCCTGTTTTGGATAGTCAGAATATCTGAAACTCATGTCACAATATCTCATGTCCTCTAGATGGCACTATAATCCCATAATTAAAACATCTCAGCTTTAATCACAAAGCTGCTTGAGTTTTAATGAAAATTTCTGCAGTTTATTCACGTCATCCGACATTTGTCGTCATCGCCCTCGTCATATCATGCAGAATATATTGTAATATGTATAATATTATTCATAAGATGATTCATTCTCAAGCATGACTGTGTTTTACATGTATAAATTCATAAAACGCTCTTTCCCCTTCCTCCCATATCATACATATTTCATTCTGGAGGAATATATAATCATTTTAATGGATTTGTGTAAAAACGTTGTGATATCAGTAGCAGCTGTCCGTCACTTTCTCTTATCTCGGTCCTTGTAAACCAGTGCTCGTTGTTTTTTTCATACGCCTCTAAATCTCGCTGCGTTTGATCAGAGTCGTTCAATAACCCTTCAGTTCACTCTGATTGATGTATAGCACGTCGAGTCACACTTTTATGTGCAAATAGGCTCACGCTCATATCTGTTTGCGCACGGGGAATAAAAGGACGAGAGGTGTTAATTTTGGTAAACATTGTGAGTCTACATGGGATGGAAAGATAATTGAACAAAGGCTTGGTGATGGTTTTAATTAGTGCGGCGGAGTTTTTGTTTTGTTTTATTTTCCGAGTGTCTGTTTGGATGGAAATGATTGATGTTTTTTTGGCATATCTGAGTTTTTTTGGAGCTGTTTAAAGGGGTAGTTCATCCTAAAATGAAAATTATTTTATCATTTACTCATCCTTTACTTGTTATAGACCTTTAGGAGTTTCTTTCTTCTGTTGAACCAAAAAGAAGATATTTTGAAAAATGATAAACCTGTCACCATTGACTTCCATAGTGTTTCTTTCCCCTTCACTGTAAAAAATGCTGGGTTCCACACAATTGATTTGTGGTGGGACAACAAGAAAGAATTAAGTTGACTTATTAGTTATTGCAGTTAAACAATTAAGTTGTCCCCTTTAAAAAATTGTTCAATTCAATTAAATTCATGTTTATTTATATAGCGCTTTTTACAATGTAGATTGTGTCAAAGCAGCTTAGCATGGTTCAGTCTTTGGACTTGTAGGGAAACCCGGAGGAAACCCATGAGAACACAGGAGGAGCATGCAATCTCCACACAGAAATGCCAACTGACCCAGCCGAGGCTCGAACCAGCGACCTTCTTGCTGTCAGGCCTCAGCGCTACCTACTGCGCCACCGTGCTGCCCTGGTGGTGACAGTAGTGAGGAAAAAAAATCTTCCCCAATTGAGAAAGTGAAGAGGAATAAAAAAAACCTCGGGAGGAACTAGGCTCTGTTGGGCATGACCATTATTCTTCTGGCCAAGCGTCCTCTGTGGAGCTGCAGTCTAGGTGCTGGATAAGAAGCTGGACGTCCACCGTGGAGAAGCTGCAGGTGAGAGTAGGTCACCGGTGAAAGGTCAGGCTGGCCTAAACGATCAGTGCGGCGACTCATTTGTCACAATGGTCTTTCAGGAATCAGTCTCATGCACTCCATTCCTCCATGATGACCACAGCATCAGCTCGGGATACGGCCTGGTCCAGGATTATGGATATCTTGGGCTCATCTCTTCACAAGAATTGTGCTGTTTTGGCTCGTTTTACAAAAGTAGTTTGAGCAAAACAGTCATTTTTTTGAGTGATCTGTGGAAGTCAATGGATACAGGTTTTCGCCTTTCTTCAAAATATCTGTCTTAGCAAAAATTTTCTTTACAAAATAAAGAAACTTGATTTGAAACCATATGAAGGTTTGTAAGTAAAAATTTAAAGCTTTGTGTTTATTGACTGAAGCTTGCAGTAAGTGAATGTGTCAGGGTTCTGCCACTCCTGTCTAGTTAATTCCTGTTTTTTTGTGGCAGAGTCCGGACACTAGCTCTGTCTAGTTTTATGTATTGTCATTGTCTCGTATGAGCGTCGATTGTGGGCGCGCTCGGACCTTGCGCGCTCCCGCGTGATGCGGGCGCGCGGGGCCTGGGCGTGTTCGCGATCGCGCGCTCTTGTCCTTGTGATTTGTTTGTCTGCGGCATGCGTTTCATTACCCAGCGCCTTTAAGTCTAGTCGGTTTCTTTTTCGGGTGGCGCTGGGTTGAAACATGCACGCTGCGTGTGTGAGCGCACGGTAGGATGTTTTCATTTTATCGTGCGCTTGTGTCTCACGTTCGGTCCTCTGTTGTGTTTAGCACGTGGTGTGTGTGTTTACACACACACCGCGTGCTTGTGTTGTCATGTGAGCACACAGTTAGTGAGTTCTCTCATTGGCTGTGTGCTCTAGTCTTGTGTGAGTGCGTGGCTTGTGTTTGTCATGCGCTCTCCTGTCTATTGTCTAGCCCCACCCTCCTTGTTAACCCATTATTAGTCTATTATGTTCACCTGTTTGTTTGTTAATCATGTATGCTTTAAATTCTCCTCATGTCTGCTGTCCTGTGCCAGTTCGTCGTCGATTATACCCCAGTCTTGTCTGTTCTCTTGTCTTGATCCTGATCTTTGCCAGCCAAGCCCAGTCTAGTTGGTTTGTTTGTTTATTTTCTAATTAATGTTTTCCCCCTCGGGGTTGTTTATTTTGCTGTTTGTTTTATTTTTATTTATTAATAAATACCCATTTTTGTTCCTGCACCTGAGTCCTCGCTCCTTTCCCTAACCCAACTGTGACAGAATGTCTGTGTTGTTTGGTTAACTTGGTCTTACACGTTTATACTACATGAATAGGGTAATTATGACTAACAGGAGATTGATAGCTGAATTAAAAGTACACTAACTAATTATTTTCAGAAGTGGTGGGAAACGATTGTACCCTGACCCTATTTTGGCTGACAGTAATGATGATATAGGGCTATCTAAAAATCTCCATAAGCCGGTGTTTAGATTTGTAACACTTTTAACACATAGATTGATTTTAATTAACTGGAAAATGCCCTCCCCGATACTCTGCATTGATATACAATGTTATGTCCTGCCTGTAGCTTAAAATGATCGTATTTGTCCTTAAACAAAGGCTTGGTGATTGTTTTTATTAGTGTGGCGGAGTTTTTGTTTTGTTTTATTTTCAGAGTGTCTGTTTGAATGGAAATGTTTTTTTTGGCATATCTGAGTTTTTTCGGAGCTGTTTAAAGGGGTAGTTCATCCTAAAATGAAAATTATTTCATCATTTACTTATCCTTTACTTGTTTGAAACCTTTATGGGTTTCTTTTTTCTGTTGAACAAAAAAGAAGATATTTTGAAAAATGATAAACCTGACACCTTTGACTTCCATAGTATTTCTTTTCCCCACACTGTAAAAATGCTCGGTTCCACACAGTTGATTTGTGCTGGGACAACATGAAAGAACTAAGTTATTAGTTATTGCAGTTAAACATTTAAATTGTCCCCTTCAAAAAAACTCAAGATATGTTCAATTCATTTTTATTTATATAGCGCTTTTCACAAAGTAGATTGTGTCAAAGCAGCTTAACATGGTTCAGTCTTTAGAATTTGTGCGGGAAAAGTGAGCACCTGGAGGAAACCCATGCGAACACAGTGTAACATGCAAACTCCACACAGAAATGCCATCTGTCCCAGCCCAGGCTCGAACCAGCAACCTTCTTGCTGTGAGGCGACAACGCTACCCACTGCACCACCTCGCTGCCCCGCTGGTGACAGTGGCGAGAAAAAAAAAACTGTTACCAATTAACAAAGTGCATAGAAAAAAAAGTTATTTTTTTAGTGAACTGTGGAAGTCAATGGTTACAGGTTTCGCCTTTCTCCAAAATATCTAGGATGCTTTCACACTTGGTTCAATTGCCTGGACCGCACCCAAGTTCGATTGTCCCCCCCTTCCCACCTTCTCAGCTGGTTTGTGTTCACACTGTCTTTTTTCCTTCTGAACCCCGTACGCTTGCGTCATCAAGCCGCTGTTTTGTGTACGGCTGTTGCCAGGTGACGGACACGAAAGCAAAGTGCCAAAATGGAAAGACGTCCGCACTCCGCACATCGCGGTTGTTTCGCTTTTACTGAACCTTTTGGTTTTGGACATACAGAAAGCGACTCGCGTCTATCTGCCGCAAAAATAATATAAACGTTCAGAACATCACGCGATGTCTGCAGAAGCTGTTTTTGGAGGAGACAAGCAGACATTACCACTGTTTGTACTGGGTCAGTCCCACTTGTCGTCAAGGTAGGTGACATACACACACGAATGAACGTTATAAAAACTATAGTTTGTTGTACAGTTGGTGGTTCACTTTCGGCTTTTGGTACGATTGCATTCATACTACAAGTGAACCGTACCAGAGTTCACATCAACCGTACCCCAGACCACCTCTTTCAGGCGGACTCAGGTTCGGTTCACTGGTGCGCACCCAAGTTCAGAAGACGTGTTCACACTAGCTAAACGTACCGTACTATGACGTCAAACGAACGTAATATTGCCCTAACCTACCTAATCCCTAACCCCAACCTCAGAATCATTCAAATACAGTGTTGGTAGCATAATCTGATTGGTAGGATAAAATGTCCGCGGCCCGGTGGTTGAGGACCACTGCTTTAGATGACCTCAAAAGTAATAGACTAGGACTGAACCGGATGAAAGTTGATTTGAGGGTGTGTAATGATAAGTGATGAGCCCGTGGATTTGGTCTTTTGTTCTTGCTGTGCATGTAGCAGTGAAGAGTGACTCATCCTCCTTCCCCCTGCGGATGCTGATGCTGCTGCTGCTGCTGCTGCCGTCCCTCGGTGACTTCACCCACGCTCCCTCACAGCACTGCCTACATCAGCCTCACCGCGCACGCGTCTTTGAGCAAATTAAAGGCTTTCAGGCCATATCATTCCTCAGCTTCTATCTCAATGACTCCAAATTGCACTCTTTATGGGAAGATCCTTCAAATATCACCAAGTGTTCAACTCTGGGTGCTTTTAGTGGCATCAAACATGAGTAAGTGGCGTATTGATGTGTGTTGCTTTCTGTCAATTGGGCTGACAACTATAATCAAAGGATCTTCATGGGAACACACCATTTTTTTGAGTGAAGTAGGCTCATTTTACAAGTTCCCTCGAGTTAAACTGTTGAGTTTTCCCTTGTTTGAATCCGTTTATCTGCTATCCTGCTCTGGTGGGAGCACTTTAGCTTAGCATAAATCATTGAAGACCATTAGCATCCCGAAATGCTTGACTTTAGTTACATTGTGTAGTAAGACCGTAGGTAAATGATACGATAATACGCAGTGATATTGATGTATTCTCATTGTGCCTGCTGCAGCCATCGTACAGCAACAAAGTTCCTTGAATATTATGCCAGAGAGTATAGTTCCTAGCCACATCTGCCTAGAAAACAGCAACTTTTCATTTTTGTTGGACTTCAGAAGAGTAAAGCTTTAAATAGGAAAAGTAACTAAAGCAAGATGCTAATGGTCTAATCCAATTAAACGATCTATGCTAAGCTAAAGGTGCTCCTGCCAGATGCGGAGATACACTGCAAGACTGTAGGAGACTTGTAAAATTAGCTTATTTACAAGAAAAGTGGAGTTTTCCTTTAAACGTTGCCTCTGCATTCGCACTTGGAAGTCAGTAAGTTTGTCTGTTTGGGCCATAGCGTTGTTTTAACCTGATTCATCATCTTCTTTCTCAATGACTCTAAATTGCACACTTTATGGGTAGATCCTTCAAATATCCCCAAGTGTTCAACTCTGGGTGCTTTTAGTGGCATCAAACGTGAGTAAGTGGCATATTGATGTGTGATGCATTCTGTGAATTTGGCTGACAGCTGTAATCAAAGAGTCTTTAAAGGAACACACCATTTTTTTTGAGGAAGTAGGCTCATTTTACAAGTTCCCTCGAGTTAAACTGTTGAGTTTTCCCATTTTTGAATCCGTTTATCTGCTATCCTGGTCTGGTGGGAGCACTTTAGCTTAGCATAAATCATTGAAGACCGTTAGCATCCTTTTCCCGAAATACTTGACTTCTGTAGTTACATTGTGTACTAAGACCATAGGTAAATGATACGATAATACGCAGTGATATTGATGTATTCTCATTGTGCCTGCGGCAACCATCGTACAGCAACAATGTTCCTTGATTATTATGCCAGAAAGAGAGTATATTTCCTAGCCACATCTGAGTGCTTTTAGTGGCATCAAACATGAGTAAGTGGTGTATTGGTGTGCATTGGTTTCTGTGACTGGCTTACAGCTGTAATCAAAGGGTTTTTAAAAGAGCACAACAGTTTTTCACCAACTTCCCCACTGGTAAACGGTTGAGTTTTCCATTCATCTGATATTCTGGTGGGAGCACTTTTAGCTTAGCTTAGCATAAATCATTGAATCGGATTAGACCATTAGCATCTCGCTCCAGAAATGCAGAAAGCGTTTTGATGATGTTCCTGTTTAAAGCTTGAGTCTACTGTATTTACATCGTCTACTAAGACAGACAGACAATGAAAATTTGCTATTTTTCTAGATCGATACAGCTTGGAACTCATTGCGGCGTAATAATCAAGGAACTTTGCTGCACAATTGATGAAATAGAAGCATTATCAAATGTCTTTTTCACATTTGTGTAGCAAGATGCTAATGGGCTCATCAGATTTACTGATTTATCCTATATGAAATTGCATCTTTTAATTTTTGTCAGACTTCAGAAGAGTCTCAACTAGGTATGAGTCGGTAAAAGATTCCGACGGTATGATAACCTTGGATAAAAATATCACGGTTTCACGGTATGTATATGACGGTATGTATATTCTTTTTAAATGTCTGGCTATAAAAACAAAACCTTTTCCCCCCATAAACACAAGATTTTTATTTTGAGAAATATTTAAAATATTTTGCAGCAGTAAACATGTCAGGCTCTAGAATTCAAGTGAATCATTGACTTCTGCTGTCTTCGTTTGTTTCAAAAACACAGATGTCTTTACAATTTACACCTAAAAAACAAACAAAAAAGTTTTAACAATAAATCTTACCCATACCATAGGAACAGTATAGCAGAAAATTGTATGCGGTATAAGAACCTTGACCTTTTCATACCCCTGTATATCTTGAAAACTGTTATCGTCCCATGCCTAGTCTCAACTTTAAATACATATATTTTTTAATTAAGTGACATGCTAATGGTCTAATCTGATTCAATGATCTATGCTAAGCTAAGCTTAAAGTTCTCCCGCTAGACCTGGGGATTGGCTGAATTTTTCAATAATGCCAAAACTCAACTGTGAAACTCTAGGGGAGTTGTAAAATTAGTTTCTTTCCCCCAAAAAGTGGAGTCTTCCTTTAAACCCTGCCTCTGCGTTCGCTCTCAGAAGCTAGTGTGTCTCCGTAGTTTTATCTTCGTTTGAATCGTAGCATTGTTTTAACCTCATTCTTCAGCTTCTATATCAATGACTCCAAATTGTACTCTTAAGGGAGACCCTTCAAATATCCCCAAGTGTTCAACTCTGGGTGCTTTTAGTGACTTCAAACGCGAGTAAGTGACGTATTGATGTAAGTTGCTTTTTGTGAATTAGACTGACAGCTGTAATGAAAGTGTTTTTAAAGGAACACAACAATTTTACCAACTTCCCTAGAGTTAATCAGTTGAGTTGTCCCTTTATTGAGTCCATCTATCTGATATCCTGGTCTGGTGGGAGCACTTTTAGCTTAGCTGATTTGTTCTATATGAAATAGCATCTTTTTATTTTTGTTCAGAAGAGTCAAGCTTTACATAGAAAAATGATCTTAATCCCTTTTTTTTTTTTTATAAGCGAGATGCTAACGGTCTAATCCGATTTAATGGTCTATGCTAAGCTAAGTTTAAAGTGCTCCCGCCTAGACCCAGAGATTGGCTGAATTTTTCAATAATGACAAAATCAACTGTTTGTTTAATTTAAAACTCAAATGACCCGAGGGCGCCACGGTGGTGTAGTGAGTAGCACGTTCGCCTCACAGTAAGAAGGTTGCTGGTTCGAGCCTCGGCTGTGTCTGTTGGCATTTTTGTGTGGAGTTTGCATGTTCTCCCCGTGGTCGCGTGGGTTTTCTTTGGGTGCTCTTGTTTTCCCCACAAGTCCAACGACATGCGGTACAGGTAAATTGGGTGTGACTGAGTGGGTATGGATGTTTACCAGAGATGGGTTGCAGCTGGAAGGGCATCCGCTGCGTAAAACATATGCTGGATAAGTTGTCGGTTGATTCCGCTGTGGCGACCCCAGACTAATAAAGGGACTAAGCTGACAGGAAAATGAATGAATGAAAATGACCCTATATCCCAAAAAAGCAGAGTGTTCCTTTAAACCTTGCCTCTGCTTTCGCTCTGGGAAGCCAGTGTGACTCAGTTAGTTTGTCTCCATTTGGGTCGCAACGTTGTTTTAACCACATTGCATCACGGCACGTAATGAGCCTCTCACCAGCTCTCTTCAAAGAAGAGAGGACGACTTTGTTTCTTCAAGCTGTTTTGAGTGAAATTGATGTTCTTGTGCTGATCCTCATTAAGGTTCATGAAGGGTGTTCCTCAGGGACGGGTGCTAAGACCACTTAATCTTTGCACTTGGCTTGGCTGTAAGCCAGACTTGAAAATTAATCAATGCTCAGACCCCGTGCTTAGGTGCGAGGCAAGCTTCCCAATGAAGGCGTCCCAGAAGCACAGAGATTTCCCTGCCAATACTCATTTTCATTTCTCTTGCTCTTCACACAGGAGGAGCTGAGGGAGCTGAGAGAGCAGCCCACCGATCCACAGGCGGAACAAGAAATCATTGACAGCATAGAGGAAGTCTACTTCTCCAGCGACTCATTTGACATGGTTCAATATGAGCTTGAGGTATGTGCTTGAGAATACATATTGTTTGTTGTTGTTTGTTTAACCCTCTTGCACATCTCAAGTTTTACAGTGGGATCGACTAGGGGTCAATTCTTGTGAGAAATAAGGCCCTATTTACACTAGTGCATTTTAGTTTTAAAACGGCATTTTAGCATGAAAACGATCCACGTCCACACTAGCATTTCACCCAGCGTTTCTGAACACATCTCTGTACACACTACTCCACTAAAAACGTATATCACATGACCATTTGCGCACTCTGGGCAAGTATAAACAGGAAGCATGTGTCTCGCTCGGCATTCTAAATAGGGCTTACGCCGCTTGAAGCGTGAGCGATTAGCGAGTGCTCGAACAGTAGCTTGCCTCTTGCGAATATATGCAGCTGTTGTAGTAAAAAAGGCAGAGTGTAACTGCACAATGGCGCCTAAAACGGACAATAGTGCAAACAACGCTCCCATTTCTGTTCATGTTGTTTACAGTGAAGGCTGGTCTGCAGTCTTCCGGTGGCGTTATAGTCATCTGATAGGGGCTTGACGATTAAGGGAAGGTTACGCAATGACCCAAAAGCGAATCTCAGTAGCGAGTCTCAGCAGCCACGCCTCCGTTTTCAAATGTCTCCGTTTTCCTCCATCCACACTGAGACGGAGCAGCAGCGTTTCCAAAACGGCCTCTCCAGCGTTTCCAAAACACTCCGTTTTCGAGGCTCGAAAATTCCAGCGTAGTGTGGACGGAAGGCGTAACCGTAGCAAAACTTATGCCTTTTACAAGGACAACGCATTAGTGTATACGGGGCCTAAAGCTCTTTCCAAATTTGAGCTCAGCAAGTTAAGCCGCACTGCATCTGTTGTAGGGTTACAGATCGGTTCCCCAAAAATGAACATTTGGCCATCATTTATTCACCCTTGACCAGTTCTAAACCAGTTTGCATCTTTTTTTTTTGTTCTGTTTAAGACAAAATGAGATGCAGTATTTTGAAGAATGTTAGTAACATGCTACCATTGATTTCCATAGTAAGAAATGCAAAAACTGGAGGTCAGTGGAATGTAGGATTCCAGCATTTTTCAAAATATCTTCTTTTGAGTTCAGAACAAAAAACTCAAACTGAATAGTAAACGATGACAGAATTTTCATTAAGTGAAGCATCCCTTTATTTATTTTGTCTTGCCTAAATGCCAGATGCGTATTAATCAATTAGGCATGGGCCGGTATAAGATTCTGATGGTATGATAACCTTGGATAAAAATATCATGGTATGACGGTATTGAGATTACTGATCTAAAACATATTCTTTTTAAATGTCTGGCTAAAATACAAAACCTTTTCTCCCTTTGAACACAATATATTTTATTTTGAGAAACAGAAAAAAATTTAAATGAAATAATCTTACACATACCTTAGGAACGGTATAGCAGAAACTTTTGGCGGTATAAAAACCTTGACTTTTTTTCACCACGGTATACCTTGAAAACGGTTATCGTCCCATGCCTATAATCAGTGCAATATACATGAATCAAAAATGATATTTATGTTTCTGCAATTGTCAATCCTCCAGTATGTGCTCTGTTACCTATTATTTCAAAAATTTAAACTAACATTGAATTGTTTCATTTTCAAATTTACTGTATAGAGAAAGACAGAAAAATTGTAAAGCATTATATTATCATTAGGTTTTATTCAGATGCACATTTGCCATTATTTACTTGCAGTCCAAGTTGGTTTAATGTTAAATACGGATTAATTTCTGACTTCAGATGAAATATAAATGTTCTGGTGCTCATTTGAGAATTAAAATGCAAATTACTCAATACTATGTACTTTTTCCAATTTGTTATTAGTAATATTAAAATTAAAGGTATCTTAAAATATCATATTTTCCTAACGATAGGTGGTCTAATGCATTTTTTAAGCAAAATGTATATAAACTTGGTGTACATTGGTGAATAATCACCAACCCCTGCTGTCTTTGTGAAGGGCTGATGGATTATTCACATACTGCGAATGGGAAATCTCATTAGATTTGGTAGTGCGTTACAAAACGCTGCATGGCATGAGAACTACTGCCAAGGGTAAAATAGCTAGTGCTATTTAAGTCCAGACATCCTTTCTCTGTTTGAGGATAAGGCATTAGGTGTTATTTGTTTATTCCTTTAAAGTTGCTGCATCAGCCTTTTAATCAAATGAAAAGTTTGTTCGAGCTGTTCAGCTGGAGTGAAATCCTCCACCAAATGTTCCAAATCAAGAACTACCATAGAGATAAAAGAAACCCACAAATCTCAGATCTCTTTCTCTGTTTGTGTTTGCTCACGCAACAGAAACTCCCTCCGGATCTGAACCTTCTGGAGCTGGAGGAGTACAGAGATAAGCTGAAGCGACAGCAAGCAGCCGTAAGTATCGCATTCAGAGAAGTCTTTAAAGGAATCATCACTTCACTCTCTTCAACACTCCAGAAAAATGACATTTTCTGTTTGTTCAAATTGCTTATTTAGCTAAATTGAGCTAAAATTGAGATTTAATTTATATTTAGTTTATTATTTTTATTAATTAAAGCTCCATGTTTGACGTGATAGAAAAAATAACTGTTTATAAATAAATAATAGTTTTGTAACTTCACAGTGTTATATAAATAGCATTCTATAATAATAATAATAATAATAATAATAATAATAATAATGGCGCCACGGTGGCGTAGTGAGTAGCACGTTCGCCTCACAGCAAGAAGGTCGCTGGTTCGATCCCCGGCTGGGCCAGTTGGCATTTCTGTGTGGAGTTTGCATGTTCTCCCCGTGGTTGCGTGGTGCTCCGGTTTCCCCCACAGTCCAAAGACATGCGGTACAGGTGAATTGGGTAAGCTAAATTGTCCATGGTGTATGTGTGTGAATGAGAATGTATGGATGTGTTTCCCAGAGATGGGTTGTGGCTGGAAGGGCATGCGCTGCGTAAAACAAATGCCGGATAAGTTGGCGGTTCATTCCGCTGTGGCGACCCCGGATTAATAAAGGGACTAAGCCGAAAAGAAAATGAATGAATGAATGAATGAATAATAATAATAATAATGACAACAACATTCATCGTCATGGTCATTATTATTATTATGTAATTTTATTATAACTAAATCCTTCAATATTGTTATAGAGTTCAGTAGTATTATTGATATTTCCATATTTCCTTGCCGCTGTCGCCACCGGCTTGTTTGGTTGGGACTTGTGGAGCTGTGCGTCAATGAATTTGCTCTTCAGTGTTTGCTTCAATAGCTGGTGTGTGGTGAGCGCACTGGCGCTGTTGTCCTGTAGCTGCCGTCACATCATCCAAAGGGATGCTGCACACTAGTGGTCATGATTGTGAAGAGCTTTGGGTGTATGGCCAATAAATACGCTATATAAATATACATTACATTACATTAGCTTACACGCTCAAATGTAAAAAAATATATATATACATCATTATACATACATGTATACACACACACACACACACACACACACACACACACACACACACACACACATATATATATATATATATATTAGGGCTGTCCAAGAATTAATCGTGATTAATCACATTCAAAATAAAAGTTTGTTTTGACATAATATGTGTGTGTGTTATATATATTTATTATGTATATGTGATAAACACATTCATAGAAGCCAAAACTATATATAAAAAGTTACATCAAAGTAGTTACATCATATTCAAATGTAAAATTTGTATCATACACATATATTTTTTATATATCTAAATATAAACCAACATTTTATCAAGTATATGCATGTGTGTATTTATATATTCATAATAAAATATACACAGTACACACACAAATATTATGTTAAACTTTTATTTTGGATGTGATTAATCACGATTAATTTTTTGACAGCCCTAATATATATATATATATATATATATATATATATATTTATTCATTCATTCATTCATTCATTCATTTTCTTTTCGGCTTAGTCCCTTTATTAATCCGGGGTCGCCACAGCGGAATGAACCGCCAACTTATCCAGCATTTGTTTTACGCAGCGGATGCCCTTCCAGCCACAACCCATCTCTGGGAAACACATCCACACATTCTTATTCACACACATACACTATGGACAATTTAGCCTTACCCAATTCACCTGTACCACATGTCTTTGGACTGTTGGGGAAACCGGAGCACCCGGAGGAAACCCACGCAACCATGGGGAGAACATGCAAACTCCACACAGAAATGCCAACTGGACCAGCCGGGGATCGAACCAGTGACCTTCTTGCTGTGAGGCGAACGTGCTACTCACTACGCCACCGTGGCGCCCCATATATATATATA
>CAIGQQ010000001.1:5148844-5183743 GCA_903798035.1 Danio albolineatus | reverse complement strand
ATATATATATATATATATATATATATATATATATATATAGATATAGATATAGATATAGATATATGTATGTATGTATGCATGTATGAATGTATGATGATGTATATTTACACATATATTGTGTGTAACTATTAAATATAATATTAATCTTATATTATCATTAGTCTAATTATAATGATTAATGATGTCATGATTTAGCTTAGTTGTTTGTCAGATCTTTGCTGTTACTTTATTAAAAAAGGTTGCTTTATTTTTCAGAAAGAAAGTAGCCTATAAAGTTGCAGTGTTAAAATTGCTTTAGATAAATAACAATTTTAGTTGAACTCTTTTTATTGACAATTCTCAGTCAGAGAGTTATTAGAAGTGAGGGAAAAAAAAAACCATAGAAATATCGGGTGGGAATTAAACACATTCTTTACTCTCTGAACCAAGATAAATAACATATTTATTTAAGTTGCATTTTATGTTCATTTAATCTAGAAGTATTACAAAATAGGTTGCTGGTAGCCCTCGATAAAGCTAAACATTTTAAAACATCATAAACACTTATTCTAGTTTCTCTCACGCCACAACAAATCAGAATCAGAATCAGTTTTATTGCCAAGTGTGCTCCACACACAAGGAATTTGCTTTGGCTACAGAAGCTTCCAGTGTACATAAAGTGACAAGTGACAACACAGAATAAATATTAAAAAAGACGATAGACATTAAACAGAGATGCAGTCAGTCCAACAAGATCTGGATGTTGAAATATATGTACAGATTTGTTATAAATATACAGGTTATAAGGTGCTGTGTACAAATGCGTAAGTATTGCATTGTGTATTGTTATAAGGTGCTGTGTCCAGATGCGTAAGAAGTATTGCATTGTGTATTGTTATAAGGTGCTGTGTACAAGTGCGTATGAGAAAGTATTTCATGTTTATTGCACAATAGGGAAATATTAACTGTTCATGAGGTAGATGGCCTGAGGAAAGAAACTTTTCCTGTGTCTGGCTGTTTTTGTGCTCGGTGCTCTGTAGCGTCGACCAGACGGTAACAGTTCAAACAGGAAGTGTGCGGGGTGCGAGGCGTCCAGGGTGATTTTGCGAGCCCTTTTACTCACTCTGGAAGAGTACAGTTCTTGAAGTGTAGGAAGGGTAGTGCCAGTTATTCGTTCAGCGTTCTTAGACATTCTTAGATATGTAACAGTATTCAGGACAAAACAAGAAATCAAAATATTTTCCAAACAGAATAATTGCATTCACTATAAATAGCATTTATTATAAACATTTTAACAGTTTTATTTATTAGGAAATGTGCTGTAAATGTATTTAAATCTGACATTTTACATGTTTGATGCTAACTACCTCAATTTGTTTATGCTTGAACCAATAAAAACAAAACAAGTATTCTGGAGATCTGGAATAAAACCATGCCTTTTATGAGATTTCTGAGGACGCCAGTCTATTTTACGTCCAAACCATTAAGTGAGTTATAAGTCTAATATTTTGACCCGTTTGTCATCCTTCTGCAAACGTCACCGTTTCTCAGGCCTGTTTACCACATCCATGCGTGCTGTGTCGAGCTTGTAAACACATCTGTACAGCATGTCTTCATCCAGGGTGATCCACAGTTCACTGCCGGCTGTAAAAAAGAAGAGGAATGTCACCCTCTGTCTTTGTTGTTCCTTGCTTACAATGCTTGCTTGTTAATCACAGCTGTCCTATCAGCTCAGTGCAGGGTAAAAGACGCAGCCCTTGGGACCTTTGGGGACCACGATGATTGCCTATTGGGGCCGGTCATGAGTAAACCGTTCCCTGGCAGCGCAGTGGCCCTGGGGCCTCTGATCGTGGGTCATGACAGACATCTGCAGGCATCAGAAGAGCAGCTCTGTGTGAAGCCAACATCCTGCTGAAAAGCATTAGATCTCGCTTTTTGCGTGCTCAAGTGGTCTGCTATTTTAATCATGAGTTCATGAGTTATACAGGCGCTTCTCAAAGAATTAGGATAGAATAGTTCTCTATTTATCGCTCTTTGATTTAAAAATGAACTTTCTTACATTATTGATTCACTGGACTTAAAGAAAAGCATTGGGTTTCGCTTTTGCACTGTATAGCTACAGCCATATCAACCCGCGGCCCGAGACCTGTTACTCACTGAAGCTAAGCAGGGCTGAGCCTGGTCATTACTAGAGGTGGGTAGAGTATCCAAAATCTATACTCAAGTAAAAGTACAAGCACTTGCGGAAATTTTTACTGAAGTAAAAGTGCCAATCTTAAAAGTTACTTGAGTAAGATAGAAAAAAAGTAGCTAATAAAATAATTACTCAAGTAAATAGTTACTAGTTACTTTTCATCATACATATATATATATACTGTATATACACACACACACAGTTGAATTCAGAATTATTAGCCCCCCTTTGATTATTTTTTAAATATTCTATTTTTAAATATTTCCCAAATTATGTTTAACAGAACAAGGAAATTTTCACAGTATATCTGATAATATTTTTTTCTTCTGGAGAGAGTCTTATTGATTTTATTTCAGATAAAATAAAAGCAGATTTTAATGTTTTAAAAACCATGTTAAGGTCAAAAGCCCCGATATGCAATATATTTTTTGATTGTCTACAGAACAAACCATAATTAATGATTTGCCTAATTACCCTAACTTGCAAATTAACCTAGTTAAGCCTTTAAATGTCATGAAATATTATGGACTGTCATCATGGCAAAGATATATATATATATATAAAATGTTTAAATGTTATATTTTAATGGTTAACAGTGTGAATGACTAATTTGTGCAGGCCATGGCTAAAAGTCATTCCATTAAACTGCAGTTTCTTTAGTTATACTATCCCATACCATTAATAAGGTTCAAATTGGGATTAAATAAGGATCGTTTTAACACTTACCGCTATGTGTTTTTTCAGGTTGGAGCTGTAGTTCATGTATGAGTTGCAATGTCAGTTTGATGTACAGCACGCCTCGCATTATCAAGATTTTATTCTTGTTGACATCTTGGAGTGAAAACATCGACTGGACTCGAGGCCGCGGGTAACCAGGTCCGATACACTCACTGTACGGACAGCGTGACTCTCCTTCTCAGAACCGCTGATGGCCATGGCGTGACCGTAGTATAAACTCGCACGTCTTCCTCAACTTCAGCAATCATAGGCGCGCACGCTCGAACCAAAGCGGGAGACGTCTCTATAGTAACATCTCGCGACAAAACTCTCCAATGCGGCGCCTCGCGATATTTGCAAACAAGTCATATAAATCATCTTTATTATCATTTGACAGTAACGAGAGGAACGCCGCCAAATGTAGCGAAGTAAGAGTAATGATTTTTCTCTAATAACTTACTTGAGTAAGAGTAAAAGTACACATTTTTAAATGTTCTCCAAAAGTACACGTTACCCAACAATTTTACTCAAGTAAATGTAACGAAGTAAATGTAACTCGTAACTACCCACCTCTGGTCATTACCTGGATGGGAGACCACATGAGAAAACTAGGTTGCTGTTGGTAGTGGTGTTAGTGAGGCCAGCAGAGGGTGCACAACCTGGGGTCTGTGAGTCCTAATGCCCCAGTATAGTGAAGGGGACACTTTACTATCAGTGAGTGCCGTCTTTTGGATGAGACGTTAAACCTAAAGTCCTGACTCTCTGTGGTCATTAAAAATCCCATGGCACTTCTTGTAAGAGAGGGATGTAATCCTGGTGTCTTGGCCAAGTTCCCTCTGTCGGTCTTTACCCAATATCCCCATCCACCGAACTTGCTCTGTCACTGTCTCTCCACTCCACCAATAGCCGGTGTGTGGTGAACGCACTAGCGTCGTTGTCCTGTGGCTGCCATCACATCATCCAAGTGGATGCTGAACACTAGTGGTGGCGTGGAGAGACCCCCCTTATGATTGTGAAGAGCTTTGTGTGTATGGCCATACACAATAAATGCACTATATAAATACACATTACATTACATTCCCTTACACGCTCAAATGGCCTGCTATTTTATTCATCATTTATACCGGTGCTGCTCAAAGAATTAGCAATATATACAAAAGTATTCTATTCTATATAATTAAATTTTTTTTTTTTTTTATATTATTCATTCGCTGGGATAGTTCACCCAAAAATGAAAGGGGTTAGCAAATCCAGTCAGGTTTTAACAAACATCTGATTGGCTGGATTTATGTCATATTGTAACACTGGGTTTATTTTGAGCAAGCAAGTCGGAACGATGCTGCATGCACACAAAGGGGACCACAAAAACCTTAAAACTGAGATAACGCTCATGCAACAAGCCGTTTTACGTGCGCAAAACATAATAAAAAAATGTTTTACACATAATTGTGTCTTAATTATAACTGCAGTATATATTTACTCTATATATATTTACAGCAAGTGCAGGGCAGTTTGTCCATTCGAGTATCAGTAGACTGTCTACTTAATATCTGTTGATACTGACATTCAACAGACATTTAACTGACTATAAGAATCTTTGCAAGTACATGTCAACTTACTCTAACCCTACCCCTAACCCCAACCCTAACCCCATCCTAACAGTCTACTTATAATCTAATGAGAATTAGTTGCAATGTAACTTCAATCCAACACACGGACCATCAAAATAAAGTGTGACCGCAGGCTAATTAAAAAAAATAAATAAATGCATGTGGTGGAGGTCCATTTATCGAAGCAGAAATGGAGGCAAAACCAATCCGAGAGAAACTTAAAAAGTTTTAGCAAAGTGTTTAAAGAGGATGAATCAAGTGCTGGATATGTAATATGCAACGGCTTTATGTATATGAAAGCCACAAGACCGGTACCTCAAATACGAAATGTCATGTATGTGCTAAATCGAAAGGCCGGTCAAGTCAGACAAGTACTTTAAGTTCTTACATTCGTGAGGACAGCAAAAAATTGTCTCGTCTCGTGGATGCATGTGTGGATCTGTGCTGCCTTGATAGACAGTACACCCCTTTCATGTTGTCTCTGGCAAGGAATGCTCAGATTAGCTCACTGAATCTGCTGTTAATAACGAACGATCCACGCTGACCAATCAAATTGCTTAAAACAAATAATTAGAATTATTAAAGTGACGATTGGCTGCGGATATATATATCAGATAGAATTATATGTGCAGGCTGGTGGCGGATAGATGAGTAGTATGATGCCGCAGATTCGGGTGACATTTCAGCTGTTCTGTGCATCTCTTGGGACTGTTATACAAGAATTATTATTATGGATTATAGAGAGCGAAATTTAGAGTTTGTTATTAAAAAAAAAAAATATATATATATATATTATTATAAAGCATGACATGAAGACACAAACACTAAATGTATTAAAACACATGCTTGATTGTTGTAAAAATGATTAAGAATGCCAAAAAAACCCTTAAATTCTCCTCTTACAGACGTGTGTAGCCATGTTGCCGTTGTAGCAGGTATACTCTATTCATACCCTTTGCACTGGCTCCTTGTTAGGTTTTAGATTTTTTGAGGTGTGTCGGTGTGGAGAGATCGTTGCCTTATGAACAGTAATGATGCATTTTTTTCATCTGAAATGACTTTTAAGGTGTTCTTTCTGGAATGGGCTTATCGACAGTGTCTGAATGTGTGGTAGAGGCAGATGTGGTTTTCTGTGGATTCTCTAGGTCAGTGGCAGAGAAATCCCTCTGCTCTATTGGAGGTTATAGCCTTATTCTTCTGCTAACATGCAGCTCTGACACTTCTTTGGCAGGAGCTCATCACTGAGCTAATTGCATGTCTGCTCCAGAATAATCCCATTTCTTTATCTTTTTTGTGTGGAGGTGCAGAAAGAAGTTTTCAGTGCTTATAACATTCTCAACAGGCTGATTTTAGGCACGTTCTGTAAGGATATGTTGCAAGTTGGACTGTCTAACAATCATTGTTTATATGTGGAATATGAAAATGTATTGATTTACATTAATGTTCCAAAGTATGGCGAGAAAGAAAAAGGAATATTTATTTTAATTCCATATTTTGGGATTCCGTTAGCAGTTGTTTTCCATGTATTTATAGATATCAATTGCATTATGGGACCTTGATATCTGCTCTGTCGACTTTTGATGTTGAAAGTTCAACGCTGCTGTTTAACAAAGTGACTTTTATTAATATTTTAGTACAGTTTGAAACAATATATTGTTTCATAAATAAGTAATAATACAAAATATATCCTGAGCTTTTGTTCAAATGTAAATAAAAGCTGAGAAATATATTTATTTTCCACAATGATGCCAATTGTACAATGTCTTATTATCTTTTGGAAGAAGCCTGTGTCATTTCCGGTTAAAAACAAATTTGCTGGTTGAATAAAAGAAATTTACGTCTGAATTTCCCAGGGGTATGAATAATTTCAGGCTTGACTGTATAAATGATTTCTTATGCAATATATTGTTTCAAACTGCTAAAATGTGTGTTTAAATTAATCGAAATCGGCATTCAGAACCTATAATCGATCTAATCGAATAGTTTTTTTCAATTACATTCCCTACATGTCACTTGACTCCGCTCTATTAAAGGCTGTGACTGATTTCTACTTCTGTGGCCACTTTGCAGCCACATCTGATCTCTGGTCAAGCAGGACAATGGACTCATTCCTGAGCCTTACTTTCCACTACATTGACGATGATTGGAAGCTGCGCCAGAGATGCCCTTAGACGACATCTAAAACTTGTCAGTAAACTATGAGAGCAAAAAAACTAAATAAAATAATCGTTCATTAATCATAATCGAGTTAAATGGTCACTTCATCGAGATTTTGATTTCAGGCCAAATCACCCAGTCCTAGTATATACAACACAATCTCATGGCAATTCGTAAGTTTAATATGATTTGCTTATCCCTCAATGACGGTTGGGTTTAGGGGCGGGGTTTGATGCCACGGCTCCTATTTAAAATCGTACATTTTCGTACAACTGAACTTTATACAAATTCGCCACTAAACTGACAAAATGTAAGCAAGCTGCATTTCCTTGTGAGATCAGGCTAATATGTATGTAATTAAATCTGTAACATAACAGAAAAAGTACTGACAGTTTATTATCAGTGTTTTGTATCATAATTTACAACACCAACCCAGACAGTACAATATATCACTTCATATTATTTAAAATGTCAATAAAAGACACGTTTTTTAACATTAAAGGTTTTTGGAGGAAAGATCAAGCTCCCATAATGTAATTTAAATTAAATAAAATTGAATAAAAAAGTTAATTTACAAAGATTTATTTATTTATTTATTTATTTATTTATTTATTTATTTATTTATTTATTTATTTATTTTCACTGATAGCCAATGCTACTGATAATGCATTAAAACATAAATAAAGTAAATAAAATAAAATAAATAAAATAAATAATTAATCAATTAATCAATTAATCAATTATTTATTTAATCAATTATTTATTTAATCAATTATTTATTTAATTAATTATTTATTTAATCAATTATTTAGTTAATCAATTAATTAATTAATCAATCAATCAATCAATCTATCAATCTATCAATCAATTAATCAATCAATTCATTCATTCATGGCAAAACATATACTAGATATATAATATATAACAAACATATCAGTTTCTTAACAAGCATACATTATACAAAAAAACAACAACAAAACATATTTTTATTTCAAATAGTTTGTGATTTATTATAATTTTTTTCATATTTAGTATCATGAATGAATGTGCACAAAGTTTTAACATCCTGATGTGTTGTGAAATCGAAGTAACACTTTTAAAAATGTATTTGCTGTCAACGGGTCAGTTTGACCTGATAATTTGATGGTTTAAGGCAGCTGCACAGAACCGAAAAATTGCTCAACTAACCTACATGCATTTATGCACTTGCAAATGTTTTTTACCCAAAGTCATTTCATGTGGATCAGTAGCATATTGATATGTTAATTTGGCTGGAAATGGAACATCGGTTTTAATGTCACTGGCCCCAGGATACATCAAGTTGAACTTCAGTAAAGTACACTGAATAATGGCTTTCTAGTGAATGAATAACACATCAGTTTAATATGGAATGTTTAGTATAATTGAAATTTTTTTTCTTGTCTGATTATTGTGTGATTTTTCATTTTAATTTGATCATAATGTGACTTTTTTTTTTTTTTTTCTTATCCCACATTATAAAAATAATACCTAAATTTTAAACAATACAAGTTAAAAGGAGGCGGCACAGTGGCTCAGTGGTTAGTACTGTGGTCTCACATCAAGAAGGTCACTGGTTCGAGTCCCGGCTGGGCCAGTTGGCGTTTCTGTGTGGAGTTTGCATGTTCTCCTCGTGTTTGTGTGGTTTCCCACCGGTGCTCCCATTTACGCCACAATCCCTATAGGTAAATTAAATGAACTAAATTGTCCATAGTGTATGTTGTACCATAGGGTGTTTCCCAGTACTGGGTTGCGGCTGGAAGGGTATCCACTGTGTAAAACAAATGCCAGAATAGTTGCTGGTTCATTCCGCCGTGGCAACCCCTGATATTTAAGCGACCAAGCTAAAGGTAAATGAATGAATGAAGGTAAAGGAATAGTTTTTGCAAAGTTTTGTTTGATTTTGGTGATTTCTAAGTACTTTGAGAGTAAAAAACAACATAAAAAGCGTCATGTGATCAAAAAAGATAATGTGATACTGAAAAGTGGAGTACTGATACTGAAAATGCTGGACGACACTTTCAAATGTAAATAATGAAGAAAATCTAATGGAATCAAATGTGAAATGTATTATAGCTGTTTTAAATCATAATAATATTTCAAAAGATAGAATTTTTCCTTTATTTTGTTATCAAACGAATGCAGGCTTTGTGAAGATAACAGCCTCTTTCGAAAGTTGTTTTTTTAAACAAAACCCCAAACATTTAAGCAGTATTTTGTCTTTTAGGGGGAAATCAATAAACAAATTTAAGAAAGAGATTAGTTTTTAAACATTCCACACTTTACGTCTATTCCAACATAATAGATTACTAAAAAACAAAGTCATTAATCCTTAAAGCTACTCTTTTAAAATCATCCTTTGATTATGTCTGGCTGTGATTATCAATCGATTCCTTTTTAATATAAATAAAGCCACATTGACCCAACAGATATCTTGTTTACCGCAGACCTCCGCAGTTTACTCTTCAGTCTTTTCCTGCCCCTGAATAAAAGTAATAGTGTTTTAGCTGATTAAATGACTAGAGGATGTCTTTACTTCTAGTCATTTGCCAAAATGAACTATTAATGATGTATTTTTATTAATGAAGTATTATTCCTTTGTGTCCTCATAAGTAAGATAGCCATAATTGGAAAATGCGATAGAGTTGTGTGTGTGAGAGAGAGAGCTTGAGTTTGAATGCTGCTTTAATTTGGATTTGTAGAAGCAGCGGTAGAAAAAATGACAGGCTGTTTACTGCTCTGGTGCAAGCACTGGTTAATAGATTTCTAATTGGAGTCATTAGCCATGCAGGAATCGCTCACAAGGATGCTCTTGTGCATCGCTGACAGACAGATTTTTCACACTTGGCCTGTTGAAGCCAAAGGAGTGTGTTGTCCACCTGTTTTCAGAGGATCTGTATTATTATTATTATTATTTTTCTTTGCACATCGGATGAATCCTCACAGCTGATTTTCTCATTCTGGCATTGATTCTTCCTGTGGGGTCTTTTACTGAAATGAATGACCAATAGGTGGAGCAGTGAGCTCAGTGAAAAGTCCAGATCTCCTTTTTGGTCATATTTGCACATTGTGAAAATGCCTTCACTCATTGCGTAAGTAAACTACAGGTTCAGCTGGTGTTAATAACAATGCATCTTTACATTTGTAACACTTTAACTAACCGATTGTGGCTTAAAGGGGTTGTTCAGATAAAAAGGGACATTGTGAAATGATAATTTATTCATTTATTTTCATTTAAACCCTTATCAGTGATATTTTAGTATTTTAGTCTCATTTAGATACTATTTGTGTTCAACATGAAATAATTAGCCCCTTTCACACAGCGATGCCGGTAAATATCCGGAAAATTAATGGAACGACTTAACCGGTAAATTTTAAAAAAGCACTGTTCACACAGGCAAGGACGTTCCTGTATTTTTCCATTAAAACATCCATTCCAAAATACCGTAAATTCTGTCACCATTAACCAGAAATGAGCTCTAAATGGCTGCGCTTGTATTTGTAAACATAGTAGGGGTCGAGCTTTTGTCGATGATTTCACTTTTATTTAAAACTTTAGCATTCATGCAGCTGCTTTGTCCCAGAGACATCCAAAGGCAGAAGCACGAACCGCAGCTAAATGTTTACACATTTGATGACATTACAAATTCTGTAGATGAAGGTGTTGTGAACAACTTTGATGAAGTCATTTGGCGGAACACTTTCGCATGACGAGATGTACATAATATGTGTGTGCATGCGGTGTGCATGTTAATCAACTGAAGCAGCTTGAAGGTAAACAAACAGCGATTTCAACACACAAAAATAAAGCAAACAAACAGCAGTTTATCTTAAGCATTTTAGTGATAATTATTTGCACAGTTGGCATTAGGAAGGAACATAGAAACGTTATTTAATCGTGCCTGTCAACCCTCCCATTTTTCACGGGATTCTCCCGTATTTTACAGTTCTATCCCGATAATATCCCATAAAGGTATATTCCCGTATTTCTCCCATATTTTCAATCTTTTTATGAAAAGTGGCAATAAACATATGCAAATCATTCTGCCGAACCACTAGGGAACGCTCCTCTTAAATGTGAATCTATTCTGTGCTTTGATTTTATTTAGACATGAAAACACTTTGAAATAAATGTAAAAATGGAGGGATTCCCTTCTTTTCCATTACAAGTGCGGTTGCCCCTCCTATACAATCATACGAGTTCATGTAGCAGTTTTCTTTCTGCATTTACACAGAGCAGCATTATGGCAAAATTGTCGGACCAAATTTACCGGTATTTTCAAAAAGGGCCTGTACACACATGATCCCTGTATGTTTGAGAGTCTGTATGTGTGAAAGGGGCTATTGTGTGGAATCCAGTATTTTTTACAGTGTACTCTTACAGAAGTAGTCGTGAAAAACAAAGCTCTATTGCAATTAACATGGCTTGTCAATGGTTACTAGTTTTTGTCTTTTTTCAAAATATCTTTTTTGGTGTTCCTCAGAAGAAAGAAATTCATAAAAGTTTGGAAACAGCTTGAGGGAGAATGAATAATGATAATATACAGTTGAAGTCAGAATTATTAGCCCCCTTTTGTATAATTTTTCCCCAATTTCTGTTTAACAGAAAGATTTTTCTTCAACACATTTCTAAACATAATAGCTTTAATAACTAATTTCTAATAACTGATTTCGTTTATCTTTGCCATGATGACAGTAAATAATATTTGACTAGATATTTATCAAGATGCTAGAATTCAGCTTAATGTTTAATTTAAAGACTTAACTAGGTTAGTTAGGTTAACTAGGCAAGTTATGCTGAGTTCAGACTGCATGGTTTTTGCTAAAATTCTTGACTCGCCGACAGGTTTTGAAAAATCGCCGACAAATACCTGAAATCACAGGCACATTGGTGCTCATTCATGCGAGTAACAATCACACAGTGTGAACTATCAAAGACGCAATCTGAAAGAACCACAGATGAGTCGTCAACACCCGTGAGATATTTGGCGTGCTAAATATCTGGAGCTGTCAGCGATTCAAATCATACCGTGTGAAATGTGTTCTGATTGAAAATAACAACTGCGATCGCCTACAGCCACTGAGAGAGCAGCATCCACTAGTGTGGGTATCTGCAGGCCAGTGGCAGATTGGAGTAGAAGTTAAACGTGCTCATTTTCAGTTTATTTGGTTCCAGGAAATGGAGGAAATCTTTGGCATTGGCATTTGGCAGGAGCACAGGTGTCTGTTTGATGTGTCACATCTTGCAGTGTAAACAAAGCAGCGGCGAAACACTACCCCAGATAGTCATGTAGTATGAAAACATCTGTGACACGACTACTTTGAAAATCATGCAGTCTGAACTCAGCATTGGGGTAATTAGGCAAGTCATTGTATAACAATGGTTTGTTCTGTAGATAGTTGAAAAAATAGATTGCCTAAGAGGGCCAATGATTTTGACCTCAAAATGTTTTTAAAAAAAAATCAAACTGATTTTAATCTACTCCAAATAAAACAAATTTAAAACAAAATAAAACAAGACTTTCTCCAGAAGAAAAAAATATTATATGAAATACTCTGAAAAATTCCTTGCTCTGTTAAACATCCTTTGGGAAATATTTGATAAAGAAACAAAATTCAAAGGAGGGCTAATAATTATGACTTTGACTGTAAATATATATCACTCACCATTTGTGATATTTTTAGTCAATTCAAAATGTATTAATTCTACTTTTTTATTGTTTCATTTTAAGTTGAAAATAAAATCGAGAAACATTATGTTCTTTTGGACCAAACTGTCTTTCATTGTATTGACCGTTCTTCAGTATATCCTCTATAAATGGCAGTCATGCAGGTTAAGATTCATATATGACAATAAATGATGACAGAACTGTAATTTGTAATTGAACCATCCCCTAAAGATCCACGAACTAATGTGTATATGAGTTGAGGTAGTTTTTGAGTCATCTCTATCACACACACACACAAACACATATACACACTTACACACATACATCTCGGTGTTCTCCTGCCAGTCGGTCTCAGCTTTTCACACAGTGTGATCTGCTAACATACGCCACTGCTCAGCTGAGTCTGCCATCTGTTCAGCTCTCACCGCCACGCCAACACTTCACAGCCGCGCCGCCCTCTCGCTTCTGACACGCACACACACACACACACACAACATGTGATGCTCATATCCATTGTCTTAGCCACCTCTTTATATGAACAGGGACTTTTAATTTAGAATAAGCCTGCTCAGGTGCTTCCAGGGAACTGTCGTGCCATTATAAACTCGCCACGTTTAAGAGCTGGCTTGTTTAAAATCAATGGACCCTTTTTACATTTCCAGCTTCATCAGAAGTGGAAGTTGTCATAGTTTGGTAAACTAAGAGCGCGGTGAATGGGAGAGTACAGCAAATCTCTTTTTACCATCCCGTTTGCTCAAATAATAAACGAAAAACTCCATGAAACAAAATCATAACAGCAGCCAGAAGAGAGAACAACGTAGGACTGAACAAACTAAGAAAATTAAAGAAGGAACGATCGAATGAACGAATGAACAAAGGACCTAATGAAGGAAGGAATAAAAATATGAAAGAAAGAATGAGCGAACAAATGAAGGGAAGAAAGAATGAAGGACCAAACGAATGAAGGAAGAATTCAATGAAGGACTGAACAAACTAAGGAAGGAGGAACGAACAAACAAATGAATGAACAAAAGGACCTAATGTAGGAAGGAACAAAAATAAGAACGAAAGAATGAATGAACGGAGGAAGAAGGGAACAAACGAATGAATGAAGGAAGGAGAGAACAAACAAATAATTGAAGGAAGGTTGGAAGGAACGAACGAACGAAAATAGGAAGATCCCTAAATACACTACATGTTGTTTGTGTAGGGATGTGTAAACAAAAGATTCTGTAAGCCCAACAACTTTTCTACAGCGTAATACTCACTACTCATCACTCTTGAGTGTTTTTAAAAGGTCTACTCATACTTTGAGTAATATTTACTACAGATACTTTTACTCTACCTGCACTACATTTTTAGGCAAGTATTGGTACTTTTACTTGTTTCAAGAGTTCGCCCTTAGATATGCTTAGCGTTTATAGCAGGTTTGGCATGCTGTCCCGGGAGAGAACCCTGAGCTCGGAGATATTTGAGCCCAGGGCTCCCGCCCAGTCAATAAGCATATAAGGGGATCCGAGATCAGATAGGTCTCGAAGGCTTCCCTTTTGAAAAGAGAGGAAAAAAGGAGGAGATGGGGTGGAAGGGGGGATTCTTCCAAACCAAGATAGAGTGGTAGGGAAAAAAAACCATTTATAGTAAGCTTGGATCGCTCTGATTGGATTATTGCTGATTACAGATGATCAGCCAGGCGTGCTAATCATATCACGAGCTCCTCTCGAAATTAGTTTATGAAACTTCACTTATGATTTTTCAGTACTCTTTCCACCACTGGTTACCACACAACTGTGTTTAGACCCCGCATAATACTGTAGGTCCCCTTTAAATGTAATAGGCCAGTTTGTTTGTTGATTATTTTTGCATCAGAAGATGATTGAGCGTAATGAAACACACTGTTTATTTAATCAACTATATTTTCAGCCACATTTACCTTTATTTACGTAACATTTTCACTTCACACACTGTACTTTCTTTTTCGAGTGCTTTTTACACCCCCAGAGCCTTCTATTTTACAGCCTGACCTTTCACTCAGCCATTACCGCTCAGTGCTTGAACGTCCTAATAAAACATTTATTATATTGTTACAGAGTCATTACTGCAGATGTGGAGGACATAAAAAGCCTAAAATAGAGTTCAATTCAATTAAAATCTATTTTTCCTTCTGCTACTTTTAAGGCCTCAGCTAATGCCCCAAATGATTAAAAAAGGCGTCCAATGTATGAACGGATTATGTAGTTTTGTTAGGCTTGGACATGTGGAACAGATGTTAACCTTTAGCTTGTTCTCATCTTACAGGTGTCTAAAAGAGTGGCAGACCTCATTCTGGAGAAACAGCCCTCCTATGTGAAGGTAAGCAGTCTGGGTCCACAGGATGGCTTTAATTAACATAAGGACTTCCAGCGGGTTTCTTTTTCATCAGCACTTGAGAAATCATTTGAAAGGGTTATTTTTTTAACTGCAAAAATTTCCTGCCTCATTTTATGGGTTGTACAGCAGTGATACGCACACACACATGAAAATTAATGTCATTATTTTGTATTTATGACATATGATCTCATTATTACTTTGGATCATTTGTGTTTTGATACTTGTACGTGTCCTTTTTTTAAACAAAATATAACAGGCCATCAAATTTAATCACTTAAAAGAGTTTAATTTGGATCATGTTTGCTTTGAGATTTGTAAGACTGCACTGCAAATTTTAGATAGTAGATTTAACTACCTTAGAGTTCAAATGAACACTCCCTCAGAGTTTATATGGGAACCACTCTAGAAGTGTTAAAATAACACTTTTAAAAGAGTTAACACTATCAACACTCACAGAGTGTTAATTACCAAACTCCTATAATGTAAAATATTAACAGGATCATATTAAAAGTTAATTAATATTAATAATATAAAAGTCATTAATATTAAAATGTTAAAAGGATCATATGAACACCACTTAGGCCCAATCCCAATTCTATTTTGTACCCCTACCCCTTCCCCTTCCCCTTGGCCCTTACAACCGAGGGTTAAGGGGAAGGGCTTCAAAACTTACCCCTAAGAATTGGGACAGCACTTTAACACCTGCACACGTCATCATATGTCATCGCGATCTCTTGCTTCATATGAGATCAGACGATCACGACTGCTGTAGTTATTCCAGTTGTGTTATTGTTTGTTTATCTTCAGGAAATCACTGAAGGCGTATATTATGTTATCATAACAATCTAATGTGGCAATAAGATCGTAACTGTACTGTGTATTTACTCAGTGGCCATATTTATCTATGTAAACACACGAAAACAACATTAACATTATAGCAGACACTGTAAAAAGCTCATTCCCAGCCACTAGACATTACTGAAAGGGTATTCGAGTGTCATCATGTGTCAGAATGTTGTGGGACTGCTGTACATGAGTTATGATTATGGATTATAGATCGCAAAATTTAGCTGTCTTTTTTTGTGTTTTTTTTTAAAGCATGGCGGTAAAACACGAACACAGTTATGAATATATTAAAACGTGTTTGTTTGTCGTAAAAAATCGTAATAATGACAAAAAAATACTAATTTGTGGATCTCCTTACTTCCGGGTTCAGCTATCTGCCGCTGTGGCAGGTGCATTCTGGGAAATTTTATTACCCCTCCGTTTTAAGTGTGGTTCTGAAAAATCTTTGTTCGAAGGGGTGTATACCCCTTGCCCTTAGCCCTACGCCTTCAAGCTAAAGATAATTGGGACACCCCCTTGACGTGAATGCGCAAAAGTGAGGGGTTGGGGTAAGGGGAAGGGCTAAGGGGTAGAATTGGGATTGGGCCTTAGTGTTGTGTTTTAACACTCTTAGGTCAAATTTTTAACACCGCATGTAAATAAAAATATATCTTGTTTAATATCGGCAACACTTTATTAACTATTGTGTTAATGTTTAAGGAAAACAATTCAAAACAGTCAAAAATTGTATTTTAACCAAAAGGAGCAGTTTTAGGATGGCTTTATTTGCTTTAGTTTTAGTGTAACATAGCTAGAACAGAACAAAATAAAGATGAAAAATCTTGGAAAAATCCTCCAGAGATATTGCTTCATAAATTCCCGGATGTAGTAGTAGTTAACACTGTATTAGACACATGTAACTCTGTATGACAAAGAGGCAAATCAGCTTCTAACACTGAGAGGGTTATTTTATCTTTATCTAACTCTAGAATTTCAACACTTTACTCTGAATTACCGCAACACTCGAAATTTAACACTGATGAATTTGCTGTGTGTAAGTAGTATTGAGTCGGGTAATTAAATCATTCAGTAATTATGTTACTTTTCAGACAAAGTAATTAGAAAGATATTTAAATATAATTTGAATGATGTAATTAGTAATACATTATTTGTTTAAGTAACTCACCCAACACTGGGGTAGAGCAATCTGGAAGAATCTGGGACCTATTTGTTGTTAAAATGTTTTAATAGTTAAAGTAGGGCCTAATATTAATATTCATGTTTGTAATTAATATAATTTTAATAAACATGATTTCTTTTTATTGTTATTTAATCAAATGATAAAGTTAAACAAATCAGTCATGAATTTTTTTTCATGTTGTTATTTAATCAAATGATAGAATTAAACAATTCAGTAATGAAATTCATTAATTAACTATTCATAATCACCCTGCATGGAGTATATTTCATAATCACCACAGTGATTAAACCGTTAAGCTCTCTAAATATATATTTGTGAAAATCAGATTTGCTTAGTGCGATTTTTATCTTAAATGTGTATTTCCATTCGATTTGGGATCAAAGTAGAAGAAGAAGTCAAAGCTCTGTGCTTCTTGCCTTTGGTCATGTTTCTCTCATAGCCTTCAAATTCACTGTGAATCCCTGAATGGATCACTTTGGACTGCTTTGAAATTGATCTTAAAGTTGTTCACAGCCTGAAAGGCTTTGCTTTGATCATGTGTCAGGATTTGTGTTTGGATTCCCTCTTGATCCATGATGGAGGCCGTTGTCACTTGTTTCTTCTTGATAATGGTTTAATTTTGACGTCAGAGGGCCAGTTCTTTCAAAATTAGATTGGACAAAACTCTTCAGAACATGCGTTTCATTTATATATAAAGGGATAGTTCACCCCAGAAATGTAGATTTACTCACTGTTTACTGTCCCTCAAGCGGTTTCCAAGCTTTTATGCGTTTCTTTCTTCTGGTGAACATAAAAGAAGATATTTGAAAGAAAACTGGTAACCATTGACATTGACTAGCGTAAATGTACACAAAATGCTGGGTTCCACACAACTGCTTCATGTTGTCCCAACACAAATCAAATAAGTAAAATGTTATAATTTTTTACAAATTTAAGTGGATTGAACGTAAAACAATTAAGTTGTCCCAAAAAACACAAAAGAGTTGTATTGTTTCAACTCATTTTAAATAAGTATTTTAAACAAGCAGCAAAAGTCAACTTACACTGTGTAATTTCTAATATTTAAAAACTTTAAATTGTATCTTTACTTTAGTGTATCACAATGGTACTTATACTAATTAATTATACAAGTAATATTAATTATTCACCTTTATAATCATGTTCAACTCCTGTCTCTTTCTCCTACTATATAATTATTAATTTTATAATCAGTATTTTTATGCCAGCGGCTAGTCGCCTGGATCAGAGGGCCAGTTGACCACCTCAGGACACACTGCTCTCTGCTTTAGGAAAGGCTTTCCTCTCCCCACCAGCCATCTCAGTCCCCAGTGAAAGAGTGTTTTCAGTAGGGGACAGTTTAAATGTGGAAAGACCTCAGCTTATGCCAGAAAACACAGCTATGCTGATATTTCTTTTCAATGTAAAATCCCAGCTCAGTCACAGTTTTAGTTTGTTTATATTAATGAGTCTCCGGTCTCTACAAGACCGGTCTCTACAAGAACACGAGTCAGTTCTCTGCGTTCTTGGAATTGAGAAACAGCCTTTATTTTTGAAATTTGTTTGTTTTTAAAAAAGTAATTCAGTTATGACAGAAAATATATTAATTTGCCAAAAATATTCAGCATTTCAGAAAAAACGAAAGGTCTCTTCACCTTAAATTAGTTTCAAATAATTTAGTTAAAAATCATGACTAAATCATCAATCGTGAGATTAGTATCGAATCGTGAGTCAGGTTAGTCATTACATCCCTAATAAACAGCAAACGGCAAAAAGTCATTTTTTGAGTGCAGGAAAAGAGATACGCATGTTCTCCCCGTGGTTGCGTGGGTTTCCTCCGGGTGCTCCGGTTTCCCCCACAAGTCCAAAGACATGTGGTATAGGTGAATTGGGTAGGCTAAATTGTCCGTATAGTGTATGAGTGTGAATGTGTGTGTGTGGATGTTTCCCAGAGATGAGTTGCGGCTGTAAGGGCATCCGCTGCGTAAAAATATGCTGGATAAGTTGGCGGTTGATTCCGCTGTGGCGACCCCGGATTAATAAAGGGACTAAGCCGAAAAGAAAATGAATGAATGAATGAAAAGAGATACGGAAGTCAATGGTTACTGGTAGAGCTGCACAATTCTGACTAAAATAAGTATCAAATAATTTTTTTTGTTGCTTTGACTAAAGATCACGATTACCTCCAGATCTGGTCAAACTTTTTAAGCAAAAATGGCAATAAAGTAAGACATAATACTCTTTTCTTCAGTCAAACTGAAAGACATTTGTTAAAAATAATTAATGTGTGGGCGTCAGGGTGGCGCAGTGAGTTGCACAATCACCTCACAGCAAGAAGGTCGCTGGTTCGAGCCTCGGCTGTGTCAGTTGTCTTTTCTGTGTGGAGATTGCATGTTCCTCCGGGTGCTCTGGTTTCCCCCACAAGTCGAAAGACATGGTACAGGTGAATTGGGTAGGCTAAATTGTTCGTAGTGTTTGTGTGTGAATGAGTGTGTATGGATGTTTCCCAGTGATGGGTTGCAGCTGGAAGGGCATCCGCTGCGTAAAACATGCTGGATAAGTTGGTGGTTTATTCCGCTGTGACGACCCCATATTAACAAAGGGACTAAGCCGAAAAGAGACCGAATGAATAAATGTGTAAGAAATAGGGTTGCAACAATAAACCCAGGTCATAATTTGATACATCTTAATATCTTCTTTTGTTTTTAACAGATGAAAGAAAGTCAAACCAGTTTGAAACAAATAAATGCTGACAAAATTTTAGTTTGGGTTGAACTATCCCTTTAAATCATAGAAACAGTCCCTCTTCTTTGTAAATCAGTTTCTGCAGGCATGATTTATTTATAGGTTTCATCATATCTCAAATGTTGCTTTAGAGACGACTTTTCTAGTCTGTCCTCTTGGTGTTTAGCTGTGTATGTCATACTGGACAAAAGCTCAGCGGGTGAGGTTGCTCTGATGTGTCGTCTCTGAGGAAACGCTGCCAGATCTCTTTGTGTCTGTTTGTATTGAGGTCTAGGTGGCGGAGGTAAAAAAAAAATGCATTACAGCTTTGAACAGGCCACAGTGTTTCTGAACACAAACACTGCCTGCTTGTAGACCGACAGGATTGGGGTCAGTCCTTTTGATGCTTTTCAGAGATGTCTTCTGCTCACCAAGCCTACATTTCATTCATATATAATACTGTCAAAACATATATTTTATGAAATATCATTACAGTTTTCATTCATTCATTCATTCATTTTCTTGTCGGCTTAGTCCCTTTATTAATCCGGGGTCGCCACAGCGGAATGAACCGCCAACTTATCCAGCATTTGTTTTACGCAGCAGATGCCCTTCCAGCCACAACCCATCTCTGGGAAACATCCACACATTCTCATTCACACTTATACACTACGGACAATTTAGCTTACCCAATTCACCTGTACCACATGTCTTTGGACTGTGGGGGAAACCGGAGCACCCAGAGGAAACCCACACAAACATGGGGAGAACATGCAAACTCCACACAGAAATGCCAACTGACCCAGCCGAGGCTCGAACCAGCGACCTTCTTGCTGTGAAGCGACAGCACTACCTAGTGCGCCACCATGTCGCCCATTACAGTTTTCAGTTTTAATTTATTCAGTGTCATTTCTCCACTCCATAATGTCACATGATCTATCAGAAATCATTCTAATGGGCTGATTTCATGGTCACAAAATGATCAATATCAAAAACAGTTGTGCTGCTTCATATTTTTATTGTACAAGCTGTGATTTGTCTACGGTTTGTTAGGATTATTTGAACGAAACCTTAATCTTTGCTGAAAAAAAAAAGAATTATTTTCTTTCATATTTTTTTTCCATAACAAATGAATTGTCTCTTTTGAACTGTAGTTTAAATTGTTAAAAGTATGAAAAATAACAACCCAGGCTCATTGGATATATGTGCCCAGGACTAATTTTTTTTAAAAAACGAAAAATATATACCCTGGACTATGTTGTCTTGCAGTTTTTGTTCACAAATCCACTAGAGGGTGCCGTGTAGATTTTTGAGAATCACAAATATGTTACTGGGTAGGGCTGTGCAATATGAACAAAATAATCATATTGTGATTATTATTATTATTATTATTATTATTATTATTATTATTATAATTAGTTTTGCGATTAATATTGCGATTGCGATCAAATTTTTTATTATTTTTTAAACAGCTACATACACACGTTCTAAATGTATTCAGTGCACAAGAAGTGCATAATAAAACATTTCACAATGAAATAACATAGTAAATTTTGAGATTTTTTTGACACATGAGATTTTTACTTGCCCTGCCAAAATTTTCACTGGCTCCACCAAAAAAAAGTTTATAGCTATTTTCTAGCCCCACTTTTTCAACAATATGTCAAAAACGACGTCTGTGAATCTAGAATTTAAATACTTAAAAAATATTAATACATGTATAATAATCCAAGGACAGACGAGCCTCGAGTTCTCTAACCTCCGGCGCCTAGACTGCAGCTAGAGCTGCGCACCGATGGATTACTCTTCAGTGTTTGGACTCTAAGTAGTGAATGTTAAACAACACTGAACTGAACTGAACTCAAACATTAACAACTAAACTGACATTTTCAATTTACTATAACCTTTTATGTGAAGCTGCTTTGACACAATCTACATTGTAAAAGCGCTATACAAATAAAGGTGAATTGAATTGAATTAATAAGCAAAATTCAAAGTTTTATGCAAAAAAGAGCAGTATAGAAAATGTGCCGCTATTTTATTGCAGTTCTATGAAATGTGCATTCATTCATTTTCTTTTCAGCTTAGTCTCTTTATTAATAATTGGTCGCCACAGCGGAATTAATCACCAACTCATCCAGCATGTGTTATACGCAGCGGATGCCCTTCCAGCTGCAGCCCATCCATGGGAAACATCAATAACCCCACGCCAACATGAGGAGAGCATGCAAACTCCAAACAGAAATGCCAACTGACCCAGCCGAGGTTCGAACCAGCGACCTTTTTGCTGTGAGGCGATTGTGCTACCCACTGCGCCACCGTGAGGACCTCAAACTGTGCAAAACACACAATTTTTTTTCATTGTGTTGAACCCATGTAAATGTCTGCTTCCAAGACGTTAGAAACAGATGTTTTCTTTAATCCTCATAATTTGATGTTGCCACTATGTTGCCGTCTCTTTGCTGTACTGGTTGTTACCAGGTTACAGAAAATAATAGCATGATCACAACATCCAATCAGATAAGAGGAACCAAAAAGCAATATGGCATTCACGACATCACAGAGAGGGTAGCATTTAAAGGCTTAAAAGCACTTTCTGCTTTCTAAATTAAAAGACTGTATTTGCACGCAACTGACAAATAGTCGCATTAATTTAAAAATCAAACTTTAGTGACAAGGCAGCGATGGCCCGATCGGGCCAGTAACAATCCTGTCTACTGTCTACTATCTCACGCTGGCCCTGGGCCATCGGGCAGTCCTTATTGTTGAGCCCTGCTTAATTAAACTAGTGCTTCACTTCCCCTTTAAAAGTAAAAGTAAAAAAAATAAATAATAATAATTAAAATAAAAAAGAAAAGTAACCCAACCTAACCTTTAATAAATACAATTAAAATTACACACACACAGAAATCCCCCTCCACCCCTCCCATTAAAATACAATTAGAACCACTTGTTTGGTAAACAATGCTACAGCAGTCCTTTCAAATAATACAGAAAATATGACTTTGCAAATTGTATTGTGCATAATTTATCTAAACATTTGCTTATTATTCAATAATATTTCTGAAATGAATATGAAAACTAAACCAATATATGTATTTACTCACATTTACAGAAGTAAATACTCTGCATATTTCTGCATATTCATTAGATCAAAGTTGCTAAATAACAAGCACATTTTCCTTATATCATAAATAAACAGTTTTTAGTCTTAAAATGAACTAATTTGTTCAATCAGTGGTAGAAATGGAGGGATTCTGTAGCGTATAAATCGTGGTTATACTACTTTATTTGCTGTTGGCACAGAAATGCCAAGCTTTACCTTGAATGTGTCACCAAACATGCCTTCATCGCAAACGGAATGAAGATATTCGTCTTCAGACCTCAAATCCAGCCTTTATAATAGACAGTGGAGCAGAAAACATTTCAAGATTGCTCCTACAGTAAATTGCCCTTGAGCCATTGTAAGCAAACACAAAAAGCATTACATATTCTTTTTGTATTCGCCATCGCGGTGCAGAGTAACATATCTTATACATTCCCTCATGCTTTTTAACAACATCGAGGATGCATGCTGAATAAAAAGCCCCATAACATTAATCCTTTTATCCATTTATAGCTCAGGTTGATGTTTTGAGGCTCTAAGTATATTCTAGCCTTGTAACCTTAAGCAGAGAACGCTTCAGGAAACCCGCTCATGCATAGTCAAAAACCAGGAGCCAAAGGGTCACCAAAGCACTATTTATAAACCCCTGCTGTCTTAATTCAGTTCATCTTTACTTCTTTAGCGATATTTATAATGTAGATTGTGTCAAAGTAGCTTAACGTAGATGAAAGGAAGTAAAAGCCATAATATTTCAAAATGATAAATTGAGACTCCTTCAGTTCAATCATTCAATCATTTTCTTGTCGGCTTAGTCCCTTTATTAATCCAGTGTCGCCACAGCGGAATGAACCGCCAACTTATCCAGTATTTGCTTCACGCAGTGGATGCCCTTCCAGCCACAACCCATCACTGGGAAACATCCACACATTCTCATTCACACACATACACTACGGACAATTTAGCTTACCCAATTCATCTGTACCGCATGGCTTTGGACTTGTGGGGGAAACCGGAGCACCCGCAGGAAACCTACACAACCACGGGGAGAATATCAAACTCCACACAGAAATGCCAGAAAAGCTCGAACCAGCGACCTTCTTGCTGTGAGGTGACAGCACTACTTACTGCGCCAACGTGTTGCCCTCCTTCAATTCAGTTTAGTATAAATGTCATTGTTAAAATTCAGTTTAGTCTTGTTTAGCTCAGATCAGTGTAATGTAAATGTCATTTAAAGATCCTGTGAAATTAATATATATATTATATATTTTAATGTTAGTATCAGCATGTTAGTCACAAGGATATCTACACTCACCGGCCATTTTATTAGGTACACCTTACTGCTGTAGTCCCGGGTTGGACCCCCCATTTGCCTTCAGAACTGTCTTAATCCTTCATGACGTAGATTCAACAAGGTTCTACAGGTATAAGGTGTGAGATTTGTCAGCTGCACATCCATGATGCGAATCACCCGTTCCACCGCATCCCAAAAATGCTCTATTGGATTAAGATCTGGTGACCATTTGAGTACAGTGAACTCATTGTCATGTTCAAGAAACCAGTCTGCGATGATTCACGCTTTTCGACATGGCACGTTATCCTGCTGTAAGTAGCCATCAGAAGATGAGTACACTGGTCATAAAGGGATAAACATGGTCAGCAGCAATACTTGGGTAGGCTGTGGTGTTGATACAGCGCTCAGTTGGTACTAATTGGCCCAAGGTGTGCCAAGAAAATATCCCCCACAGCATTACACCACCACCACCAGCCTGAACTGTTGATATAAGACAGGATTGATCCAGACTTTCATGCTGTTGATGCCAAATTCTCACCCTACCATCTGAATGTTGCAGCAGAAATCGAGACTCATCAGACCATGCAACATTTTTCCAATCTTCTGTTCTCTAATTTTGGTGAGCCTGTGCGAATTGTAGTCTCAGTTTCCTGTTCTTAGCTGACAGGAGTGGAACTTGGTGTGGTCTTCTGCTACTGTAGCTCATCCACCTCAGGGTTGGACATGTTGTGCGTTCAGAGATGCTCTTCTCCATACCTCAGTTGTAACGAGTGGTTATTTGAGTTACTGTTGCCTTTCTATCAACTCAAACCAGTCTGGCCATTCTCCTCTGACCTCTGGCTTCAACAACTTGAACTGCAGCAGATCGTCTTGACCATGTCTACATGCCTAAATGCATTGAGTTGCTACCATGTGATTGGCTGATTAGAAATTTGCGTTAACGAGCAGTTGGACAGGTGTACCTTATAAAGTGGCCGGTGAGCGTATAAACGAATGTAATCCAAAACAGTGACACAAATTGAATTAAGAAGAAATAAACATAGACCATGTTTAATAAGCTTCAAATATTTTACTGAAGTGATTTCTTTTGAGGGACTTTAGTAATGTAATGATATATTAAAGGCTTGATTCAATATAATGAATTGTTCTCTGAAATCTACATATAAGGTATGTGGCAAAAAAAAAAAAAAAATCTTGAAATCTTTACAGATCCATTTCCAACCCTAGGAATTGGCCCTAATATGATATGGTTGGTTTTGACCATATTTGGAAGGGTCGTGAATAATTATATTTTATTTCCACTGACAGTATTTGCACGAGAAGTAGGAAACGGTGATATTTGATAAATTAAAACTCCTTTGGTTCAGTTCAGTATAAGTGTCACTGTTAAAGTTCAGTTTAGTTCCGTTTAGCTCAGGTCACTGTAATGCGAATGTTCCTGCTTAAAGGTCCCATGAAATTAAAATAAAATTTTAGATGTTAGTATCAGTATGTTGGTCTCAAGCATATCTAGAAGCTAGTGTGCACCAAAACAGTGACAAAATTAGCATTTAGAAGACAGAAATAGACCCCATGTTTATTAAAGAGCCCATATTATACATTGAAAAGGGTCATATTTTGGTTTTGTTGGTCTCCAACAGCAGGCTGATCTGCATGCATGGTCAAAAAACACTTTCATTGTCTTATAATATGCATTTATTTTTACCTCATTATCCCAGCGACTCCTATATGAATCGTTCAGGGATTCATTTGTTCCAAAACCCCTCCTTCGCGCGATGCTAAACTGCGCTGATTGGAGCAATGACCCAGTCTGTTGGGATTGGTCGACAGCGCTCAGCGCGAGAGTATGCCCACCACGGCTTATCAACATTGAAGGAGTCATAGCGTGTGCGTGAGCTAATCTGCTAACACTCGTTTTTATCGGGAGTCGCCCGTATTTCAGACACCTCACCCCCGAAACTAACCCCCGATCTCCCAGCATATCACTCTAATTCTTAACCAGAAGTAAAAACAGCGACATACATTCAGTATTAATGCACACAGCGGCAAAACCGCCGAACGTGTGTAGCAGAGCTCATGGTGGCCATAGCAACGACAAACAGCAGAGGAACACGAGCTCAAATGCATTTAAATCCGTAAACACAGCGGCACGCGTCGCGTTAACAACGTGCTTTTAGACGCGATATGAGAATACAAGTTAACCAGAGACACTACAAGTGGTTACAAGTTACAAAACACAGTTAAATGCATCATTTACAAGCTAGAGAAAACAATGAGGCGACCGTTTTAATCGCACTTACTCGCACTCGCTGGATAGCAGACCAGGGAAATGTCCTGGTGCTCCTAATCCTCCTTTGTAAGCACTCCTCAGAGGGGGAACAGCACATGGCTGGGTTTATTGCTGTGGTATTTCTGCAGAAACTACTAACTCTTCAAAGTCTCATCTCTGGGTTCTCTGCACACTTCCAATATCCAGCTAAGCACAGTGCTCCTCACTGTGTTGCCAGATGTAGCTGCCTGATTTCAGCCCAAACCCTGTCCAAAAGGTTTTACCTGCACAATCAAATTTAAAACCGCCCGATCTGGCAACGTTTTCTCACCGCTGTTGTTTGCGGGTGGGGTTGGGGATTTCGAATCTGCGCGCGCATAAATGGGGCTTATGTTTCGTGTTCACGTCATGCCGAAACGGCTAAAGACTCGTAAGCACGGCGATTCGTTTGAGGAGCTATGAGTCGACTCTTTTATAGATGAATCAATAGTTTTAAACACTTTGCACTTTCAGAGTTAAGCCTTAGCTGGACATTTCACTTCACTTAGAGCTGTGTGACACACAGCATACAACTCATTTTTAAAAACCCATAATAGGGGCTCTTTAAGCTTTTAAAAAAACTTTTACTTTAGTAATGTTATGATATATTAAAAACATGATTCAATATAATAAATTGTTCTCTGAAATCTTCATAGAGGGTGTGTGGCAAAAAAAAAATTGAAATCTTTTTACAGGTTCATTTCCAACCCTAGGAATTGGCCCTAATGTGATATGGTTGGTATTGACCATATTTGGAAGGGTCGTGAATATTAATGTTATATTTACACTGACAGGATTCACATGAGAACTAGGAAACTGTGGTATTTGATCAATTGACACTCCTTCAGTTCAGTTTAGTATAAATGTAACTGTTGAAGTTCAATTACGTTTAGCTCATATCAGTGTAATACAAATGTCACTTAAAGGTCCCGTGTTATTAACATACAGTTTTATGGATATAGTATCAATATGTTGCTCTCAAGGATATCTTTAGGCAAGTGTGCTCCAAAACAGTGACGAAATTTGCATTTAGAAGATACAAACATCCAAAACGTGCATTAATGAGCAACGGTTTGTTTGACGCCACCTCATATTTCAGTTTCTCATCAAATCTTCTGACCAATCAAATGCTCTCTAGTATCTGACATGCCCTGCCCCCTTCTCAACACTTCTCATTTGCTTTTCATTTGATCTCACTCTCTCTGGCAGAGCTGTGATGAAAAATCAAAAGCTATTGGCTGTTTTTTAATTAGGGGAGGAGCTACTTTATAACCCACCCTGTCTTCATGTTTCACTTGAGATTACATTAAACTTTAAGTAAAAAATGCACTTCACAAAGCTTTAAACACTAAAAACATTAACTCCTAATATGTGCTCTGCAAATAGAAGCAGAGAGCGAGACATATGGCTATTTTTGTTACTCCATTTGAAGAGCTTTTAGGTCTGCTGGTGCTTCGCCACAAGCTATTTTACACCTCAGCAGCCTGCATTTGTCCCAGGCTTTTCAGAGATAAAACGAAATTTCAGCCATGCTTTTGAGCTGGATCATAAAAGCCTGTGCTTTTAGATATCTTGGGATATATTTTGTTATACCTATCACACAAATAGCAAAAAAAGTGACAAATTATCACTGCAAAAACTTGCTGTATGCAGTACATCATACAAAGTTTGAGTATGTCACAGTCTGTGGAGGCTGTAACTGTTCTATTCACAATTGATTTCAGTGTATGTTAGATGTTAGCCTTTTGGTAAGCTAATTATGGATTTTGGGTGAAGTACACAAGACTCGATTCACACTAAAAATATTTGTAAATATCAAGTGTTTTTTGCCCCCAGTCGAAACCAGTAACTTAAAAAAACACACTGTGTTCATTTGAGTATTTACTTTTCTGGTGCTGTATCGGATTGGTAGTATTGTATTACTGTAAGCTCAGTATTTTTATTTCACTTATTTCAATTTGTCTGCATTTGGATTTTTACATTGCATGCAGTTAAGTCATTTTGGCATGAAATATCGGATAAGATTAAAGCTGATCAACCCTGATATGCATGATTGGCTAGAGACAACCTTAGTATTACATTTGATACAATTTTACTTTAAAATGGCTAGTAGATTGAGCAAACAATTAAAACAAATCGGAATTAAGGCATTTAATTAAACCATAAAATTGTTAAATAACTGTTGTAACGTATGCCTCCATGTTTATTAAGCTTCAAGAAACATTTTAAGGTGTAGACTTTTTTTGAGAGACTTTAGTAAAATTATCATATACTATATTGATATAATAAATTGTTCTCTGATATCTACATAGAAGCTATATGACTTGAATAAGTGCAAAAAATCTCCAGGAATGATTTTACAGGTCCATTTCCTACCATAGTAATTGGCCCTAATATGATATGATTGGTTTTGACCATATTTGGAAGGGTTATGAATATTAATATTTTATTTACTCTGGCAGGATTTACATAAGTAGGAAACAGTGATGTTTGAAAATATTTGTTAAGTTATTTCCATGTACTGAACTCTAATTATTCTGCTTTGTCGAGGTATATCCAGATTTTTATTCTATGGTACCTTTAAAGGTCCCATGAAATTAAAATAAAGTGTTTTAGATCAGTATCAGTATTGTTCGTTGTTAGGATATCTATAAGCTAGTGCTTACCAAAACTGAGACAAAATTCGCGTTTAGATGATATAAAAACATGCAAAGCTTGTAGGTTGTCACTTCTGCCGAAATTATTCAATGGTTTTATTCACATCACCTCATACCTTCAGGTTTTCAGCAAATCGTGACCAAAAATTTTATGCTATGCCCTGTATCTGATATGCCCCGCCCCCTTCAAGATGCTTCACATTCGAAGTGCTCAGGGCTTAATTTGTGCCGGAACATGGCAAATTTATTCGGCACCTCATTTTATCGATCTCCCTGATCAACCGACCTCCTCCCTCATCCACTGTTCACTTTCACTTTCTTCTGTGACTCCTCAACCCTCTTCTTCACTCGTCCGCCATACACCTTCGCATCCACCGCTCTCCATTAGCGCACGACACCTCTCCATCCTTGGGTAACATGCCGGATCCATTATCCCGATCTGTTCCAGGACCTCGCAATTCACAAATTAAGCACTGAATGTGCTTGAGCTCAACCGCTCTCACTGATAGAGAGGTGATAAACAAAATGCTACACTGTGTCCAACCCTCTCTTCATATGTCACGATTATGTCAAACATCGAATAAAATGGACATTTTAAAGCACTTTGTAGGACCTATAATATTATGATTATAGTTGCTGGCGTACATGATTATTAAACTTTAAAGTTACAGTTATAATTATAGTTTTTGTCCTTTATAGACTTAGCAATACACTGTAAATATATCTGTGAATGAACACTCGCTCCAACAGGTTCGCTCGGCTCTCACCCCTGCCCACACTCGTAGGCACTACAAGGTCGACCAATCACAGAGCTTGTGCTATGTGTCGTTGCAATGTGTAGTTAAGTTTTTTGAGAGGTGCACGTCGGTGATGGTCATGGCGAGGGGTATAGACTGTGCCTGAGCATATAGAGTACGTGCGCTTGACGCAGAAATATAAATCAGCCTTAAAGGTCCTCGATTACATGTCATTTTCTTTCATTTTAATGGATTTATTTTTTTATCTTTTATTTTTATTTTATTTTTTATTGATATAATAAATTGTTCTCTGATATCTACATAGAAGCTATATGGCTTGGATAAGTGCAAAAAATCTCCAGGAATGATTTTACAGGTCCATTTCCTACCCTAATATGATATGGTTGGTTTTGACCATATTTGGAAGGGTTATAAATATTAATATTTTATTTACACTGGCAGGATTTGCATAAGTAGGAAACAGTGACGCAGAAATATAAATCAGCCTTAAAGGTCCTCGATTACATGTCATTTTCTTTCATTTTAATGGATTTATTTTTTATCTATTGTCGAAAGAATATTGTTTAGTCAGCTGAACAACTATCACGCTGTCAACTGGCTGGTAGTCATTTGATAATTTACGGGAGTAAATTGAATTATGCCACATGTTTCTAAACAACTCAAACAAGAGTGACAATCACAACTCTGCAGTGTGTGTATGTAGACAGTGAGTCACTCTTGTTTGAACTCCGAAGCCCACCGGATCCCTTAAGGACCCTGTGACCCAACGGGGTTACGGCTGGATTCAGCTTACTGTTCTAGCGAGGGCAACTCCAAGGGCACTTTAAAAGCTCTCCGTCTCACAAAGACAGATTCTCCTGAATAAATCGCACTGATTTATTCTGCAGATGCCCTGGCTAAACAAACCGCCTGTGATTCCTCAGCACAGAAAACCCAGTTAACCTCACGCCTTTCATGTGTTCGTCAGTAGACCGAACGCCAGAACAAATCCAACACTATACGCTTTTGTTGCGCTCCTGTTTGTACTGTCATTTATTTGACGGTACTTCATAGGCTTCAGGATCTTCTCCAGGCGCGAAGTTCAATGCGGTCCATTCTTCTCTGGGAATTTGCTACTGATGGCCCTTCTGAGGAATGAACGGTTTTCCTTGTGACGCTTTTGCATAAAAAGCATCTGTTTCTGCTGTGAGAAATCGATTTTCTCCGCCTCGTATTCTTTGGCAAAATAATTATCTTTAACGTGATAGTGGGATGATGTTTGGGCGCTGAAGGCTGACTCTGTTTTGGCTAGATCTAATGTGCGTTGAAAGACTGGGTCACTCAGTGTGAGCTCACCTCAGGCTGTGACAGCTGCGCTCTTCAAATCCCACAATGCTGAAAAACCTCACCCAAAAAAAGAAAAACCATGAACTTCAACAGCCTGTTAGTTGTTGGATGTGTCGGTGTGGGCTAAAGTAGCATGTTCCCTCTCATTGTGCTGCTTTTCTCATGCCCATAATGAAAGCTTGTCACCATTATCGTCTCTCTCGCTTTATTGTTCATAACAGGCCTGAAAAAAATGGCCTAATAGAAGACAGTGTCTCTGAGCCTGAACCCATTAAGCACCGAGGTTAGATCCGCAGTTATCCGTGAGAGGTACTATCCAGCTATATGAAAGGAGGTCGTAGCCGTTGTCACAATTGTCTTCAAATGATACCAAAGCCTAATGGTCTTGATAAACTCTGTTCAAAAAAACTTGTTGTGTTTTAGGAACTTGAGCGAGTGACGTCACTGCAAACCAATCTGCAACTGGCCGCGGTCATCTGCACTAATGCACGAAGGTAAGAGAGCTTTCAGTATGTGTTTGTGAAAATATTAGACCTGATACATGAAAGATATGCTGGCATTTATTAGCTGTGTGTTGGTTAACAGTGACTTTCTTTATTTGGTGGGGATAAAAAAAAAGATACCTATGCTCATTGGAGATGTGTTTCTCAAGGCCCGTACACACCGAGACGTGACTAAATAAAGGGCGCCGATGTGATTTTGCACACCAGCGCGCAAAATGCCAGGCCCAAAAGTGTCATTTTTAAAGAAACGCCTCATGCTCGTTTTTTTTTTTGTTTTGATGCACCGCATCAAAACCTTCTCCACCAATCAGATCGCCACTTTTGTTCACGTGTACAGAGCCGCTGAAGTTACAGTAAACACCCCTTGGAGGCGCTCAACCGCAAAACTGTAAATGCGAGCGCAGATGCCCAGAGGCGATATGAACGTGGAGCTGCTTATTGCACTTGCGAACAATAATCATTTCTTCATTGCTAGAGGTGCTACTTGAACCATCCATGCTTTGCAGATCGCCAACAACTGTTTTCTTCTTATGTGTAACAAGCGGGTGTCAGAAACTTGGCGCCACCCTGTTACGTCAAGGAGTGATTTAGCATATTCTTCTGCTCGACGCCAGAGAAAATCACTTGGGCTTGAATGCGGAAAAACGTCTCAAAACGTCGACGATAGACGCAAACGAAAAGCGTCCCGGTGTGTACGAGCCTTCAGACTATATTTATGCGAAACGTAAAATATTTTGCTTCGAGTGTGTTTCGACGCATGTTTCAGATGAAAAATCCACTAGAGGGTGCTGTCTACATCAGTGGTTCTCAAACTGTGATACGTGTACCACTAGTGGTACGCAGGCTTCCTTTTAGTGGTACGTGGAGGAATTGCTGAATAATTAAGGTTAAAATATGAACACATTTTTAATCCTTTAACACGTACGATAACACCGATATGATCAGTAAACAGATTTTAATAGGCTAAACCTTTTATTTTAATTGACATTTTTTAATGTTTGTTATGTGTTCTGTCATCTGAAGCTGATTTTCTCTTCATAATTGTAGCAGTTGTTGGGATCGTATCCCGTATTTTTATATTCCCGTGTTGACAGGTATAGTTTAATCACTTGCTTTTCTGACACACAAAGCCTACTCTATTGCGCAGTGAGCAGATCTAATTTCTAATTTAAATATGTAAATCTAATTCACATATTTAAAATACAGGTTAATGTTTAAATTTCAAAGATATACAAATAAGTCATTTGTAAATGCGTCATATATTTCAAAATTCATAAAAAAGAGTTTATACATCAATACAATGACATATGGCCTATACAGTATTTATGAGGTCCAAGGAACTACTTTATGATAATACTTTACATTTAAGTACAGCAGTTTTTCTAAGAATAGTGCCATTTTAATAAACTTTTAAAAGCACATTTTAGTTTAAATGTTGACATTTTTAGTTAATTTTACCTGTAAGCACAGTACTGTGTTAAGAACTGTGCAGTGCTATAGCTGTTTAATTAGGCCTACTACGCTACTGTATTTCAATACCGACCATTATGGTGGTACTTAGTGAAAAAAGTTTGAGAACCACTGGTCTACATGTTTGCCAATTTAAAATGTGTTTTTTTAGGGTGCGTTTTGTTGTATGTTTTTAGATACAAAACCTTCTTGTGCACGTCCTCGAGAAAACAGGGCTTGAAGACTGTAAAAAATGCTGAGCTCCTCCAAATTCAACCTGATCTCAAGATATATGTCAAAATATTTTACGTTTTGCCAGTTTAGTGGCTAAAGCCTGGTTTATACTTCTGCGTCAAGTGATCACCGTGACCCACGGCGCATGCAACACGTGCTGTTGTGCATTTATACTTCTGTGTATAAGTTTCTTCGCTGGTGTTTTGTGTTTTCTGAACGCTACCTGAATGTACAAGTGGCTCAAACTCGCTCATTTTGATGTGGGAACTGGCGGACGTGCAACAACTTTAATAATAAGGTAAACACAAAACAACAGTTTCCATCTGGAGCTCCTTCACGGGACTCCGCACTTGTAAACACTCTCCATCGGGCTCATGCGGCTCAACCTCTTCAACGCGATCAAGCCGACAAATCACAGAGCTTGCGATACATGCCGTTTCAACGTGTAGATACATTTTTTGAGAGGTGCGTGTCGGTGACGGCCATGGCGACCACTGCCAGGCTGTGCTGGAGCATACACATGCACTTGACGCAGAGGTATAAATCAGGCTTTATTCATAAGAATTTGTGCGAGTTCAGTTGTGCGAAAATGTACGATTTTAAAAAGGAGGCACAGCACCCAACCCAACCCAACCCAACCCCTCGCCTAAACCTAACCGTTATTAGGGGATGAGCAAATTGTACTAAATTTTATGAGTGAGATCGTACAAATTAGCCACTAAATAAAAAAGTTACGCATTACCTTGAGATTGTGTTGCCAATTTTTTTCATGTTGTCTCCACACAAATAGATTAAGTTAGGACTTGTTTTTACAAATTTAAGTGGATTAAACTAAAACCAGTTAAGTGGTCTCAAAAATAATCTCAAGAGCAGTGTTGTTTTAGCTCATTTTATATAAGTAGTTTGAATAAGCAGCAGAACTTATTTTGAAGTGTAGTACACATCACTTAAAGGGGCCCTATTATGCTCCTTGATGTAAATTAAAGTAATGTACTTGTGTGTTTGTGAGGTTTCAGCTCAAAATACCCTTCAAAAATAATATTTTAGAACTCTTTGAAACTGCCCCTTTTAAGCTTTGATCTAAATTGTGAAATTTTTGTGACTGTCACTTTAAATTCAAATGAGCAGATTCAAATGGCTGCATCGTAATCAGGGCTGTTTATGATAATTACTGAGATATTGTGACCAATAGGCAGGACTTTCCCCCTCTGATGACATGTGCAAAGGAATAATGTTGATCAAAGTGCTTTTTTAATGAAATTTGATTATAAAAAATCTAAATAATAATAATCATTAATAACTGTTTACCATTAGAGGCTTGTTATATTCACACACTGTTGCCACACAACTGTTTAAAACTGTTTATGAAAGTGATTGCATAATATGACCCCTTTAAACCAAACCAATAGTCTTTTCAAAAGTAAAAGAAAAGTGCACTGCAATCCCAAAGTTGTACCCTGATCTTACTTAGCTTTTACCTCTTTTGTGGAATTTTGCTTCACTAGACTCAAACCCAAATGCTCAAATCGCTACCGGAGAAACCGACAGCTCCAGAAAAGTTATCCATATGGAGATAAATAAGCGACGCAAATGTATTTTATTACAAATCATGGACATTAAGCTGTTTTGTGGTATTTATTTAGGGTTGCGCAAATAACTGCATGAAAATAATCCTTTATTTATTGATAATATAATATAATATACAGTTAAAGTCAATTTTTTTCTCTTTTTTTCAAGTATTTCCTATATTTTATTCGGTCACACTTTACAATAAGGTTCATTAGTTATTGTTATTTAATGCATTAACTA